>JAHHFK020002612.1:0-556078 GCA_024533555.2 Aedes koreicus
ACACAAGAACTGGTGTTTGTTTTTCGGCCGATTTTACCGAAAATATTCTAAGTCCGCGTAAACAAGCTCCCTGAACTGTCAAAACTGTAGTGACGACACCATCGTGCAATAATTGAATAGAATGGAAAAGCACGGTATCGTCGTAAAGGAGCAGCGCCATACAGCATGGGTAAGCAACATCCTTCTTGTGAATCGTTCGATCTCGGGTGAGTCAGTAAGATTATGTCTGGATTTTACCCCTGAACAAAGCCATCAAGCATCCGCATTTGCAACTCAACACCCTCGACGAGATTCTCCCCGAGCTAGGCAAAGCAAGAGTGTTTTCCACCGTCGATGCCAGAAAGGGTTTCTGGCATGTGGTCCTAGACGAAAGAAGCAGTCTCTTAACGACATTCTGGACACCTTTCGGAAGGTGGGTCAGGCTACGTTTGGAATTTCCTCGGCGCCCGAAATGTTTCAAGCAAAGCTTCGTGAGGTCATTGACGGCTCGGACAAGGTTGAGTGTTTAGCTGACGATTTGCTGATCTTCGGCATACAGGGTGCAGCAGAAAATAATGCGAAAATTTGTTCTATTTCTTTCAAATCCCATTTTCAACTAATTCAAGCAATAATATCAACATGTTCGAGTGCAGTTATCTTTATAAAGTCCTTTTAAACAAATTTATTCAATGTGTCCTCCATTTTTATTAATAACATCCTTAAGCCGACGCCGGAAGCCAGAGCATGCCTTTCGGACGTAGTCCTCCGACATTGACTGCCATGTGCGTGTTATGGTTGACTTCAGGGTTTTCACACTAGGGTGTGATGTTTTGTAGGCTCGTGCTTCAACATATGCCCAAATCGAATAATCCAACGGATTAAGATCTGGACTGCTAGGGGGGCACAAATCCTTCGGCCAAAACTTCATGTTATCGTTGAACCATTGTTGGGTTCGATTGGACGTGTGAAACGGCGCTACATCCTGCTGTAGGACAACGTTTTGGTCCTCGGAGAAGTTGGCCTTCACCCAGGGAAGCACTTGATCCTTTAAAATACCGATATATACTTCGGAATTGATTTTAACTCCAGCATCAATGAAAACAGGCGGCATTTTCAAACCGTTGGACGCCACCAAGCCAAACATGATGACACCAGCCGGATGTAAGGTTTGAAATTTGAATTTCACTTTTTCCGGAACGTTCTCAATTTTCTGCGGTGAAATGAACCGGTCCGTGCGGCTGTTGGCCACAGCATCGATGCTGAAAAGCTTTTCGTCGGAGAACAAGGATTATCATTTTTTCCTTCTTCAACAAGGAAAGCAATCTCTTGGAACGAGTCACTCGTATTTCCTTGACCCGGTCCGTAATCAAGTGGCGTTTCACTCTGGCTCTGGAAGATGCATGCAGGTCTTCTTTGATGATTCTCCGCATGGATTTCTCCGAAATATTGGCTTCCTTTGCGAGTTTTCTTATGGAACGCACCGGGTTGCGAGCAATTTTTGCACGGACCGATTCGATCACGTTCGGCGTGCGTGCAAAGCGCGGACGTCCGCTTCCCGGCTTCCGCTGCTTAGGACCATCCTACAGCGACTTTTTTATGCGGTAAACTGTTGCCAAATGGCACCCTACCACCTTGGCAATCTCTTTCGGCTTCTTCTGGGCGAGCAACAAACTGGTGATCACTTCTTTCGCGAACATTTTGACGAATTTGCAATAAAACAAATAGAATGTTTGGATGCAGCGCTTGAAAGTAAACATAAACAAATACACTTTCGACAGAAATTAGTCACTAGCTACACGAATTAACCCAATACTCAAGTTTAAACGTGTTCGCATTATTTTCTGCCGAATCCTGTAGGTGATTCATTGGACGAAGCTATGAAAGATCACAATCGTTGTCTAGAAAGATTGTTGGCTCGACTAGAACAATGCAACGTCAAGCTCAATCGATCGAAATTGAAAGCAGATGAATCAAAGCTCGATGTTATCAGAAACTATCATTGGGCTAAAGATCGTAAAAAACTCACCGATTTGTTGGCACGGTCAACTATTTAAGTCGATTCATACCTAACACGAGCGCCAACTTACACATCGTCATTTAATCTCCGATAAAGTTGAATGGGCCTGGGGATCGACGGAAAATGCTGAGTTCGAGAAAGTCAAAGCGTTGGTCGCAGATGTAAATACTCTGCGATACTATGACAGGGACAAACCTTCGTCGGTGGAATGCGACGCTAAATCGTTCGGTCTGGGCGTTGTCGTGTATCAGGAAAACCTAGTCAGTGGGTATGGCCGAATTATTTCAGTGGGTTCCAGAGCTTGTGCGTGTCTGTGGCGTTGACGTCGGCTGAAGACGAATACGTTTCTCTCACCATGGCGCTCACCGAAGCGATTTGGTTAAGAGGTTTGCTTCGAGAGCTGGGACAACGTGTTGCCGACTAGTGCGTATTCATTTCGTGAAGAACGAGATAGATTCTGGAACTCTATTCTTCGTCTATTGTACGGGCCATCGGAGGATCAAATATATCAATAAGAGTGAAATTAGAGTGCAAGGAAATTCTTTCAAATTCTTCCAGTACCAAAAGAAAACATTTTTTTTTTTCTTAATTTATCAATGGAAAACTGCTAACCTGCTCATTTTTATTTCTAGTTGTTTTTTTTTTCTGTTATTGGTTTCAATTTCAATGGTTTTTTCTTCTCATCCTCCATTTTAAAACTAGTCTCTAAAATTTTTCAAACACAAAATTCAAAGTAAAATATTGCCAAAAATCCTCTAGCTTTTCTGTGAGCGTGTTGTTTTTTCTCCCAGGTTTTTTTTTATCGATTTTTTACCTCTTTTCTTTCCGCTACTTATCTAATGTTTGCCTTCAACTTGTCTCCAACAATTTGTTATGAGACTCGTTATAAGATTACTATGTTCCTTTTGTCGTTTCTTTCTTTTGTTTATCCTTTTTTTTTGTTAATAGAGATAGCGTTTTAAAGCGAAAAATGCTAATAATATGGCTTCGAGATTACATACGCGCATGAGTATTGGTTTGGGTTTTGTCCTCACGTCCAATCTTGTTTTCCGAAATTTCGTTCATCTAACACTGTGAACAAAAAAATCCTAGATGATAACTTTTGTTTTTTTTTCTTCGCTTACAAACTAATTTAGATGTGTTCCGTTTTTTCTCGTGTTGATTTGTAACAATGAATGCAAGAAATGAAAATTTTGTATATTAGCGAATTGGCGCGCGATTGATGGTGACGATGTTTCCGCCCTTCCGCTATCTTTGGTGAGTGATTATTAGCCTAGTAAATAGTTGAGATATTCCGCGCGGAGTAAAATCAATCGTGAAATGGCAACTTGAGCGGAATTTTATTGTTTAGTTTGAGTAATATTTGGTTCCGATTCGTCGATATTCGTCGCTAAATGGCACTCTAGAACGCGCTACGCTTGGATTTGGGTGAGTAGAGATAATAAGAGAAAAGTGTGTTGTGATGATGTTGAGTTGAGTTGAGTTGATGAGTTCGAGTTACTATAAGGAAATGCGATGCGCGACGTTTGTCGGTTTGCTACTGCTGGGGATTATACAGTTTTATTTTCCGGTTGTTTACTCTTTTGCTTGGATAATAGAATTGAATGGTTGTTTTCTTTAGGTTAGGTTTGTATTGTTTTGTTTTCTTGTTTGTTGTTTATCGTCTAAGAATCTAATATCGCTAATGATATCCGCTAGTAATAATGTAAAATAAGTCTTCTCATGTTTTTTCTTCTTCCTCCTCTTCCTCACTATACTTCACTTATACGTTATTTTGTTGTATGCTATAATTAATAAGTTGATTATGCTTGGATTATTGCGTTTTCTTTAATACATATACTTTTGCTGCTTTGTATTCTGTCTTCCCGTCTCTCGTCTTCTCCTTGTTAATGTATCGTAATAGCTACTGTTAAGGCAATAAATTAATGTAATTATAATGCATTGTTCTGCCATTTTCAATCCGTTTCTATATATATAATAATTTACCTTTTCTTTGTCGGTTTTGTTTTGCTTTAATAATATCCCTCAATAATGTGCAATAAAAATCTTTGTGAAATGAGATCAGAGTGACGATGGCTGGTTTTTGACTCTGATTCATCGATCATTTTTCCTTTGCAGGCGACTTTGCGTGTGTCGGTGTGTGAGTGTTTATGTACTAGTGTGTCTTGTGAGTGTGTGTGTGTATGTGTGTGTCATGTATGTGCTTTATTCATTTCTCTTTTTTTTTAATTCTTCTTCTCTTAGTTTTGCCTCCCTTCGTCCGTTATTTTAGTTTAGATATAATTACTCAATTATTTGTGTTTTCTTTATTTTAGTTTTGTTTTATCACAGTTGATATTTTCGCGTCATTTGTGTCATATGTTTTGATTTTCTTTTGTTTTCTTGTGTCAAAATTTCGAATGCTTATTATGCACCCTCGCATGTTTGCCATGTGTATTTGTTTGTGTTCGTTACTCCTTTGTTTTACATCAAACTCGAAACTTAAACTTTTCCATAGTTTTTTTTTTACAGAAACACGAAAATAAGAACACAATCTTCCTGCTGCCTTATCTGGTCTTAACGCCGATAATCATGCATCAACCTAGCACAATAAAAAAATAAGCATCCTTTTGTTTTAATTCAGCGTTCTGCTTAATTTATACTACCAACGATAATATTTTCACATCTTCCCGTTTGTTTTTGCTCCACTGCGTTGCAACCTTCATTCATGGTTTGTGTAACGTGTTTCTTCTTAGTGTCACTTTACCGTATTGTTATCATCCTTTGTTATACTTGTCTGTGGGTGGATGTTTGTTATGTTTTGACAATCCCGATCACGTGATTTTCATGGCACAATTTGACCGCTTGCTCTGTTGTTAGGGCTGTTCACTTACGTTTGGTTGTTTTTAGTATCAAATTAGAGTTGATAATCCTTATATTCATAGTGTTTTGCGTTTGCCTTATTGTTATAAATTGTTAATAGTACTACGTCTTTGCTACTTTCGTGGATGGGGAAGTTCTAGCGTGGAAAACAGGTGCGATTGGGATTCCTGGCGGTATATCTGAAGGTTGATTTAAACAGGGTTCTTAAACAGTATAAAATACGATTTGCGATTTTGGTATCCTAAATCCAGACAGTGCAATTGGATCGATTTATGCGGTTTGCTTCTACAATTTATGACAGAAGTGAAGCAACGTTGTATCAAACATCACCCCCGTGGAAAGATCCACAATATGTTAAGTTATTTTTTGAAACGTCAAGAATTGTGATATTTTCTCCCAAATACCATTCATTAACTTTTAAACCGATTTTATTATTTAACCAGTTTTTAGTGAAAATTTTACTAATATTTGGGGACAAGATAACAAACTTCTTGATATCTCAAACAATAGCTTGTGGAATTTGCACCCGAGCGATTTTTGATACCACGATGCGTTATTAAAAAAAAACACAGGATGTTAGTTATCTTTCATTGGAGTAGGCTGTGCTTTTCAGCCATGAAAACGTTTTGCTTTTTCCGTCTTAGGTTATTTTGTTTGGAAAATTGAGAAATCATCATGTTTTCGATCGAAACTAATCTCTGGAGTTCACCAAAGTGCTTCTTAATGGGTTTTGCTCAAAATTCGTTGTGCTGCTGTGTAAAAGAGGTTCTTATCCAGCAGTCAATACGGAAAATAAGTCAATAATCGTTTTTGTAAGCAATTTGTTAGAGGAAGAGTAAATCAACAAAAATCATCGATTATAAAAGATGAGTGAGAATAATTCACAGCCAATTATGAACGTCACGAGAAAACAGCGCCGAACATCACCCACCGCCTACTTCACTTCACGGAGATCATTTGATCACATCAATTTTCGTGACAACGGGAATAGGCAAAACAAGTGAAGTGAAGGGTGAGAGTGAGAACGGTAATAAGGCTCAAACTGATAACTAGTGTTCCACGGTGATTTAATTCAAGTGTAAAATAACTTCAACAAGCCCTCTGTCACCTCGATTGCTGCGACGGTGGAATAGCTCCAGCGGCAATATAAAACAACAAGACAAGTCAGTCATCATTCCAATGCGGAGAAGAAGGTTTGGACCAAGGGGGGGGATAAAAAAGTAGTTTTGAATTTTTTTTTTGTTTCAGGGGGGGGGGGGGTGGGGTTTTGGTTTTTCCGGGGGGGGTTTTGGGGGACTGCCGTCGGACGCATAAATGTCACATGTTACAAACGAGCAAAATGAGAAAAACGCATTTGAAGTTTCAAAATATATTTACACTGTTACCGCACAATTTCGCTCTTTTTATTGACTTTAACGCAATAAACTATCGAAGCATATTAATATTATTGAGTCTTACTCAAACTTGCCAAAAAAAAACTATTTTTTCCACTTTTTTTCAATCAAATCCCAAATGTGACACTTATGCCGCGAAATTCTCTGGCCAGGCGAAAAATGTACGCATATTTGTCACATCGTGAACTGAGAGATGGTTGTTGTTGATATTTGTTTTGACATTTCACGAGCGACGATTGTATTTCTTTGGCGTGATTTTTCGGTGTCGATAGAAGTGGAACCAGAAATGGAATATTTGAAACAATACGGACAATCCAGTGGCGAGGAATCGGAAGAGGACTTCCGCGGGTTCGATTTCAAAAATGGCACAGGTGAGCGATTTCCGTCTGCGGACCCGGCAAAATTACCGGTCCCAGAGGTCGACCAATCGGTTTTCAGCGGCAGTGGCGTAGGATCGGAACCTGGGACAAGTTTCCACGGTAGAAACTCCGACGAAGAAAAGGAAACAAGGGAAAGCTGTGATACGGATAGCTCTGGCAGTTTTTCCGAGCTGCGGCCAAAGCGGAAATCCGGAAAAAGAACCAAAAAAGAAATTAAACGAGAAGATTCAGCTAGAAAACGGCATCTGTCGCATACGGTCATTCTGGACAATTGTGGATGCCTCAAAAAGTGCAACGAGAATCTTACGCGGGATGACAGACTACAGTTCCATAAATTATATTGGGATCTGGACAATGTTGGTCAAGGAAACTTAATCCGGCAGTATGCTCATCCAAAACCTATCGCACGACGCCGGAGCCGTAAAGTGTCCACGGATTTGGTAAAGCAACTTGCGTTAAAATGCACTCTTCCAAGCTCAAGCGGTGACCCTGTAACTGTCTGCAGAAAGTTTTTCCTAAACACGATTGGTTTTCGCGAAAATTGTGGGTAAGTTTTTGGAAGCATTGTCTGTTACATAATTTATTTATATAGAAAGTAGTAATGTGATTTACAGATGCATCCGGGCAGCTCGGGACGGACCTCCAGTAGACCGACGTGGGAAATATAAGAGAGATATGAAAGCACGTGAGGCCATAAGGGAGCATTTATTTGGATATGGCCCAAGTATCTCCCACTATCGACGATCTCATGCTCCCAACCGTCTTTATTTGCCATCGGATTTGACCGAAAAGTCCTTGCACGAGGATTATGCAGCCAAACAACACCTCAAAGCAAGCTATTCGTTGTACTGTAAGGTCGTCAAAGAAAACAACATCTCTTTTGTGAAGCTCGGGCACGAAGAGTGTGAGGCGTGCACTGCTGCAGAGCTACGTATCAAGGTCAATGGACACTCCGAAATTAAGGATTGTAGCTGCACCGACTGCTCTGGACATGCACTACATCTTCAACGTGCAAAGGAATCACGATTGTCTTATCGAGAAGATGGTGACAAAGTGCTGCCAGGTGTAGCAGTTTTTTCTGTGGACTTGCAAAAAGTAAGTTCTCGGAAATGCCTAATATACACAATCATTTCTAAGTTTTGAACTTATTTTCTAGGTCATACAGCTTCCACGGTTGGATTGCTTCAAGAGCATTATTTTCTCGCAAAGGTTGCTGGTCTTTAATGAGAGCTTTGCGCCTGTTGGTGCCTACACACGTGCATTTCCAGTGTCTGCGTGCATTTGGTCCGAGTCGGTTAATGGTCGCACAGCCAACGAAATCCTCAGCTGCTTTTTCAAAGTAATTAAAAAGTACGCTGACCTGAAGACAATTATCTTTTGGTTGGATAATTGTAGTTCGCAAAATAAGAACTGGAACTTATTCCAACACATTATCCTACTGATAAACAGTAATGAAATGCAGGTCGAGCGCATACTTTTTAAGTACTTCGAATCCGGACATACGTTCATGGCCGCTGACTCTTTCCATGCGGCGGTTGAATCCAAAATGCGCCATGAACGTGTTGTCACTTTTGAAAACTTCAAGTCTGCGGTTGGCAATGCGAAGAACAATGTTGACGTACTTGATATGCAAGCTACAGACTTTTTCCAAGCTAAGCTCACCGTTTCGCAGTACACGATAAACCAGTGCAAGCCCCGCCCGTACGTGGACTCCATGCGGAAAGTGGTGTTTGAAAAAGGCCGTTATGAACTTGGATACGCAGACAACATCAACAGTGAAGACCTCAAATACTGCAAGTTGTTTTCCAAGAAGCAACATAAGTTGGTTGAAAAGGATTCGTTCTCTATTGAGACAAATGTACGTTGGCAAAATGCTCCCCAAGGAATTGAAGAAGAGAAGAAAACTTCTCTCCTGAAAGTGGTTCTACCTGTCGTTAACGAAGAGGAAAAATCATTTTTCATTAATCTTCCGACGAAGCAACAAGCTGCTAATTAATCGTTGTACTTGATTCAAACTTTAAATAAATATTATCGCCACAACACGTTACAATAATTATGCGTCTTATTAGGATAAAATGGGTTTGGCAAAGGGTTCCTCTTCATCACTTTTTTATGGGTTTGAACATTTTAAGTATATTTATAGTCACAGTTTGATATCGCCTTCTCCCAAAAGGCCGTTCGCATTCTACGTGGAGAGGTTTTAGACAATATACAACCTTCCATATGAATTTTGAAAGTTTGGTATGGACCGTACATACCTACTAGCTCCCTTCTAAACTATCCACGTGTATTGTAGATGGCCCCTAAAATCATGGCATATATTATGAACGGTCCTCAGGACACATCATGCAGTGCTATGTGTCTCTTTGTGTGATTGTTATATTTCTATTTTTTAGTTTGACAAATATGCGTCCATTTATGCCGGTGTGACAAATATGCGCCCATTTGTTCGAATGTGACAAATTGACTTCGGATTTTTTTCGAGTTTTCTAGAATAAAACCTCTGTTTTGACAAAATATTTCAAAAAAACGTATCTCATTATGACGTTAGACATCAAAACCTCGAAAACGTTAAAATGTAACATGTGACATTTATGCGTCCAACGGCAGCTCAGTGTGTGCTCGCTAAGAAAAAATTACAAAAAGGAGGGTGGGGGTTTAGGGGGGGGAAAGGGGGGTTGGGTTTTTTTAGACAAAAAAAAAAAACATCGGTGGGCGGGGGGTGTTTTTTTTTTTTTATTGGGTTTTTTTTTTTTTTTTTTTTTTTTTTTTTTTTTTTTTTTTTTTTTTTGTGGAAAAAAAAAAAAAAAAAAAAAACCAATTAATGCTCACTGCCGGTCTCAACGATGTTCTAATTGCTAGTTACGGCCGTCAAAGTTGTCCCGGCCCTGGGTCTAGCGATGGGGACAGGGCTCTCCAAGCTGCCATCTATGGCAAGTATCCTTCATCTAATGACGTTGCTTGGGCTGATGCTGCATCATCTTTCAGATTGCTGCCTGCCGAATCCTCTGCCCCCTCATTGAAACCCCTTCTGTACTACCAGAACGTAGGTGGTATCAACAGTTTGTTCGCCGAGTACCAGTTCGCATGCAGTGATGCATGCTGCGATGTTTACGCCTTCACGGAAACCTGGCTTAATATAAACACATTATCGAAGCAACTGTTCGACGACACGTATTATGTCTACCGGCAAGACCGATCGTCGCTCAATAGCAACAAGAAACCTGGTGGTGGAGTTCTTCTTGCCGTGCGCTCAAAATTCAAATCTCGACCTCTGAAGCACAAACACAGTACAAAAATTACCCCTCAAAGTCTGCCCTCCGTCGCGATGTTGAGAGGTGTATTTTGGGTATAGCGGAAAAGCAGGACAACCCTAGTGATCTGAATCTAGAAATTGTGAATGCGATCCGACAACTGAAAGCGCGTGACGTCGTCTATTCCCGTGCAGATAAGGGAAACGCTGTAGTGGTAATGAATCGGCAGGATTATGATTCTAGAGTACGAGACATGATCAACTCCGGTCTGTACGAGGAGATCAAGTATAAGAACGGAAAGCCGAAAGACCCTCTTAATGCAATGATCGAGGAAGCAAACCGCACATGGCAGAAAATTGCACGTTTGATGGGGGAAGACAGACTCGAGAGGAAATTTCACGTTCCGAACTCAAAGGTGGCGTCACTTTACTGCTTGCCGAAAATCCACAAAAACCCGTTGGCAATGCGACCCATTTCATCCAATATTTGCACTCCAACTGAGAAAATGGCTGCCTGGTTGGTGGATGAAATGAAGAAGTACCCTGTGAAGCACGGAAAAAGTGTTAAAAATTCCGTAGAGTTGGTGGACAAGCTAAAAGGTACCGAAATGCGGTGGGGCGAAATTCTAGTGTCTTTCGACGTCACTGCGCTGTTTCCAAACGTGCCTGTGGGTGATGCGCTCTGCAGTCTGCGTAAGCATTTGGGAAGAAGTCGAGGCCCACCACACTGCATCGAGGCATATCTTACCGTAGCTGAAGTATGCATGAACCAAAACTACTTCATGTTCCGAGGTAAGTGCTACAAGCAAACGTTCGGACTCAGCATGGGCAGCAAGTTGTCACCACTCTTGGCTGACGCTTTCATGAGTGATTTGGAAGTAGAACTGGAAAAAGAAAAACTCTTCCCCCGGGTCTGGTGGCGTTACGTCGACGACATTTTTGCGATAGTGAAGGAGCGCTACCTGCCGCAAATAATTCATCTGCTGAATTCCCGACATAGGTCGATTAAGTTCACGGTCGAGCGAGAGACTGATGGAAAACTTCCATTTCTCGATTTGTCAATTACCAGAAAAACGACGATACTCTGAAGTTTGGCATTTACCGAAAACCGACATCCACCGACCGCTACATCACCTCTGACTCGAACCATTACGGTTCCCAAAAACAAGCCGCTTTTCACTCAATGGCACACCGGCTCTTTAGCATACCAATGGAGAAGGAAGAGTTCGAAGCTGAAAGGGAGAAAATCCACGAGGCCGCTGAACTGAATGGGTATGATAGAGAATTTGTCAACAAAATCACCCGAAAACACGAACGCAAAAAACATCGACAAGACGCGACTACATTTCAGCCAGAAAAATCAGAGAACCAAAGGATTAGTTTACCGTTCTACCCTAAGGTTACTAACGCCATTCAGAACATTGTGAGGGATCATGGTTTTCAGGCGGTCTACAAAAGCAACAACACGCTGAAAGACATTCTATGTGCCCTCAAAGATAAGGTTCCGAAGGACGAAATGTCGGGTATTTATAAAATCCCTTTTAAAAATTTCCCGGCTTTTTACATTGGTCAAACCCGCCGAAAATTTAAAGTCCGCTTGAGGGAACATAGAAACGCCGTTGATAATGAAAGGCCCAATGAGTCAAGCGTAGCAGCACACTCTACCGGATCAGATCATACAATAGATTGGGATCATGCGAAACTCAAAAAGTGCGTGAGAAAGGTTTCCCACCTGAATGCCTGGGAATCGATGTACATCGCCACCGCTGAGCAGCCGCTGATGAACGAGGACGAAGCTCCTATAGCTTCGTCACTTTTCCACTTGACGAAACGGCAAATCAAATAGTTCCAACGCAAACCCCCCCCTTTCCTACCTCTTCGACGTGTACTGTGCCAAGTACGAAGCAATTTTATTTTTGTGTCATCAGTTGGACATCTCCCCGTCGATGAGCTGCATCATGCTCGAAACCGGTCGGATAAAAAGGTAAATTTTAAAGTCCTTTTTCGTTTGTAAGAACTATAAGTGTTGTGTCCGTACTCGCGTCGCGTTTCCGTTGAGTGACCTCTGAAGCCTCCAGAAGACTCAACGGTTGAACATCTTTGGGTGGCGATATCCACTAAAACCGAGACTCTGTTTATCTGTGTGGTCTATTTTCTCCCCGATCGTGTTAGCGACAGCAGCCTTATCGAAAAGCACGCTCTTTCTTTGGATTGGATCGTGTCACAAATGGGACCCAGCGACAACATCGTTATCGTGGGAGATTTTAACCTCAGCACGATTTCATGGCATATCGATACTAATGGCTTCCGCTATCCAGACAATTCCTGTTCGTCATTCAGACCGGCTTCGCTCTCCTTGCTTGATGCTTATTCTACCGCCAGACTTCGGCAAGTTAATGACATTCCGAGCGCGAATAACCGTTTGCTGGATCTTTGTTTCATTAGCGAAGAATTGGGTCAAAGATGTTACATTCTTCAAGCTCCGACACCGCTTGTCAAAAGCTGCAGAAATCATTCCCCTCTGCTACTGACACTGGAGTTTAATCCTAAGTACAGCTGCCATGACATCACCGAAAACGTTTTTTATGACTTCACCCACACACCAAATTTCCAATATCATGTTCGGTACTTATTTTGCTGAATTCGGTCTGTAAAACAGAAATTTCACCGAACATTTAGTAAAATATGACATTTGACAACGGAATTTGTGTAATTTGCAGAAAACTACCGAACATTGTAGAAAAAAACTACCGATTAAAACTGTAAATGGCAGCAGTTCCGTAGCACTGTAAAAATTACGAATGAACTGTAAATTTATTCTTTTGCAAAAGAAGTGTAAAAAAAGTACCGAACAGATTGTAAATTTATTCCACGCTGTCAAACGCAATATTTTCCCACCATTTTGAAGTTGAATGGTCCAGCTCTGGTGAGTTGCACGGTGGCAGCCAAAAATAAGTGCCAAAAATGGAGATATGGACAGCAACTTTCCGGGACCGTGCCCAACATTCACAAGGAAAGGATTTTGTGGCTACTCTCATCGGATTGCAGCATCGTTGGATGGAAATTCCTAAGATATTTTACGCAACGGTAACCAAGTGTTAGTTTATCTGATTATACTATTTTAATTATTAACACACAAATAAATGATCTAAATAAACAGAAATGGGCAAGAAATGAATGCGAATGAAATATTAATTTAACTCATTAATTATCCTCAATTTCAAAACCAAGAAATAAAATCAATAAAAACCCATTTACAAACAAATCTGTAAATTTTGCTGAGCAACTGTAAAATTTTAAAAAATTTTCGGTAAAAACACGTTACCAATCGTTCAGCAAAATTTACAGAACATTTCGGTAAGTTTTGACAGCTCAGTAGCGAAGTTAAATTTACTGAACGTATTGTAAAAGCTAAAAACACTACCGAATCGATTACCGAATGTTCAGCTGTTTCATATTCGGTAAAAAATTACAGTATACTGTAAAAAAATCTAAGTGTGCATGCTGACTTCGTGGAAATTAACAACTTTCTCGCCAGCGTGAATTGGAACACGACCCTTTCAAACGGGGATGCGAATTTTGCTGCTTCGACGATGTGTGGTATTTTGCTGTACGCAGTTGATCAATTCGTGCCTAAGAAACTCAACCGTAAGCCTCCCAAACCTGCTTGGTCTAATTCCGACCTCAAACATTTGAAACGAGTTAAAAGGGCTGCTCTGAGGAAACACAGCAAATATCACACCGATTCTACGAGGCGAAACTACGCACGCGCCAATGACGATTACAAACACCACAATAACAGCTTGTACAACTCTCATCAGTCTCAATTGCAGAGTCATCTCAAAAAGAAACCGAAGAGCTTTTGGCGGTTCGTGAATGAACAACGGATGGAAACCGGTTTACCCTCTACCACGACTGACGGCACTCACGAAGCTGATTCTGTCGCGGATATCGCCAACTTGTTCCGTACGCAGTTCAGCAGCGTCTTCTGCGACGAAATGCTGGATGCCGAGGGCCTCGAAGCTGCTACTAGCAATGTTCCCCGCTTGTCTGTATTTGGCTCTGCACTCACTATCCATAGTGATAATGTGATTTTAGCAGGGAAGCAGATGAAAAGCTCAACTTGATGCGGTCCTGATGGTATTCCTTCAATTGTCCTGAAGCGTTGCCTTAACACACTGGTTGTGCCCCTGGCTATGGTCTTCAATTTGTCATTAATTTCCGGTGTGTTTCCTGAATGCTGGAAAGAGTCGTTTGTTTTCCCAATGCACAAAAAGGGATGCAAACGATCCGTCACCAACTATCGTGGGATTGCTGCATTAAGTGCTGTATCCAAGCTATTCGAACTAATTGTTCTTCAAAGGCTGGTCCATGACTATTCACATACTATTTCACCTGAGCAACACGGTTTTATGCCCAAGCGCTCGACGGTGACCAACCTCACCGTATGTACATCGTTCGTCATTCGCGAAATGGAACGCGGTCATCAAGTAGACGCCATATACACAGATCTCTCTGCGGCCTTCAATAAAATGAACCATCAGATTGCAATTTCCAAATACGAGAAAATGGGGGTTCACGATCAATTGTTGACCTGGCTCCGCTCATACCTGACTGGTAGAACTGTGTCTGTGAAGATTTCAGATTAGTCACCTTGGTCCATTCCTTTTCCTGTTATATATGAACGACGTGAACTTGGTCCTCAGATGCCTGAAATTATCTTACGCGGACGACCTAAAGCTGTACTACGTCATAAAATGTCCCGAAGACGCCGGATCAACAGAATGTCCTTAAATGTATCCAAGTGCTCGGTTATCTCCTTTGGCCGAAAACGTGCGATGTATCTCCACGAGTACATCCTTCGAGGAACACGCTTGAAACGTGAAACAACAGTCAAGGATCTGGGAGTAATGCTCGACTCCAAACTGTCATTCGAGAACCACATTGCTTATTGTCGTTTCTAAAGCCTCATCGCAGTTAGGATTCATCTTCCGCTTCGCAAAAAACTTCAAAGACGTTTATTGTCTGAAGGCACTATACTGCTCTTTGGTTCGTCCTTTTTTTGGAGTACTGTGCTGTCGTTTGGTCCCCTTTCTACCAAAATGCAGTCCAGAGGATCGAAGCCGTTCAGCGAAGGTTTATACGCTTTGCTTTGCGACATCTTCGTTGGCAAGACCCTCACAGATTGCCAAGTTATGAAAATCGGTGTAAGCTCATCAGCCTGGAATTGTTGGAAGGGAGGCGTATCGTGGCCACAGCGTGTTTTGTTGGTGACCTCCTTCAGGGAAACATCGACTGTTCCACTTTACTTGGTCTCTTGAACACTCGACGACGAAACCTACGTTAACAATCTTTCTTTATAAACCGGCACTCAAGGACCAACTACGGCAAACACGAACCTGTGCGAAGCATGTGTCGCGTTTTCAACAGCTGCTATAACGTGTTTAATTTTAATGTATCCCGTTATGTTAACAATCCAGCATGGTGGGGCTTTGTTGCCGGGGCTTTACCAGACTGAGCTAGGTGAGAACCCAGTGTGTTAGTATGCATTATGAAAATTAGGAAATACCATTTTTTCCATTCTTCAGAAAGGGGTTTTAGAATCATGATACTGTCTCAAGTTTAAGTCCCTTCTTCAGCATCTCAGCCAGAAGTTGGCAACGTTTAAGTTTTACCTGATAATCACGAGTTCACTCCGCATCGGTACTGGTCGGAGGATTTTCGATATGTTAGATTTTAACGCGCTTCCGAAATTTGCGCATACGTTTGGCATCAAAACGATTAGGCATCGTACCCATTCTCACTTTCACAGTTTCTCAAAATTTATGTCTTCCTAGGAGTAAAACTCATCCAACGCGAATTGTTAAAACAACAGAATAACGATTCATAAATGTACTTATTGGAGTATGCAGAGAATGTTATTCGGAATATCCTTTTCAAAAAATCAAAGCGAAAATCAAATGTAGAAAAGTTCTTGATACTTGCTGGAACTTATCTTTTTTTAAAATTTTCCAATACCGATTGATGAATTGTACGCGAAATATATTCATCCTTTGTTTGTAAAATTTTAAATACTTGAGTAAATAAAATGGCAATCGTAAAAACCTCTAGTTGATCTCAAAAATAAATCAATCAAGTTATCAATCAAGTTATTAGCGTCCGGTGTTTAAATTTTTCGTGACGGCAGCCATAGTGCACAATGCTCAAGGTATGCAACGAAGAGGAAACTTAAATTATTTTAGCCACCGCTGGCTGTCAATTGGTAAGAACTTGGATAGTAATGTTGAATAAATGCCAATCAAACAAACTCTTTCAAAATTGAATGAAATCATATTTTCTAACATACTTACTATCTTATGCTGGCATAACGATCTATGAGTACTACATCCACGCTATTTTGATCAGACTACACCTTACGGCATGTGTAAGGGTCAAATGAAAATTTGAAAATAACTAGAAACACTTTGCACCCAATATAGTCTTTATCATTTCTCGATAGATTTTCGAGATTTTTGTTTTAATCAATTGGAAATTTTCGTGACTGATAACTATCAAATCAAACATTGATAATTAACTTTGAATTCCCAAACAGACCCTGAACAATCTATAACGCAACAAGGATTATGGTCTCCAGCTGGTCGGTCATACACAATTACTATCACTACAGCCAGCACAACCGTTGCCCTTTCATCATACCAACATTCAAATCAAATATCCCTTTCCACGGCTGCCAAATGTTTTCTAAGCAGCAGATCATAGAATATTCTAACATACTTACAAACTTACTTATGCTAACCCAACGTTCCATTAGGACAGTACCTGCGTTGTAATGTTTTTTTGTTTTTTTTTTATCTTTATCAGAGTGGCCTTCAGGCACCTGGGCTGGGGCCACTGCGTTGTAATGATCCGCTACAAAACTAACGAAACTAATGAAACGGCTTAACGTAGTCTACGTCAACCGGTCGTGTGTTATACACAACCCCACTGATTTTTTCTTTTAAATCAAGGACCTCAACTTGGTCTGATGATGCCTAACTTCAAATAAACAAATAAACAAATTATGGGTCTAGAGTTAAAAGAATAGGGTATAATAATTGTGGAGGAGTATACAGCCACCCTGTCCAAAGATTCTTAACAAAATAGACAGTCGAGTATTAATCTATTAAAGACAGACGATCAATAGCACATATTAAACATTTAATATTCTTCTTGACTGGGAATAAAACATTCTCAAGATAATGTGAACCGAACAATGCCCCCATATCTCCTTTTGCATGCCGTTAAGAAGTATTGTATGCTGTTTGTATGAATGACGTGAAGTTCGGGCTCACTCGGCAACGGATAGCAAAATTTACACTCACGTATTTTCCTCATCATACTAACACATACTCGTACCGCTCACATTGCAAGTGAAAACGCAACATTCGTCGATCGCCACCGTCAATCGCACCGCGAATGTTATTACTCGACCGGAATGATATGAAAATGTAAATTTCACCACCGATATTAGTGATAGGCGCTACGTTGACACCGACTTTCCGAGTTTTGTTTAATTTATGCAATACCTGAACAAACTGACCAGTTATAAGGTAGGATAGGCGAAAAAATCGAACGTGGATGAAAGCACTCAACACTAACATCTCTGTCTCTCTCCTCCCCTCTCGTTCGACATCCGTAATCGATCTGGCTTTTCATTATGTTTTTGCCTTTGTATCTGCTGCATAATACGCATGAACTTATGCTTCAATATGATAAGCAAACGTACCTATTAATCCAAGCTGGTGTTTGATAAGAGTTTTAGAATTCCGTCACTATTCGATATATTTTTACTGCAGCACAATCAACGAACCGAAGAAAAAAGACTCAAAACTCATGCACTGAACCGTTTTTTGTTATACTCGAATAGAATTCGTCGTAGTCCCGTTCTTCTTGCACTGTATGCGAGTGACAGAGATCGCACAAGAGCCACGGATACACACTTTACACAGGAAGAAAAAGGCGAAACTTCAGGATGACTTTCCTTCTGGATACACAGTCACACACCGAGAGCATGCCAAATAGCAACTTGCTGACACAGAGATAAAAACCCGACTGGAAAGAGAAATTTTCCCTGCTCCACGCTCCACTGATGGTCGACACTCGACAGACGAAAAGTTTACATGAATGAAAGTTATGAGAAAGAGAGCGAAAGGGTGGTGTAATACCCATCGTTGCCGCTTTGTCGAATATCTCGACCAACACGGTTGAGGAATTGAACTCATAATTGAGCATGATGGTTTTGAAAAACGGGATATAGTTAGGAATTCCTGCAGTGGGTTGATCGGTATGCCCACCGTGATTTCTCGGTTGTTTTTCAACCAATCTAGATTTTGGTCTTCAGCTTCGAAGGAAATCTCCAATCCTGATGGGAAACTAGTTGTTACGGAGACTTTGGAACCGTTTGGACCTCTAAAGGCAAAACTCCGTCTTGTAATGCAGAGTCAGCTTTAAATGCAATATTTATTATTTGTTTAGAATTTCATGATTTTTAGGTTACTTACAATATCTAGTCTTCATCGTTTACATTTTGTCTTAGTGTAACAAGTAGTTTGTAGAATTGTATATCCTATATTTCTATCTATTAACTTAACTACGCGTTTGTTGTTAGTTTTAACATCAATTTAGTACTTCACTGAGAAAAAAAAGGTGAATGCAAATATATCCTAGTTGCATTTAATCAAAACACACCACAAACATCATGTTAGTTTGATTCGACTACTTACGGTGGTTAGAACAAACTAAAATTTTGAGTAATTGTGTCGGGAACTAAGCAGTTAGGTACAACCGCAGACAAACATTGAAGCACAGAGAACAGACATTGATGTCCATATACCTTTTCTTGCAAAACGTGTGTACAAGTTAATATGAGCAGCCAGTATAAGAAGCTAGCAAGTGCAGAGAACAACAAACAAAAATTTTCAGGTTATGTGCTAGGATTTTATTAATAAACATTTACATGACAGTGTAAGGGGCACTTCGGATCAATATCTAAGATTTGATCTTTATTTCGTACTCAAATTAATATTCTTTATTTTAATAACCCGCAACCGCTAACTTACACGTCTAACGCGAACGCTGTCCCCGTAACTTCTCTCCGCTTCGTCCGTCTTCTCTCGCGACGTTGTCACGTTCATTCTCCCTCTCTTAGTCACTCAGCCAAAGGAATATGACGTCAACTTTATAAGGTGGTGACACTCTATCTGAACCCTACAACCCATCCATAGTTTTATTTGAAAACATTGTTAATGAGGCATATAGTCCATGAACTTCACAGGCTCCTTCCGCACTCGCTTTGCACCCGTTGGCAGATTTTCCGTATCCGCTTCATCAACTTCACACTGTGGACGATGTACATTCTCACGATGTAATGGGCCTATATCCATGTGTTCTTTTCGATTTGGTTGCCCGTCTTCAGGTAAAATCTGCTTAAGGTCAGCCACATTCCTTCGATATTCTTTCCCGTCATCCATGGAACGCACAGTTGTATCCGCACCGTTCTTGCGTATAACAACATATTCTTCTGGTGCAAATGTTGAGTTCAACTTGTTTTCTTTGCGCATACGCTTCACCAAAACTCGATCACCAACATTAATTAAACTGTCACGTGCACGACGCTTCTGATCGGCTGCCATTCTCCCCTTTTCTTTCTGCATTTTATCGTGATCTCTAATGTCCTCGTCAATATGAGAACTGTTAGGGAGTTGTGGAAGCTTTGAGCGAATTCGGCGACCAAACATCATTTCTGACGGCGATCGGCCTGTGGTCGGATGAGGTGTAGCATGATATGATAGAATATATTGACACAAAATATGTCTCCAGTCCTGACCAAGCTCCTGGGCGATCCTTAGTCTTTTAAGGATCGATCGATTCTGTCTTTCGACCTCTCCGTTTTGTTGAGGCCAATACGGAATAGTGTTGACAAGCCTAATTCCAAACTCATCGCAAAAGCTTCTAAAGTCCTCACAACGTGCATTAAATTGCGGACCGTTGTTTGCTGGAATGTGGGGGGGGTCCCCTATGGGGCAAAAGATTTTTGCCAGTTCGTCAATTGTGTTTTTTGCAGTAATTTTATGCATTTCACTAACTTCGATATATCGACTGTAGTAATCTACGACAACCAATAGAATCTCTCCGTTCGGAAGCGGACCAAGGAAATCTATAGCGATGTCCTCCCACGGACCAGTTGGCATCTCTTTTTGGATCATGGGTTGTGGAGGATCTGGAGTTGAAACTAGAAGACACCCACGACACTGCTTTACAAATACCTCTACCGCTACATCAATTTTTGGCCACCACACAGCACCTCGAAGATGAGATTTCATTGTTCGCATTCCCAAATGTCCTTCATGAGCAATCCTGACTACTCTATCACGTAGTGAAACTGGTATAACAATTCGATCGGTCCTTAGCAATACATCTCCATATCGACATAGCTCACAAGCAATCACTCGAAAAGATAATGGTAATTCTTCAGTGCTTCCTTTATCAATCGCTTCTAGCACTTCCTGAATCTCCGAATCCTCCAACGATGCCTTAACGATTTCTTTCCAACGGAGAGCAACAGATGTGACGGCTGACAAGGCAATTTGTTTTACGAACATTTCTTCCCTCGAATCGAATGGAACTGGGGCAGACGTACTCAATCGTGAAAGAACATCTGCCAAATTTCTCTCACCTGATATGTGGCTCACTAAATAATCAAACGCTTGAAGCCGAAGAACCCATCGTTCTATTCTTGCACATGGCCATGTTCTAACAGTGAACAGGTAAACCAATGCTTTACAGTCTGTTAGGATATCAAATTGACGACCATACAAATATACTTGGAAACGCTCAACGCTCCACACAATCGCTAGGGCCTCTTTTTCTGTTTGACAATAACGTTTTTCGATATCAGTTAGAGATTTAGATGCACAACTAACAACTCTGCTGTCACCTGATGGATCAGTTTGTATTAATATTGCCCCTAATCCCACAGGACTCGCATCTGCCATAACTGTAGTTCGATGCTGTTTATTGAAAAATCCCAATTGCAGAACTTCAGTCATCGCAGCCTTAATGTTATCAAATGACTTTTGGTGTAGTGTTGTCCATTGGAACTTAGAGTCTTTTTTGTCAGTATTCGATGTGGTTCGTCCAATGTAGCCAAATTCGGTATAAATTTGTTCAAATAGTTGGCAAGGCCCAAAAAACTCCGAACTTCAGCTTCATTTTCCGGCTGTCGAAATGATTGGATAGTGATAACATTATCATCCGCCGGGAAAATACCATCAGAAGAAATTTGGTGACCCAAACACTCAACATTTGTTACCTCGAATACGCATTTATCCCAGTTCAGTTCCATTCTGCGTTCTTTAAAACGTTGCAATACCGGGAAAAATAATATAATACACAACATTCTTTATTATTTCAAAAGGCAATGACATGGATAATAAAACAATATACATTAGTAAAATTATTACTAAAAAGCATAAAGAAAATCTAGTCATAATCAACGTACCTCATTCAGTCGCTCATCGTGCTCCTCGCGTGTGGCACCTTCAACTATCACGTCATCTAAGTACCATGATGTTCCTTCGCAACCTGCTAGTATTTGATCCATTTCCTTTTGGAACATCTCTGGTGCAGTAACGAGACCAAAGGGAAGTCTTTTGAACCGGAAGAATCCTTTATTCGTAATGAATATGGTGACATCCCGAGACTCCACGGCCAGTTCGACTTGAAGAAAAGCATCTCCGATGTCCAACTTACTCCAATACTTTCCCTCACCCAATCTGGCTAAATGTTCATCTACAACGGGCATCGGATGTCTCTCACGTAGAACCGCTTCGTTGACACGTTCATTCTTCCTCTCTTAGTCACTCAGCCAAAGGAATATGACGTCAACTTCATAAGGTGGTGACACTCTATCTGAACCCTACAGAGAGTTATCGCACAACTGCAGCACCGCCTACCAGAATCATAACGACATACATTTGAAATGTCGGTTTAAAGTTTTACACAAGTCGCAGACCGAAGATGAACGTCTGTTCTCTGTGATTGAAGCTCGAACAAAACAATTGAAATTTGTTGTGTACAATTTCAAATCTAATTTAGTCAAGGATAAGTCAACCTAGTCCTAGTCAACTTATCGCTACTTTAAATCTGACAGTTTGACTGACAACCCATTTTCCCCTTGCCAATAAAAACAAATCCGTGGCCCCATCGGTTAGGTTATTGCTACTTGGTATCTTGAGGGAAGCCATGTTTTTACACAGGTAAATAAGATGAAGTCGAACGTTTGTCTGTGGTTAACAAACATGGATGATATCAGTAATTGTTTTACCACATCAGACAATAGTTAGATTATATCTCGAAAATTATCAAATATAGTTCAAAATTATTTTCAAGGCACGTTGTTAGATGTTCGAGCACTATCCGCACAATTTGTGTCTATCCTGATGTTTGTATAAGATCAATAGCATGTTTCAACCTTAAATAATCCTACACGAACGTTTTGGCGTAGGACTACGTCTGTGATTTCAATTCCTGGGGTACATTCAAATTGCGAAAATGTGGGGCGTCACGAAAAATGGTGAGGTTTTGAACGTTAATTACTACACTCAAAAACAATGCTCCTTTTATTTAATTGCCACTAACCTCTGGTTTAGGTGAAAGGGCAAAGTTATTTCTTGGTTTGGGGCGGGGCTTTTTTTTTATTTAATATGCAGCAAAAACAGTTGTTGAATATTACACAGAATCAGATGCACATAGGTCATTCCATCGGTTGTGTAATGTTAGGTTGTCTCGATGTATACAATAAAATGATGCACTGCTTATCGATGTAATTTGGTCGATGTAAACGAGACAACGTAACTCATCGAGACAATGTGAATCATCACGACGTACTGCAAAGTCGCGACGTAAAGGGAGTAATGTAAAACTTGTAAATATTATTTTCTGATATTTTTGAATGAAAAAAAAAAGGTTTACAGCATAAATTAAAACACAAGGATGGTTTTATTTTTAAAAATAACATTGGAATTAAACATTTGGCTATGCTTTCTAGAAATATGAGTGATGAAATCTTGCGATTTCTTGGAATGGTACTGACATGCGGGAAAAAGACAGAAGAACAAGATATCCGATTGATGTTCTATGCTCGGTTCTATGTAAGCAACATATTCTATGCAAGTGCTATCCAACAAAATCGAGATGTGTTTCATCCAGTGACGGATCTTTCGTTTCTTCGTCCAAAGCCACCGATTCATCCTTCTTATTTTTTTCATTCTCGACCTTGATATCGCTCCACCGCTCCACTAGCAAGCGAAGATGATCCACCACTACTTTCCCCTAGATGATTCTGGTGAGTTTGCATTGCTTTCACCTTGTTTACTTCCACTATAATTTCCTTTACTTCCTCCGTTGCTGGAATTATCGCAATTTATCCATGTGGTCCATATTCCGCACTGTCGGACATGTTGAAGTCTTCATTCTTGTCACTCGCATCCGAATCATACTCAGCCTGAGATGTTTCTCGTTTCACCAGCACCTTGTACAAATCAAAACCGCCTTGATTATGCAGTGTCGGTACGATTGCATCCGTTTCCGAGCATAACATCGTCTCTTCAGTAGAGGGCATCGGTTCAGATGACACAGGCGATTCACCACTCGACGAAATGTGGCTACCTTGGAGTTCTTGTTCTAATTTGAATAAAAATGGCTGATGAATAAAATCTCCAGATACACCTGCGGATCCTCAACTTACCGATTGCAGCCGAATATCTGTTCGTCTCAGAGGGATTGATGGCAGGGGGTTTACCATTTTCACTTCGTCCATTTCGTCATCATCTGTATACGACTGCACAATAATTTCGCACGGTTCAAAAGGTTCAGCTTTCGGATGCAACGGTATCGTGACCGTGACGGTTGACTTTTATTGAATTCGTATTTGAACCTAGATTGGAATCAGGGGGGGGTTTCAACTTACGATACCTGAATAATTTATTGTCAGTGCAAACCCCAATCCGACACCAGTTACAAATAAAACCATACACACCGACGTTTAACACACAACAAGCCGACCAAATTTCGATACCCGATCCAGTTTGGAACTGAATCGATAAAAAATTATTTGTTGTTTCGATAAGAAAATTATGTGGGTAATGAAAAAAAAAAAAAAAACAAGCAGAATTATGGAATAATTTTCATATTTATTAATAAAAAACAATAAAAATGAAATGATATATATAGGGGTCAGACTTCCTGATCATTTGATCAGATCTCTCCAATTTTGATTCTGATCTTTGAAAAAGATCAAATGATGTCATAAAGATTTAAAATCTTTTATGACAGTTTGACACAGGCCGCTGTTTTATTTCAGTGTTTTAGAATAAAACCATGCCTACTTATTTGTATATGTTTTCATATTTTGCCTCATGAATGATTGTTTTTTTTTTACACGGGTGGGTTCAGCTGGCTTTGAATCTATTTTCTCTTACATATTGTGACAATATTATATATTAAAACAAATACGAATTCTTATTTTTAGGGAGAGTCTGAATTGATCTCTACTGCTTGCTAATACAATCATGATGCGACGTTCATCAACACGACTCAATGTGTCAGGCCATACTAAAGCCACTCGCTTTTAAAAGATTCTATTTTCCTTCGCTGGACAAATTCTAGCCACCAGGCGGCCGATGAAACGCTGAACCTGCGGGAAAAAAACTCTTTCAGGTGTTTGAAAACCTCTCCTTTCGCTATGACGCGGCTTAAGTTCGAGCGATACCATGGTGCTGAAAAAATCACTTCCGGAAGGACAGAAAGGTGAAAATGTATACATATCAGGTGAAACGGCTGCGGAATCATTCGTTTTTCGTACGACGAAAAACGAAGCATGAAGGGGTCCAACTCGGTGTTGTTCGTAGTCATATAAAGAAGAGAACGTGGAATTGGTCAACACGACGTAGATTAAAATGCCCCGAGCTCTCTCGATGTTCCGACCGGAGAAGTCTAGATCACATAAGAATAAAAACTTGAAAAACCTCGTCTCGATGCAGACAAATTTAGACGAGTGAATCGATCGAAGAAAACCATTTGGCCAAGGAACTTAGCCATTTAGGCGCTTCTTGTCAATGTTCTCGTAATAAATTCCTCCCCTTTTCATTAACGGAGCAGAGGTGAATATTTTATACGCAAGAATTTAACGATTGACAAGCGATCATTTTCGATGAGTCTGGAGACCTGTTATACTTTCTCAATATGTGTGAAAAACAACAGTTTCTCCTCTACGTTTTTAATTCGTGTGTAACGCCAAACTACCACAATTTATTCAAACACATAAATATCTTGCATCTTGAAAGCAGCAAATTTGTTGTCTAGTTTAGTCACATTAGTGAGACATAATATAAAGTAATTTCTTCATCACCTGATTTACAAAGTAGACACTACCAACATGCACTTTCTTGATTACAAAAAATAAAATAAAATACGATGTATCACCGGTCCAATAACTACAGTCCAATGTACGTACAGAAGCATAACGTAATGACTTAATTGCCTATCTCGCCATTATCGAAACCCAACCCTAATAAATTTCGTATGGTTATTTTTCTTAACGACCTATTTGGGGTATCATCCAAACCATTAAATAAATGGTTGGAGGATTTGTGATATCGTTCGCTTAAGGTAATTTTTTATCAGGGAAGCCAGGAGTGAATCTGAAAAACGAATTTATGATAAATAACTAGACAAAGTAAACCCAAGAAGAATCTTACGTATATACTGCAAACTGTGAACGCACACTCCGTTATCGATCAGGATAGAGAGGGATGCCTAGTTGTATGCACTGATAGCCAGGCCGTTGTAGTTCCTGTCAAAAACATTCCATGGGCATTCGGAATGTGCATCACTGCCGGCCAAATGCAATGTAGATCGACACCGAACCACTGAACATGGCTACGAAGCGCCCGTCGTCCTATTCGGCCAAGATAGCCGGTGGTTCAATGATCTCCACCTTGCGACTCAATCGACCGACAACTGGATCCCAATGCGGGAGCAAACCTTCGACCTTGTCAGACTTCTAAAAGGATTTCCAACCGTAAATAATCGATATTTAACACATATCGGGTGCCTTCCGGTGAACTCGGCGTTACGTTTCGAGTCTCCTTATTTTGATACAGTTTACTTACTTTCCGGTCTAAAATCCAATGGTTCCGCTTCCGTCAAATCGCTGATTATGACCTTCTTAGTATGATCCATATTCTCGTCGCTCTTCTTTTGGCCCGTTTGTTGTGGATTGATCGTCACTTAGCCATTTGGCAGAGGTTTATAGCAAATATTTCCATTATTGACGGTGAAAACATAAACAATGAATAGAGGTGCCCGAAAGAATTTTATTGACTGAAGTAAAAGTGTATGTTGGTTTTAAAAAGATTGCCAGATCAGTGGCCCGATCTTTTTGAAAGATTTGAAATCTTTTGAAGATTTTAAATTGCTCAGATTGACCGACCCCTTGAATATTTAACATCTTTTGCGGAGTCTTTTATGTGCATTGGTTTTCGTGTAATATTTATGTTTTTGATATGTGATTATTACATTAATGAAACTAAAAATTTTGTTCCGATGTAATTTGAAGAGCGATGTAATATTCCATCAAGTGGATGTTATTGTGCATCGTATTTCCTTGATTACATCAGTTTTTAATACCAGACTTGTTCTTGTTTTTTTTAAATCTTCGGCAACACTGTTTTCTTGTCAAAACAAAGTCAACCATCTCTCATTGTTAGATTCGCCCTATTGAAAAAAGTTCCTAGAAATAGATCATTGCACGGAACGTATTGACCTCACTTTTTTGACAGTTCGGGGAGATTGTTTACAAGGTGTTATAATTCGAACCGCTCAAACGAAATTTTTCATTGGCTTTTTCCGAATTCAGTACGATAAGATTCAGGCAATGATGTCAAAATAAGCACCGGTATCTGTTTTACTTCAATTTTTTTACATTTAGAGCACAGAATCTTAAACCGATCTTACCGAAAATATTCTTAGTCCACGTAAATAAGCTCCCTGAACTGTCAAAACTGCATTGATGACGCCATCGTGCAATGATTTATACCATTAATTTTACTCAATATTCACTCCCGTTTCATTTTACTCAATTTTTTTATTACAATTGTATACCATCTCGTTTTCCCTCACGAAAATGTTACTCAATTTTCGTAAAAAGTGGATCTACTCATAAATTGAGTAGATCCACTTTTTAACGAAAATTGAGTAAAATTTCCGTGGGAGAAAAAGAGATAAGCTTGTAGTACACTGTTTGTCCAATAGCCAAATATTTGTCATAGGCAGATAGGCATCTGACAAACATCTATGATATCTGTCAGCTGTCTAGCTGCCTATCCCAAATATTTGGCTATTGGACAAACAGTGTACTACAAGCTATACTTTACAATTGTAATCAAAAATTGAGTAAAATGAAACGGGAGTGTTAAGGTGGGGGGGGTTGTCCATTTGGGACATTCGTGTGGTAACGAAATTTGGTTATTGGTCAGGGCTCAAAGGGAAAGGTGGTAGGGAATGACATGTAAGACGAGCAGGGGGTGAGAACAAATCACGTGGGAAGAGATGGGAAAATGAGTATAGTGGTGGGGATGGGTTGGTGGTGTTGTGTCCACACAACCCGATACGCTAAGACTCAATTACCCATAAATAGGTAATTGTTTCACCCATATATGGGTAACTGATGCAATACTCATAATATGGGTAAATTGTACTCACAAAAGTGGGTTAACTTCACTTACAATTTGAGTTAAGTGATATTACCTAAATATGAGTAAATGCATATTACCCATATTTGGATGAAAAAATAAACATTGGCAGTTCGTAAGCTTCATTGGATCGAGTAGGTTGGTTATCATTCCATCTTGCGATTCAACAGATTGAGGTCCATTACGAAAGTTGGAATTGCGTAGTAGAAGATGGAAGAACTGAAAAAAAAACATTTGGATCCGGATTCGTTCCGAAAATTGAGCGGTGAGAAGGTTGTGGCAGAGTTGTGACCTTGGAATTGTACAGAGAATACACTACGATGAGAGGGAGTGGGAGGAATCACAACAGCTGAAAAAGTAATGCCGTTCTTGTTTTTTAACCTAATGGGTTCAACCATTCGATCAATAATTGCTTTGATCAACTGTTTCTTTTTAATCACTTCTCAGCAATATTTGTATTACTTGTTATGGAACAAACAATCAGCAGTTAGTCCAATTGCTATAGTAGTAGTATAATTGAACACAGAGAAATCCATATCCATATCCATATTTGCGTCTAATTTCAATATAATGTTTTAGATTTACCTATATTTGCGTGAAATTTACTTTAAATTGGTTACCCATAAATAAGTAAACATTACCTATATTGTTAGTTAACCATGTGTACTCAAATATGGGTAAAGCGACTTTACCCATAAAATGAGTATGTGCACTTTTTCGCGATTATGGGTAAAGTTTACTCATATTTAAGTAAACTGATCTTAGCGTGAAGTTCAGTTTTGGAAGCCAACGTTGGGTATAATGAGCCTGTGCACGCTATAAAAAAATTGACTCTTACTGTGAGCCATGTTTTCAAGCGTCTTGTGAGAGTGAGTGAGACAACACCAAAACACGGCTCACAGTAAAAATCAAAAAAACAAAACAATTATAGCAGCGTGCACAGGCTCATTTCCACACTGTAACCGGCCAGTACACATTAATGGGTAAAAATGTACCCATTTTTTGACAGTATAAGGAGCTGTCAAAAAATGGGCACTTTTAAATTTAAAATAATGCATACTATTAACCCATCTTTAATTTTCAATGAGAGACCAAAAGATGGGTATTTTTCTACCCATTAATGGGTAAAAAATAACTCAGTATTCTCCTGGCTCGCATTGTATAGTAGAAAGTGCGCTGTTCGAAAAATAAAAAATAAACTTCGCGTCGGAATTCAGTTTACGAAAACGCGTAGTATATGGAGGAACTGAAGGCTTATTGGATAGCGAAAGCTTTCAAAAACTAAGAGGTACGTTAATAATTTAATATAATAACATAAAAGTAACAAATCTTAAAAATTACTTTCCATTTAAATTACTTGTACATCTCACCAGATGAGGGATTCGAAAAGATTCTAGCCCTTGACATAGAGCAGGATTTGGCAGCTCCAATAATTCAATGGATCGAGGTTGACATATATATAAGATTTACTTGTTTTTTTTAATCAATTGACTTTTACATTTGTAGGATACCGAATACCGGATACTGCGCTGGAGATTGACTAAAAGGTTGTCTTTACGAATAAATGTCCAAATGTAAATACAAATACATTAATTGAGATCTATTATGTTTGTGCTAATGCTCATTATTCAATATCACAATTAAAAACAAATCACGAAAAATGGGTATTTCATACTAATTTCTCAAATAAAAAATGTTTTGAAAAATGGGTATTTCATACCCATTTTCCAAATGACAAACATTTTGAAAAATGGGTAAAAAATACTCTACAGCCTTACGTACAGGCCCTTTACCCATTAATAGGTAAATACGTTTTACCCATTGAAGAAGTTAACCTACTTTAGTTCGAAATGGGTGATATTTTACTCATTAATGGGTACTGGCCGGTTTCAGTGCTAAGATCATTTCAAGCATAACTTTTCAAATAGACGTATCTAACTTTTGATATGAATTGAGAAAAATGAGGTAGAAGTTCCTGATGTTTTTTTTATTTTTTTTTTATTGCTTTGTAGGTTTTTTTCGCTTTTTTGTTCTTAAAAAAAAAAATTTAAAAAAAATCTGGTTTTCTTTTCTTTCGTTTTTTTTTAGTATTAACTTGTTTGCCCAAGGTAAGGGGGGGGGATTGTGGTAGGGTTGGGGGGTGGGTTGGAGGGTGCGGTGTGGTTTGGGTTGGGGTTATTGGAGGTGGGTGGGTGGTGTATGATTATTTTTTATAATAAATTTAGATGGATATTTTTGACCAAAATATTATATATTTTGTGTGGGGTATATTAAGCATGTTATGTATGAAACGATATAATGAAAAACTCGATTTGTTTACTTTTGCGACATACGTCTTTTTGAAAAGTTATTTTCTTCGTTCACCGACTACACCGTCATTTTTCTGCATTCGAAACGTCAAACACGCAAAGATTACCAGCAAAAAAAAAACAAAAGAATCGGCAAGTACAAATGAAAGAGACGGTGTTTTGGTGTATTAATTTGTATTCTAGCCTATGCTACAAAAAAGGCGAAATAGTTGTTGTGAGCCTTTCGATAACATTTAGCACATATAGATTACCAGAGGAACCCCTGGGAACCCTTCATAGGTTTGTGGCATAGCTAATGTGTTTTTATGATTTTCTCACTTGAATTACAATCAAAATAATCGAAAAAAGTCTTCGTTCCCATAATTAGTTTCGCCCTTATATTAGCAAGTGCTAGAATTGTTTTACCGACTCCTTTTGATTCTCCGTTGCAAGAGAACATAATAAGCTGTTACGGGACGCCAAAAAACGTGGATCCATCGGTTAAATTCCTGGAACTTTTAGAGGGCTAAACGTTAATAAATAAAACAGTTATTTCGAATCATCAATGATGGAGCTAGATATGAATGGATTAGTAGTGCCCAACATGCAGGTTTGGTTTCGGCAGAACAGTTTCATTAGCACACCGGACAATGGATTGCTGTATTATTCTCGATCGGATGTCAACTACATTGCTCCGTTGGTGAAGGATCAGTTGCCACAAGTTAAGATAATCAACGTTAAGTCGACGTAAGTATGCGTGATTTGTTTATCTTTTTAGTTATTGACTATTAAACTTAATGTTTATCCAGAATAAAAGCCTTGGCCTGCTCTCCGGATTGGAGCGAGCGGCGAGAGTTTGCTACTCTTGACGAGCAAAACAATTTATTACTTTGGGATGTCGATCAGGGAAATGCTATCAAGGGTCACAAAGGTCACATGTATAAGCTGCATAGGGCCGACAGCCGTGGCGGCCAAAGTAACGAAGTAACCTCGGCGATATGTTTCACTCTGACCGAAAAGATTATATCGTGCGACCATTCGGTTATGATTATCTATTGTTTAATGACGAATACGTTCAAAATCTTTGCCGACTTCTTCAAATCTAACAATACGGTTGTGGTGCTTTCGCCTTGTCCAACTGATCGGAACATATTTGCTGTAGGAATGAAGAACGGACTGATTCAATTAATTTCCATCCGCGATATGACCATTATTTCAAATATGCGAGGCCACGATAAAGAAATCGTGTCCATTGACTGGATGCAGATTAGAGTGAAACCAGAAAAAAGTAATCAAGCCAACTGGCGGCGGGAGGAACGACCCAAGAAAGAGGCTCGCAAGAAAAATGATAAGGCAGCAGAAAGTAAGTTTTTGTATTTATCCTAGGTAACGTAACTTGTCAAATGATTTATCTTTTTAGAATCAGCAGATATATCTGCTGTTGCGGACAATTCGGACATCTTCGATATCTACGACTATAACGAGAACGAGGAAGAGTTCGGAACAATTATCGATCGGGAGTCGTCGAGCTACGACCAGCGAGATCGTTTCCGGGATAAAGTACACACCACGGAAGGGTTCAATTTTTTGGAAGAGTGCCAAAACTTGAAGAAGGATTTGATTAATGCTAGACAAGAAGAACAGGACAGTGAAGATGTATCTGGTGATGTTGAACATTCACGTGAAATCAATACCGACGATGAGAACGAGCTAGACGAAGCTGAGAAGTTTCGAGATTATATTTTAGTGGATGAAGGAGAAGAGAATACCAAGATTGAGAAGGACGAGGAGGAGGAAGAAGAGGGAGATTTTAAAATGATCTTAGTAAGCGGAAGCCGGGAGAATGTTATTTTCTTCTGGGATCATGAGTCAGGAGTGGCTGTTGATAAGATCATGCTGGCCAGCAACCAGAGTTCCAGCAAGCGATTGTGTCCAGGAATATTCATTACCGCTGCTTGGGTGAATCCAACGAAGATCGTTGCGAATAGCGTGTCGGGACACGTGTACGAGTGGAATCTATCGTTCTTCTACCGGGGATCTTTGGTAAGGTGAGTATCAGAGTGTTTTTCAAACGCATTTCTGGTGTTGTCAGGAATTACTTTGGAATTTAACCCGAAGTAAGATGCCTGAAACGTAACCATGCAGTTGTGGCCTTGGATTATTTCTCCTATTGCTCAGTAGCATGTTGCGCAGTATTTGGCCTTGCAGATTTAATATCTCGAGCGTTCAAAAGTCACGCTGTCAAGAGCGGTTTCTTCAATCGTTTTAGTTCTCTTGCTAAGCATAGTCTTCTGAATTTCTTGACTATTTGAAGGTTTCACTAGACCGAAATCATTTTAATAAAAACAGAACGTGACATTCGGTGAGTCACGTCTCTGTTGCAGACATCTTACAGGTACCTGGTGAGATTTCGCCAAGCTGGTGAATATAAAGCGCAGGCATTGTGCAAAATCCTGATGTTAACCATTGAAACACCATAGGTGAATTCATATCTTTCGATGAATAATTCTTCGAGTGAGGACCAAGATATGATCACCGTATTACAATGGAACTTTCGTAGTCTAATACCTAAATAAAACTCGTTCATGTATTTGATTAACAATGCTGATTGTGATATATTTGCTCTCTGTGAAACATGACATTCTTCTGAAGATGAATTAAACTTCCATGATTTTAACATTATTCGCCTGGACCGAGATGATTCATATGGTGACGTACAATAAACCGCCGTCAACTTTGGAGTTCAGTTAAATTACTTCCATCTTCAGTTCTTATTCTGGGCGATCTGAACTCCCACGGTACTGCTTGGGGCAAACAATACGATGACAACAGGCGGGTATTTTCTATGACTTATGCGACGATTTCAACTTGACCATCTTGAACACTCGGAAACGACACGAATAGCAAAACCTTCTGCCAGGTAGAGTCGACTTGACAAATCTTTGTGCTCTAATTCACTATTATTAGATTGTCTATGGAAGGTAATCAATGATCCCCATGGTAAAGTGATGGGCATGAGTGAGAAGTTTTCCTCCGATTATTTCATTCGGATTTTAAAAGATCAAAATAAAGACATCGCGATTAACGAAGTTAAAATAATAAGAATGTATGAAAATCCACGCTTCAAGTACCACAAGTTTAATACGGTAACGGAAGTTGATAAAAACACCTATAATCGTTTATCGCGAAACACGTTAATATTAAATTTGATTGGTGTCGTGTTGTTCCTGAGGTTCAAGTTTTGAGATGTTTCAAATGTGGAGAATTTGGACACATGAGCATGGATTGTAAAAATAATGTAGCATGCTCTAAGTGTAATGAAAGTCACACGACATCTGAATGCACATCAACTGTTTTGAAATGTATAAATTGTAAAAAAACGAATGAACTTGGACGTAAACCACGGCGCGTTTAGTTATGAATGTGAATTTTTTTTTAACTTGTTTATTTATGAGGCTTAAGTGTCATAGGCATAGCGGAGCCGAGTTCTTTTTCATTTTTACAACGACAATAACTTACTAACTAGGTTAGCTTTGGAAAGCCGAAAAACTCGCGGCTTGGTCGAGGTTAGGGATTACAATGATTCGGGAAGGAATGTGGAAGTAGGAATCTTAACATTGGCTTTCAACAGCAGATTGGCGATGCGATATTGTTGCTGTTGCTCTGGCGTAGATTGCGGTAAGCTGTAACGATACAATAGAAGCGGTATTACGCGGGAGGGGACGAGGTGGACATGTTAAAATGACAGCTAAGAGGGGATCAAACGAATACATCTATTTGTTTCAAGAACTTGTAAATTAGACCCATATAGTCCAAGTCCAGCTTACCCAGCACATCTCTGATGTCTTCCTTCTCTTGTTTCCCTCGGGCCCGTAGGGATGCGCAAAGATCAGATCTGGCAATTTCGAAATCGAGGCAATACCAGACAACGTGGTTGATGTCCTGATAACCTACACCACAGCCGCATTGATTGGTGTCTAAGAGCCCTATTCGATAGAAATGAGAGCCTAACGAGTAGTGATTGGACATTAGACGACACATTACCTTGATAAAATCCCGGCTAATATCCAACCCTCTGAACCACGATTTTTTGGATCCCTGGGGGAGAATGGACGGTTGGTCCGCCCAAACCCCCCCCACCCTTTTTTTGTGGCGGGCCGACCCCAGCCGGCGGGCGGAAAAAAAAAAAAAAAACCGCCGGGGGGGTTGTCGCTCCAAAAAAAAGCCCGCCCCACCGCCCCCCCCAATATGTCCCTCTCCTCTGTGCGAGACAAGAGTAAACATACCACTCTTTCCTCTCTTTTTGTTCATGCAGGAGCGCTACACGCAGCAGCATACTAACCACACTCTTCCTTTATCTGTAGTTTTTGAAATGTACTGCGCGGTGAGATTAAATCACATGCCTCTGGAAGCCACTGGCGAGTTACCTCAGCGCTCTGAAACATACTGCAGAGAACACACAGAACCGCACCCCAGAGAACTCTGGAGTGCGTGAACTGGTCAGATACACTGATGTTGATTCTCTAAATAAGAAGATTAGCAAGCGCATTTGCTAATGATTTGTCGTTCAGGTTCTGGTTTCCATTTTTACTTCATTCGGTTTTGATATGTTTGCTATAACGTATGAATTTGACCTTGGGAATAAAGGATTGCAGATTCTTGTGAGGGAGCGTGTAGGAAAAAAGAAGCAATATTATTACCTATGAACATTATCTTGCATAATGTGCATAAATGTAAGCGCTGCAATGACGGATAAAACGCTCTGCGCTCTGCTAAACCATTGCACAATACGACGGCTCCATATAAAGCAGTGGTCTAAACTACATACAATATGTGAATTTTAAATTAATGCATTAATTTAAAATTCACATATTCTAGGGGAGAGGGGAGTAGTTTTGGACACTTTTTCCTTCGATTTTTCCTATTTTTTGTGAACGTCGCAAAAAATCCTGAATTCATCCTAGTTGTCATTTGTACATCGAAGCATCATATGAGTGTGTTACAGGTGTGCGTTTATGCAATTTATGTTTATGCAAAACTTAAAACTCTAAACTAACATTTGAAAAGAGCGGAAAGCTAAAATGTGAAGAAATCATATTATGTAAGAACTACAGACAAGCTACTCTAAATTCGAAAAGTGACATTGTTTCTTATTATAAAATTTATATAGAATGGAATTCCTAAGTTCATCTTTATGATGCATTGGGTTATTACATCTGGTCGAAACAGTGAATTTTAATGTTTTCATAAGCTTAATCGAGGAGGAAATCACTATGTTTTGTGCCAATATATTGATCAGTTGTGTGATTACCAGTCATCGGCTGTACCGACTGTATCGACTCTGTACAAGTGTAAGCATCTGAATGGTCCCGAGTGCGACCCAGGTGGGCTGTAATGTCAAATCTTTCAAATAAAATCGCCATATGGTATATCGACTGCGTGCTTTACGAGTTAACGATTGTACCCAGATAGAACCAATGTTGTCAGAAATGTTTTTGCATGGTGCGCCCGCTTTTAATACCGCAGGGCCACGGGTGGCGAGAATTAAAAACACCCATTTGAATCTGATCGCGAAGCAAGACGCATCGCTCTGATATGATCGCAGGTTGTATAGCCAATGTTTTAAAACCAAAAAAAAAGATATGCAAAATTTTGAAGTACTAGTATTAGTAGGGATCCCCGCGTTGCGTAATACGTTAAGATGTTGGCCATTTTCAATTACAGTTCTTTCTCGATTCGATCGGCGCAGTGGTTGGACGTAGTTCCAAAGTCTAGTGGAAATTTATTAGTTTGCAGTTGCTAACCAGTACAAAAGTTTTAGTGAGTCCTCTTCTATCAAGAAAACCATTGTTATAAGAAAGCCTAATCCAACCGATTAAATTTGTATTCCAATACCGGGAAATTGTCTCAGTGGTAATGAGTTTTTTTTTCTGTAAATTGTATGGAAGGAACGCCTAACCTAAAAAAAAGATAGTTCTTAGCTATAGAATAGGCTAAAGTGTTTCCTAACAAAAATCAGTGACACACCAAAAACACACAATAACTCTGCTCGAGGTTCAGGTAACTATTCGTCACATGAAAGTCCAAAGTGAAAAAAACAACATTGTAATTTGGTACGTTCTTTTTTACTTGAAGGACCTAATATCCTTCAAGCGAAGGTGTTACGTCCGGGTAGCTGTAGGGGATCGCGTTCGCCACGCGGTTTCTGGGAAAGTCCGAAGACTTGCCAGCTTGTTGCTATGTCTCGTTGGTGGATTATTGATACTCCCCAGCGCATCTACGGGCCATTGGAAGTCGCCACTCTTCCGAGAAGTGCATACCGGTCGCCAATTGCGGATCCATCCCGAATTCGGCCTCGAAGTACCACTCGAGCTAACGAGTATTACAGTGGGCCCGCTAGAAGAAAAAAGTCCAAACGTGTACACGTGGCTACCGTCTCGAGGAAATAACCGCCATATCCGAGACATGCACCACTGACAGCATCATCATCATCGAGAGGTACTACATGGCTGCAGCCCACCGAGCAGCACAAGGTTAGATCTTTCCGTATTATTTATAAATAGAAAGCCAGAATGCACCAAGGCACAGATAGAACAGAGGTAGGCAACTGAGCGAGAATAGGAATAAATGGGGCAATAAGAACGAAACCGAGTCTGGACAATTATTTGTGGAATCTGGTCGGAAAAGAAGAGCCGATGGTTATAATTTTAATCCTCTCAAACCCGAATACAATAACTATGAAAATTAAATCCAGCCATTAGTTGTCGTGAGTGAGAGAAAGGTCTGATAATTAAAATTTTAGTTCGTGCGATAAATCTTAGGTCCCCATTGTCTATGAAATCTAAAGGTCCTAATTGGTAAGCGTTGGTTGCGGTACGATTGGCAATCGGTTTAGTTTGTTTTTGAAGGACTCGCCTTGAGGAGTCTCGCCGGGCACGAGCTAACATTGCCTCTTCACATGCAAGTGAATGTTCCCTTGCTTGGCGCATAAGTGGAGAGGTTAATACAACTAACATCGACTTTCGGCCAGTGACTTGTAGCACATTATTGACAGAAGTCAACTTTTTCATTTGCCGTTCTGTTGCCGACCTATTGCGTTTGGGGGCAAATCAGGGCGCATGATTGTTTTTGTAAAATATCACAACATTTTTTTAATGATTCTAGTGTTACATGCTAGTAGATTACTCTAAAAATAGAGATATCAAGATATAGAGTGAGAATGGCGCTGCCGTTGCTCCCAAAACATCTTTGCTGGCGTCTTATAGGGATGCAACTGTCAAAGCGAGCAAAAGCTATGGGATTTGACAGATCTATACCCGACATGATTTCAAATCAGAACAAAGGGAACACCAGCGCCATTCTTCATCTATATCTTAATATATCTATTATTCTAACAGATTGAGTTTAAACATGTAAACATTTTCTTGCGTTGAGTTAGATTTAGTTATTGATACTTTCTTCAGCGGTTTCGAGATATGATGATTTTGCAATTCCGCCCATTAAAAATTTTAATCTAGAGTTTATTATTTTGATTCATATTTTTGTAATATTGAATCTCTATGCCCCGAAAACCAGATTGAATTGATTTTAATTAGGGACCAAAAATGTGGTAAGGCATTAAACAGTGTCCGAGTGTGCCCCATCACCACCCGAAACGAATAACTATTTTACTAAAGAAATAAAATCTTCGTTTCTCCGTTATTATCACGTTTTTTTTTCATTGCATATAGGTTACTAACTTAGGTGGTGTAGTTACACATCTAAGTCATTCACAAAGGAATTAGAGAAATGCTTACAACTTTGGACTCATAAGTTTGAAAACATGCATAAAAAAGGGCACTGAAGATTCTCTGAAGATTTGGCTCTGCAGAGCGGTCTCTCAAGAGGTAAACCAACGAGAACTAGGTGGGTGAGCTCGAGAGCACAATTCATTCATTTCACTCGAGAGCGTGTTCTCACATTTTCACCACAAATGCTCTCAAGAGACACCCTCTAACGCTTGGCTTGTTTTGCACTCATCGTAAGTGTGATGATTTTCTTGCCAGCGCAGCAACTGGCTCATCCCCAGAGGAGGCAAGCAATATGCATGTGAGAGGCGTACTTGGGTGAAATGCCATGTATGCAGACAACAAATTGTACAAATAGTTGTTTAATAATGGAGAAAGGCCACACTCGTGAAGTTTGTCTGAAAGGACGTCTACACAAACTGAATCAAAAGCCCCCTGAATGTCCATGAAAACTGAACCCATTTGCTCATTTTGAGCATAGGCCAGCTGTATTTCTGTTGAAAACAGCGCAAGACAATCGCTCGTTCCTTTGCCTCTGCGGAGACCAAATTGTGTATGAGATACAAAGCCATTAGATTCAATTCATTTGCCGAGCCGATGGAGAATCGTCTGCTCTAGCAGCTTCCGTATACACGACAACATCGCAGTTGGACGATAAGAGTTGTAATCCGACGCGGCTTTCCCGGGTTTTTGTATAGCTATAACTCTAACCTGTCTCGATTCCTCAAGCGAGCTCAGGTCCAAAGTGTCGTCGTTCGCGGGTATTGTGGGGGAAGATAGTGTGTATTGTTTATCAACCGTGTAGAGTTAGAGGTCATAAGCGAGTTTGTTTTTCTTATTGATTCTGTTTCCTGCAACCAAGTGCCAATATCTAGAACTAGATTTTAGAGAAAATACCACACCCGTGCCAAAGTGAATTTTGATTCGGTGTGCAGGCCTAGTTTGTAAATTAATCGGTGCAAGAAAAGTGTATTAGACACAGGTATCATGTTACTACCGGAAGGTTTCCGACACGTCGGCGACGGCCGGGTTGATGTGGGCGAGTGCCGACGGCAGCAGCTGCGGGTCCAGCAGGACTTGGCCATCTAGGACATCATGGAGAGCTGGTTTGCAAAGCAACAAATAACTTATTTCTACCATATTTTGAAGACAATATCTAATATCCTGTTTTATTTTGTCTGTTTTGTTTTGTTTTACGTTATGCTTGTCTCTTTACAGTCACATTGGAGCGGTCCATTGCTTTGGCGGATAGTGCTACATACTTTCAGCGTATCGTTAACCAAAACGAACCCTGCTGCTGACCTTTTTCCAACTATCCAACATCCCAGTGATTTCTCGTGGAAGTGCAGAGGATTTCTCGGCTTCCTTCAAAGCGAGTATCATGTCAATACGTTCCTACCCATTCCCTACTTGACCAGCATTCGGGCACGGCCGGTGCCGGTATTGCTTTATAATGGATCACCAGTTTTTACACATTGAAGATGTATGTTAGTCCCAAACATCATCTGTTGGTTCTTTGTGTAAATACAGCTGATCTGGCAATAACGGAATTGCATCCGTGGGCGGTCAATCATGCTCATGCTCATGCTATAACTCTTACCTGTCTCCATTCATCCGGAACAATATTGCTTTCCAGGAACTGATTAAATAAGTTCAGCAAGCGCCTCTTTACGACGTCGGGGAGGTTTTTCAACAAGTTAAACTTGATTTTATCCATTCGTTGTGCAGAATTGTTGCATGAAAGAAGAGCAACTAAGAATTCGAGCATCGAAAAGGGCGCATCCATTTCGTTACGATCTCCTAATCTTCGGTTCCGTTACAGAACCGAATCTGGGCACACTTTCTTGGCGAACGCGACGGATTTTTCACGGTAGACCTCGGTACCATCGTCATCCCACCACGGAGTGGGCGAACGTCGGCGAATTGTTGATCCTGGTACCGGTCTGCGCTGTGCGTCGATCGCACATTTGAGGATTAACCCGTATAAAAACCGATACTTCGTTGCGAAGAATGTTTCAGAACGTTTTGGACGAACTTAACATTAATGTAATTAAATACTGTTGGATCATTTCTTCTTGATGTGAACTAATTTACAAGAAATACAGGGTTAACGTTTTTTTGGACGCGCATCTGTATCGAATAACGAACGTAAAACAAACCTGGCGTAAACCACGGCGCGTTTAGTTATGAATGTGCAAAACGTACAAAAAGCAGTCTGCATTTCAATGAATAGCAACCAAGTTCCAGTAGTAATGTGAGTCAATTCGATATTTTATACTTCAATATTGCCGGGTTGTCTAAAAACTACGTAGAATTGCTTCAGATTGTAGAAGAAAAACGTCCACATTTAGTCTTTTTATCAGAAACGCATATAGTTGACATGCAAGCATTTGATCAATATAGTATTCCGGGATATAATGTGGACGCTTGTTGATCACATTCTAGACACACTGGCGGTGTTGCTATTTATGCTAAAGAATCAGTTCAATTCAAGCTTCAATTGAACGAAGTTTGTGACGGCAATTGGTTTTTAAGCATTTCAGTTTTCCGTGGCATGCAGATCGGTAATTTTGGTGTACTGTATCATCCTCCCAGTTCTAGTGACCAGCGTTTTATTGAAATTTTGGAAAACTAGTATGAGATTTTTGTAGATTCTAGTAAACTAAATCTACTTGCTGGTGATTTTAATATCAATTATTGTGACAATAATAATTCGAAGCATTTGAAACGATTAGCAGATTTCTTTAATTTAAAAAATTAAGTTAATGAATATACGCGTATTTCCAGACACAGTAAAACTTTGATTGACCATGTGTACTGTAATTTTGATTCTGTAAGTGTGGTGTGATGTGATGTGATAAGAACCCACCATAAGTGCAAGGATTACCTTTGTCTGCAGGATTATATTCAGCAGGTGGCTCCGAAAATATAGCCTTCGTGGTGGCTTGGTGTAGTAGGGCCAGTCGATCTCAATGAGGACCTTCGGAAGACTACGGCCAGAAGGTCGTGTGTCTTCTCATGACAAGGGACTGGTGACTCCACGAACCCTTGTCCTGTCAACAAATCCTTCGACTGCCTTTGCCTACCCCCCCCCCCCCACTCCCTGTTATATAGTTGTTTGTTTTAGGAACAGTAGAAATTTTGAGCATAAATGATGATTTATAAAATATGTTAAGATACAAAATGTAGGAAATTTCATGGCCTTAATGAAGCTTAGATTCAATTATTAAATTTATTAAAGTTTTCATTGATACTAGTGAATGTAAGGCGATATTGAAAATTTCGACTATTCCTAATAAAATAGTTGTTTTAAATTTAAATAACTTACCATGAAAGCATACCAGTCTCTATGTTTTATCATATATTCAATGAATAAAACTTTCAAACGCATCTTTCACTGCTTATTATTCGTATAAGACTCATATGCTTTTATAGGCTGATAAAATATGATATGGTTCAAAAACTAAAATACATATACTTCGCTCGTTCCTTACAATGTCTTACTTTTCTCACATAAAACAATTAAGATATCATAAAAGACAAAAATGTTATTTATACAAATTGCAAACTTGAATGAAATTTTTAGAGCAAATTTAATTACTTGACAATGTAAAAAGCGGCTACCGTTAGTCAATAGGAGAACATAATATGCGTATGTACAAAATATATCTAACGTCCACTGGATTGTTGCTAAAAAACTTTATTAAAATCCTAATAGTCCTGGAAAAGCTGAAAAGCTGATCATTCCAAATATCAATGAAAGCTTTTTTTTTAAAAGACATGTTGTTGAAAATTTTCTTTATACTTTCCTAGTTACATTCAAAGATAGAAATTGGAGCGATCGAAGAGCCCTGCTTGATAATTTCTGAAATAAATGGATTATCTTATCATAATACTACTAAATAAAATATTTCAATATAATCCTATACTGCTTATAAGCGCATGCCAGTATTTTATGAATATAGTAGTTGAAATTCAGAAGTGCAATTTCAAAGTAAATGTTATGCTAAAATGCTGAACAACAAATTGAGCTTTTCATCCATGTCATGTCGCCCCAGGCTCTTGAGATAAATGGTTTTGGAACGCAAAGATGATTCCAAAGCGTGCTGAAATTAATAATTGATATGAGAATGGAAAATTATATGATATGATTTACAGGTCGCACCCCCTCACTTCGCTATTATCAAAATGACAACATTGCCCAGGCTACGCGAACCAGCGTCTCCATGTTTCAGCTAGCAGTCTTTTGTGATCATATGACGGCGTGAGGTAGGAACTTGTGAGGACCAGAGGTCGGTCGCACCCTTCTTCGAAGTTGTCACCATTTGAAGCCCCTGTAATTTTGATTCTGTAAGTGTTGTTATAAACTCTGACTTGAAAGTAATCGATCATGAAACCATTATTATTAACGTTGAAAATATTAGTAGTGTTGACAGCGATTATATGAAATTGAAAGTATTCGAAACAAGCTATTTTAAGACTTGTCAAAAGAAGTGTGGATTTTCAAACCAATACCGGTTCTCTAGATCAGAAATCAGCTGTTTTGACAGACGTCTTAAAAATATGTACCAATAAACTAGTCGAAAATAAATTTGTTTTAGTAAAGAACTCGAACAGCTGGTACAATTTGGATCTTTTGCATCTTAAACGTAAGTTGTTTAAGACAAAGAAAGTGAAGGTAGAAGGGGGGGAATAGATTAAAATTTGACTCCACAAAAACGATGTCACAACAAAAAGCCAAGAAGTACGGATCTCGCTGATTGAAAAATGATTTAACTATTGCTAGTAAAATACAATTGTTCAAATCTATCATCTCTCCTCACATTGAATTTTGCCCTTCCATTTTGTTTTTAGCCAATCAAACACAAATATCGAGATTAAAGCATTTGCAAAATAAGATAATGCGTTTGATCTTGAGATGTAATAGGTTCACTTCCTTCTCTTTTTTGTAAGATGCCCTACAGTGTCTATCGGTGAAGCAGAGAATTGTGTATTTGACAATGGTGTCCATTTTTTAAGTAATTAATGGTTTGCTGCCTCGATATTTGGGTAACCGAATTGAGAGAGGATGTGATATTCATAGATATAATACTAGAAACGTGGAGAACACCATACTTTTTGTTCGGAACTTCACAACATTCTTTGTTTTTTAAAGGTATAACTGTTTTTAATTCGATGCCTATACACATCAAACGTGCCTCAACACTAACAGATTTTAAGAGACTATGTATTTCACACACCAAAGCTGCCTTTTGAACAGCTACCCTGTTAACTTTTTACTCTTGACTAATTTAGTATCTTGACGATGTTATTACAACGGATATTTTTTTTGGTTTATTGTTAAATGTTTAATATTTGTCACGGGGCACACACAAACTATACTTTTCGCCTCGATGATGATGATGCATTCATAGTTTTTATTTTGTTATTGTGATTAAAGTAGTATCTTTTTGTGTAGTCTACAAAAGTTTCAGCCTCGCACGCGTAGACTGGTATAGATGACTGTTGCTCAGAAGGAGTAAGCGGTGGCGCCTTGAAAATTTCCACCTGCTCCCAAAACCGCTGAAAGGTGCGGCTCAGATCCATTTCAACGTGCAGGTTGAGTAAGGCATGGTTGTTCTGGATGACTTCCGACGCGTCATATCGTCCTGCGACGATCCATCCGAGGATCGTACGTTGGGCCACTGGTTGGCTGCTTTCGTCTTTGAATTGTCCTCTTTCGAGAAGTGCAAGAAAAACGTCTGCTCCTAGGATAATGTCAATTGCACCCGGTTGGTTGAACTTCGGGTCCGCCAGTTCTTCCAGGTTGTCGAAAAACTTCATGTTGTCAGGGTTGTAGCGCTGGGATGGGATTGTTGAGGTCAGTTTTCCAAGAACGAAAGCCTCGGTGGTCAAGACTACGACATCATTGAACCGAGATGCCAAGTGCAGCGTAACCAACGCACGCGTTGTTGCCATTTCCTATTGACCAAGTCCGCTGACAACAGTTTATTGAAATTTTATCTTTGTTGATTGGATTGATATTCTTTGTTTTTCTGGATTATTCGGATATTGATGCATACCTAATTTTTATTTTTCAGTAACAAACCAGTGGATGTCAGATATATTTTGTAAATACATATATTCTATAACGTACATATCATACATACATTCGATAACAAAGGGTAAGGGGGGAATACAGGGTGCCTGGCGAAGTGTAGGCTGAATGAGGGACTCGTTGTTATCTGGCCCAAGTCATGGATGACAATTATGCCTTCCTTGATGTAAATCATCAGATCGAGATCAGCGAAGGGCTTAATGCCTTCCGACAGTCTATAGTGAGTTTGCTAACTTTATTTGTAACAAATCACCAGACGGAAATCCTAATGTGTATTGCTTACTGTTCATTTCCTGTAATAAGAGCGTTTCGTTGGAAGGAGATTCTCTATCCTTTCCGTGGATTTCGTGAAATTTCTTCGGCGTAGAAAAGTCTACGAGGGGGGGAGGGGGGGCCTGAGATTTTCAAAAATGAGTCTACGTGGTTTATTAACCGGCCCACTCATGTCACACCGATTTAGAAGCACACGATTTCACAAAATATGACGGCTTAGCAATTGAAACACAGTCTGGCCGTCTGGACAAGTTCACGCCTGTATTTCACACTCATGGCTGACCCACAATTGATACGTTGCGGATGCGTTTGCGTGAATTTGACAGTTTTCCCATAGGTTTTCTGTCAAATTTACGTCAACGCATCCGCAACGTATCAATTGTGGGTGACCCTTCATGTTTTCGAATTCTTCACACTGATCCGTTTTGGTGCTCACTGGAGCACTTCGCGCACTTTTTTCTGCAAAGTTCTACTCTCCCGTTTCATTTTACTCAATTTTTGAGTACAATTGTATACTATCTTTTTTTCTCTCACGGAAATGTTACTCAATTTTCGTAAAAAGTGGATCTACTCATAAAATTGAGTAGATCCACTTATTACGAAAATTGAGTAACATTTTTGTGAGAGAAAAAGAGAAAATATATAATTTTATTAAAAAAAAATTAAAAAAAATAGGGGGGGGTGTAGTGCGTTTTGTTTGGTTTTGTTGGGGTTGGATGGGTCAAACACAATGAGAACGGTAGAGCGGCAAAACGGTAACAACGACCAATTCGCAATGTACTAAAATTACCGTTGCCGTTCTGCCGTTGCGTTTTGCCGTTCTGTAACCCACAATGTGATCGCCTCACATGCGTTTGTTTTTGTTTGCTACTGTTGATCAGTTAGTGTATTTTTCAGTTGATACAATGGAAGAAGTCTGCAATTTACTGCGAATTATGCAAGCCGTGGAGGAGTTGGGGCAACTGCAGTGGGAGCTTGCTTGACTTGGATATGTCAAGCTCTGAACCAACGATGTGTGATCGTATGACCATCTCCGCTTCTCCGAGAACGATTCGATCAACGGAAAGAAACATCGCCGTAATTCAGGCATGTCAATGAAGGGCGAAAGGAGTTCGCTAGACCCGTTTAAAAAGCGATTCAAGATTAACAAAAAGAAAAACAACTACGAGGTAGATTTGGCAAAATCGTGGGTCTTTTTCGGTGTATTAAATTCAGTTTCTGCTTGTGCAGATATTTATCTTTGGTGGCTTTCCAAATCAGCTGTCGATATTTGGCTGAATGGAACCGATCGTGTAAATGAATGGTGGTTTTTTTTTGTATGGTGATTTGGGACACCAAAAAGCTGAATCAGGAGCTCTTTAATTACTACCAGATGTGGTTGCTTGGTAAACTTGACAACTGGGTTGAGATACACGAAGACAACTTCCAGTTCACTTCAGCTCCCCTATTATGATTTCTTCAACCAGGAACTTAACTGACGGTTCCTTTTCATCGTTCGCCAACCAAATGTAAAGATCTCGCTTGCGTCAACCCTCGAACAGCATTACCTTATTGCGAAAGCTCATTTCGTTCATTATCTAAAAGTAAAAAATAAGCATAATTATTCCTCAAAGTATAACCCACTTCGTCTCTCTACACCCACTCCAAAATCAGAATAAAACCCTGCAACACCTCCGGTAGGGAAACCTCGAAATTCGGCACTATAATCGCAAGGTTTTGCTCCCGTTCCACGTAGTCTTCCTTTTTCTGCTCCGCGTAATTCAACTCGATTAACCTGGAAACTAAAATCTCCCCTGCGGCCTTCATACTGGGATGATAATTCAATCGGACCAATTTCTTCTTCACTCAGAACGTTTGTTTACACGATTGACTTCCTTTGACAGATAAATCCGATTCTTTTTTATCTATAGCAATGTTCCCAGCACTACTACAGAAAACAGATAAAGCCAAAAAAAAGTGATCTGAAACATGCATCATTTGAATCAATTTTCTTGCAGATGCAAAAATTTAAATCATTGTGCTGCATGATACATGAAGACGCGGTGCAAGAATTTAGATCACATCAGATCTAAAAAGAGGCCACTTTCTCGCACGTCGCACATCGCGGCCTAAGATTCCGACTTAATATATCAAATGTTTGGAAGTGGCCACTTCCTCGGAAGTACTGAATTCTCGGAACCCTCTAATATGTGGGCGATATCAAATGTCAAATGTCGATATCTTACAATGCTGTGCCAAAAAAGAAAGCTCAAAAAATCTCCATTTTGGAACATGCACTCCGCCAGCACCAGCGCCGGAAGTAGAAGACTTCTCAATATTTCGTAACTCCTTGACGTATCTCTCACGGAGATACTTCCACTTTCGCTTAGCATCTTCAACTAAGTAGGAGAGAAAGAAATAGATTAAAACTTAGTAAAAAAAAACCATAGAATAATATAATTTATTTACTTGTCAGCTTTACTTTGTTTGCCAAAGATAGCCAAATCTGTTCTTTGGTAACGACGTTTCGGTAGGCCTTGCTGCTTTTCACGTATAGTGAAGGGTGTTTTTCACCAGAGAAATAAAGTGGAAGATGAAATAATCATCTTCCGGTATTTCCTCGACATTTTCCAAACAGATTTTTGTGTTATTAAACAGCACCTCCGATGCTTTCCAATACTGTGATTTTTTTACACAGGGATGCCAGGTGAAATTTAAAACATATACAATATAAAATGCCAGGTTAAATTAAAAACAAATACAATCCCGCATAACGAAAAACAATTTGCTATACAGTCAAAACAACATTTCAAATGTAAGATATATAATCACATTTTATGTTATTGTTATCAAATAGTTTAATCTTGTTTTCACCATATAACCTCTACATTAACACATATTGTTAATATATGCCATATTGTTATTGAGAGGTTTTTTATTGCCTGCACTCGATCTGGAATATATACCAACTTTTTGGCATAGACTACAGCAAAAAAATTGTTCGTGAAAATTGCCATTTTTTTATGGAAACTGAACTTAACCGCCTATTCAGCATATTGTTATTTGGCCTTTTACCTTCTGAAATATTGTTAAAACTATATAGGAGATTGTTAGTTTATAGTTGTCAAATATAAGGGCAAATGTAGTAACAATAACGGAAACGGTCGTCAACAATAAAGGAAATGGTCCAGGAATGGTTTGTGCTTATGCGGGATATAAAATATTTACTGAAAAATCAACGGAGGTAGCATCTTTATATTTACATACGCTCAATGTTTCAAATCTGCTTTGCCGCTTTGTCGTTCCGTTTTTTTTCCAAAATTTTGGAAAAAAAACGCATTTTAGTACTATACCGTTTTTACCGTTGCGCTGTCATTGTGTGCGCATACGTTACATTCCATGCATTGGAAAATTTTCAGTTTCCGTTTTGCCGTTCTACCGTTCTCATTGTGTTTGACCCATAATCTCCTTCTTCGTTTCACTCGCTGGGTTCTTCGAAAATGCCGAACATGTTTCCAGCACTTCGCAACGCTTCTTGAGCAACTGCTTCATATCGTCGAAGGTGGGGTCCTCAGATTCGACGACTTCCTGAGACCAGCTTGTTCTCGTCTCCTTGTCCGTTTTTTTTTCAGCATAAAATGAATCAGCCACTGATCTCTGCTGGTATACTCCTCTCCCAGTGCATCCAACTGCTGGATGATTTCGTCGGACGTTTTAACCAGTCTGCCCAGCGACTGCGATGTAGTTTGTGTTACTGGAGATTGTGCCATGAACTCATGCACCAACACAAACACTGTAGCGCTTCTTGTCTTTAGGGTGCTCCAAGCGTTGCGATAATTTGCTTACCAATCTCTTGGCGTCTCCATCGAGGTACGAAAACAAGTATTGCATTTTTAATGCATCCGAGATGTTGTGTCGATCGTGGATCGTTGAAACGTAAATTTCTTTGTATGAAATACACTGTTTTCGGTCTCAAGCGATCGGATGGATGGTAATAGTGGGCAGTCGAACGTTCAATTGGGGTGAACAATTCGACACCGGGTTTACGTCTGGAGGTGCACTCGACGGCTGCAACAGGATTTGCACGGTTTTCGTGGTCACCGACTGGTCCAGCATTAGTTTCCGCTGTGTCTCGATCAGCAGGTCCAGTGCTTCCTTCCAATCTATCGTTCCGGCCAAGGTGTGCTGGCTGGCAGACGAACCAACATCGTCGATGGCAAGGTATCCTTCGAAAATATCATTCGCTCGGTAAAACATATAGAAAAACTCTTCCCGAACGTTGTGGATAGACGTTGTGCTTCTCCTCAATGTAGGTTTGTGCCTCCCGAAAGCTGGCAGCAAGGTCCTTTAGCTGGTTCAGCCGGTCCCTAACCTCACTTAAGGACGGCCTCTGTTCCTTGATAGCGTCTGCGACTGAAAGCTCCCCGCGTATCTGAGCCATTCCGACGACTTAACACCTGCTGCCGGTCCGACATTATTTGGATCGGTGGTCCAAATGTTTCAGTACGAATGGACTGTAGACTTCGGTCTTAATTCCGACTTGGACTGCCATATAAGATAAATAATTTCTCTCTGTAAAATAAAAATCACCAGAAAAGAACACAACTGAAAATAGTCGGTGCTCGCTCGAGGGGAGGCGTTAGTTAGTGAACGGTTACCGTGAAGGTTATTTTTGCGCACTTAAAACATGTTCGACGCAAACATAGCAAAACAAAAATCGAATAAGCTTTTTTTTAATTTTGTTTTTTGGCAGATGTGTAGTTCAAGAAGTATGAATGAAAAATATAAACGTTTATAAAATATAAAATGAATACACAAAGAAAAGCGTTTTTGGGATACGTTATATTGTTCGTAATTCTGCGCATCATTTATTGAAATGTTCCATATTCTGCGCAATGGGTTCCTAATGCTGCGCATAAAAAAAAACTTCGTGTTACCTATGCTATTTTATTTTATTTGGAATAATGTATGAGTTTTGCCACGGATTTTTTTTAACAAATAATCAATTTTTCACTCATGCGCGTCTTAGCGGGGCTGCTAACGGAGACTACTTTGTCGACGTTTTCAGTGCTGGTGGTTAAGCATTTATTAATTTTTTTTCCACAAATGCTGTAATTTTCTGAATGAGTTTGTGGTCAATACGAAGTTAATAAAGTTGTAGTTGGTTTCCGCCTATAGTCAGGACATTTATAATTGTACATAATTTTGAAAAATGATTCCAATGAATAAGTGCGCAGAATTTGAAGCTGCGCACAATAAGGTACCGCCACGGTACATATGGACATCACAATTTCTTGTACGGATCCTTACAATTTCCAAAAAACCCTTCCCTTAAGCCCTTATATGATATCCCAATTTTAGATGTGGAAAATAGTCATTTAAGAAGTTTAAAACGTACTAAATTTCTTTCTTTTTTTATGTTCTTTTTTCCTTTCGTAGAATGACTGCCACACAGAACACCACCCGATACCCTGTGGATATGGCAATCTATTTGGTTCGGTCCCGTGGCCCAATCGGAGGAGGTAATCCAAAAGCAAACTACGTGTGGTGCCAGTCGATCAATAGGAAAATCGTCGGTGTTTCGATCACCCAACCTCCAGAAATTGTCGCTGATCTGACTTGCTTGGCTACCGGAAATACGTGCATTGCAGAGAATCCCCTTGAATCGACGATGTAGTTTTTACTCTCTGCTTGTCACTAACTTATTTGTAACTGGGTTCATTTCTTTCCAGCTTGGCTATCGGTTGCATCGATCGGAAACTAGCCATCCTGAATCTGGCCAGCCTAGCATACAATGATGTGACATGCGTGCCATATATGAACAAGATTTGCAGCAAAGTCACAGCCCTCGATTGGCATCCGGTGCGCGAGAACTACATCGCGTTCGGAACAGCCGAAGGACGAATCGGTATACTTGATACCAACGGGCCGAATAACGTTCCGGTGCTGTTGAGTTCGTTCCTGTCGACTGATGTGTATACGCTCAAATGGTGCGAAATGACAGATGAGTTCCACCAAAAGACAACGGTGCTGTTTGCCACTGGCAAATCGAAGATTGCGTACTACAAGATAATCGGAGTCGGAAAACATGGTACTTATCGCCCTAATGTTTGATTGACGCCAAGACGTTAAAACAACACTCAATTTCAGAACCCATCGAGTTACATCAGTTCGGAATGGTCTCGAGTGTGTCAGCCTCCGGACATTACCTATTCGTTGGTACCCAGGATGGTTTCGTGTTCATCAACGATCTTAGCAAAGGGTTGACTCAGCTGTACCATCGAAGCATTTCGCGGCGGTACATTTGTTCGATGCAGTTTAAAAATAACGTTCTCGCTGTGGCATCCAACGAGCTCAACATTCGGTTGATCGATTTCAGCAACGGAATGGATGGTGATTTAGTGACATTTATTTGCAACACTTTGCGTAATTCTTGATTATATTTTTTCAGATAAAGTTGAAGATAACATCACAATGCTTGAGGGTCACCTTGAAGGTGTATGTTGTTTGAGATGGGGCCACGGAGACAGCAAATTACTGGTGTCCGCAAGCTTCGACAATACGGTTCGAGTCTGGGACACAACCAACGGAAGCTGTATTGCACTGTACCGAAACGTAGATTCGGTATTCTGTGCCATCTTCTCGCCGATTCAGCAAAACATCGTAATCCTGACAGGCAAGGGAATCACGTTGTCGTTTTTCGACTACACCAAGTATCCGGTCACGGAAAGTTCGCTTGTCAAAAGTAAAATAACATTTGATAGATCTTCAAGGCTTCCCGCATTCACAAATGTTCTTTATTTTCAGAACCACGTTTTCCAATTCAATGGGCATTGGAAGAAAAACGAAACGACAAGAAAGCAACACGTGATAGAAAACGTGCCGGAAAACCTTTGGAGTTGTTGCAAAAATCTCTTGACACGTTACAGATCTCTGATAATGTCCCGGTGCCTGACGTGGTCACAGTGGCACTGAATGGTAATTCGGCAGAGCTTATTGAAGTTGAAAAAAAATCTCTGGCAAAATCCATGCCGGCGGTGGATGAACTGGTAGATCATTTGAAGGAGATCAAATTCAAGGAAATCAAACCTTCGCTGCTGAATTCCAATGTCCAGACGACGTTTCACTTGACTTATAGGGAAGTTAACAAGCCAATTGATGTCCTCGCCTGCATAGTCAAGTTGACCAAGTACGAGGAACCAAACGAAGATGACAACGAAAATGGAGCAGAAGATCAACAGCAAGTCATAGATAAATCCACTGAAACCGATGGAAAAAGGTACTTTAACGAGAAACTGTTCATGGGTGAAAAGGATCTGAAAGAACTCATTGAAGAGGAAACTAAGAATCACATCGCGGCACATACCGCATCCATTGGAACCATTCTGTTGCCGCAGATTGGTTTTCGGTTGAAGGAGGAAATTATTCGAAGGATTGCCTCGAAAACGCTCACCGATCAGTTGGTAGCGTTGGCTCCCTCGATTTCTTATGAGTAAGCGGTGTACATTATCTAATTAAGAGATGAGGTGGTTTAAGTTGCTATTTTTTTCCGACAGATTTTGGCGAAAATGCTGCGAGGCTTATGGGTATCAGTTCCTAGAGAAACAGTACACATTGGCTTCGATTCCATACTTTTTGGCTAGTCATAAGGTAGGTTCACTTGTCAAAGCTTCAACGGTATGCCTTCCTCGCTGTATCCTTGACCATTGCAAATAAATATAGGACTGATAGACGTTTGTGTTCGTAATTTTAAAATAGTTGCCTTCTTGGTTTTTTTTCAACTTTAATTTTTTATTTTTTTATTTTTAAACCATTGTGCCTTAATCAAATGGATTTGTAGAGGTTCCATTGGTTTCATGGTTTATTAATAAAAAAGTTATTGCGAGATGAAAACGACTAATATTACGACACAGTACCCTATACTTCAAATGTGGTGGGGGACCATAGGCTAATCTTTCATTTTGATTAAAATAGAGTACACTAAATCATCATTTTTTGCAGGGGAATTATTAGAAAAACAATTTACTTTTAGCAAAAAAAAGTCTAATCCTATTCAACACAAAACAAAAATTAATGTGGACATCGCCAGAGGCTTTTGTGGCGTGGAGCCAGCAAAACTTATGCTTAGCAGAAGTGGTAGGAAATTGGCCAAGAGCTCGATTCATTAGGATCACCAATGCAGGTCGGAACAACAAAAAGAAAATTTTATTTTCTCGTTTGAATACCTTTACTTTTGTGACAGTAACATTGGCTCTCGATGGTCGCATAGAGGCTGAAAACCTACAGTAAAAATGATGAGTTTTCGAAATTAATCTTAGAACCCTAATGTTTTTTCTAAAGTGCTTCTAAATCCTTAATTTCAGTATATTTGCACTAGGAATTTGGAAATTTACCCTTGAGTAGTGTATGAAATTAGTCCTAGATTCCTAGAATTATATAAAGAAACTACCCATAATTTAGGGAACAGCCTAGAAAGATCAGAAGGAAATTTCCCAAAGCTTCAGGAAGATACTTTATAGAAGTTCAAGAAGAGACTTCCTCGAAAAAAAGCTTCTCCGAAGGTCAGGCAGAAAGTTCTCAGAAGTAAAGAGAACCCTTCTTAGTAGTTCAAGCAGGAAAATTCCCCCGAAGTTCAGGATCATACTGCCCAGAAGTTCAGGAGAGAACTACCCCGAAAATCAGGAGAGGAGCGGAGCTTCAGGAATAAGTTTAGGGAAGAGGACTTCTTAGAACTTTGGAACTTTCCTGTGGTTCTGGAGTTCTTACCAGAAATTCAAGATGAAACTTCCCTGAAGTTCAGTAAAAAAACTTCTCCGAGGTTCGGGAAGAAAATAATCAGGGAGGGCACTACCTATCATTTCCCAAAAAAAAAAAACAGGAACAAAGTTCCGCAAAGTTCAGGGCGATACCCCAGGCAACCACAAGTCGTATAACAGTGTTCAAATAGTATCGTATATTCCTATATTTCAAGTCAAAATCGCAATTAATTGTGGCCTTTATCGTATTATGTTTAAGTTAAATCGTAAAGAGTGCAAATTTTCGACTTATATACGATGCGTCATTTATTCATCGTATAACGTCACAAACTAAATCGGATATACATCGCTAAACTTTTTAAATCGAATTTGTTATTACAAATTAAATCGCATACGATATCAAATCAACTCGTTTAGGAAAACAATGGAATTTGCACGTATAAGCCATATTTTTGCATTCTATACGATTTGTTTACTTACATAGGTATATGTTTGTATATCATAAAAACAACTTTCAATATACGTGCATTTTGGTTGTCTGGGACCTCCTAGAAGTTCAGCAGAAAACTTCTCTGAAGCTCAGGAAAGCACTTCCCAGATGGAAGAAACTTCCCAAAAGTTTGATTGGTAATTCCCATAAGTGCTAGAGAGTTTTCCCGAAGTTCAAAAGAGATCATTTTAGTAGTTCAGCATGAGGCTTCCACGAAGTTCAGGAAGAAACCTCTCCAAAGAAATAAATTTATCAGAAGCATGTGGGGTAATTCCTAGTAGTGGGAAGAACTGCTCAGAAATCCTAGAACAAATTTCCCCGAAGTTCAGGAAAAAACTTCCCAAAAGTTCCGAAGAGAAATTCAGGAAAAAACATTCAACAAATTTTAGGACATTTTCCTAGAAATTCTTGAGAGGACTTTCCCGATGTTTTGGCAATAATTTTCTCGGAGTTCAGGATGGGATTTATCAGAAGTTTGGAAAGAATAAGCTCAGAAAAAAACTTCTATGAATTTTAGGAAGATACTTACCAGAGAGGGCACTACCTATAAGTTCAAGAAGGAATTTCTCAAAAAAATCAGGAAAGAACTTCTCTGAAGTTCACGAGAGGACATCCCTTAAGTTCCGGAGGGAACTTCCCAACAGATTAGTTGGAACTACCCAGAAGTGCTAAAGAGCTTCACTGGCGTCCAGAATCGAACATTCCAGAATTTCAGAATGAGATTTTCTCGAAGTTCAGGAATTCCCAAAAATTCGGGTTGATTCTTCTCAGAAGAACAGGAAGAAACTTTCTATAAGTATAGGGGGTACTTCCTAGCAGGTATATCTCAGAAATTCAGGAGCAAATTTCTCCGAAGTTCAGAAGAAACCTTCCCTGAAATGCAGAAGAAAGCTATCCTGAAGTTCAGTAGAGTTAAGGAAGAAACTTCCAAGTAATATAAAAAGATTTTCCAAGAAATTCTGGAAAGAACTTTCTCAAAGTTTTGGAGAAATTTTCATCGCAGTTCAGGATGGTACTGATATGAATTTTCGAAAGTTCAGGAAAAAACATGCCAACTTTTTGGAAGGTTAAATTGTGTTGTTAGATGTGAATTTCAAATAAAATCAAGAGTAACTGCCAAGAAGTGCATGAGGAATCTTGCCTAAAGTTCAGGAGGAAACTTAACAAAATCTTAGCAAAGACTGTCAAACCGAAGAAACAGTCTATACAAAAATCATTCATATGACCATAATGATATTCATTGCTCATGACAACATATTAAAATATGGTAAACAACTTATACCAAGCCGTTCACATCGTACTATGAGCTAGGACATAAACTCATTACAATTCCTTGGTTTCCATCTCACCTCGTTCGAGAAATTTGATCGGTAAGAATATTTCCCTGAAGTTAAGCAGATATGTTTAAACAAATTTCAAGAAGTATATCAATATATCAAAAAAGTTTTCGAGAATTTTACCAGAGCTCAGAGAATCCTCAAAAATTAAAAAAACATCCTCGATTCTAAAAAAAAATCTCATTTAGGGTACTTTCCTGTAGCTTAGGACAAAGTATGAAAGCTTTACCAGAAGGTCAGAGAACTCAGAAATAAAATCGTTAAAGTAAGATCGATCACTGCATAACTATACAGCAACCTTTGGATGTTAAATGTTTAAAAAAAATAATGCTTTCAGTATCGTCAGGCATAAATTAGTTGATGATACCTTGATAATACCACTTGTCCACATATTACTTAATAATTTCCTCGAAAAATGCTTCAAATCGCTACAGCGTCCCAGTGAGGTTTTCTGAATAACAAAAACATCACAAAACAAGAGTGAAAAATGTAAATATCTTCGACTGTCAAAAATGACGGCAAAATTTATGAAAATACTGAATTATTGCATGGTGTAGTATTTCAATGACATTTTGAAAAAAAATCAACGCTACAGTTAACAATCGAGTTCGGTTGCCGACTCGATCAGATTCAGTCGGCTTCTTTAATGCGCAATTTTGGTCGACTCGGTAGTGAAGTGTCGAGTCGAGTTGCTCGACTCGAGCTCTATAATTGACTCCTACGTACCGTGAAACTCCCTTATTCCAATCAACGTTTTACAGTGCCTGCAACCACCACTGTTAAACGCTGAATGGAATGAACGAGTTTAACGGTATCACCGCAACTTCGAAAATGGAACTAACCGGATGTTTCATCCCACTTTCAGATTACCGAGGCAATTGATTACCTCTGCAAGAACAAGTTTTTCCGCGAAGCATGGGCCATCTGCAAACTGCGCAAAGCCCAAGATGATCCCACTCACGACCAGGTGGCTTCTGAGTGGGCCCAATATTTGGAGACCATCGGAAATCTCGAGGCAGCTGCTTTGGTGTAATGTTTTTTTTTAATCTCATTGTTGCTCTTGAGCTCCATTTCATTTGATGTTAAATTTTCATTTTAGGTGGACCGCATCCAAGAAGTACAAAAATGCCGTGACAGCGCTGTTGAAGCGGAAGGAAATAAGCGAAGATATTCAGCGTGCCATTGATGCGCTGACTGCCAAGCAGCAGCAATCAAGCGATTAAAAAGTGACCTGCAGTATTCTGAGATATTCTTCACAGTAGTTGTTAAGCCAGTTTTCATTTTATTTTATAATTTCATCGTTACCTTCGTTGTTTCTATCACATTGATACTGACTCCGGCAGTGATATTCGAACTGAAAAGTTAACTATTGAAATACATACCTATTATTACACGTGAATGACGAAAGTCTTACAATTCATGAGATACAAGAGGTCACAAGGCGATAAAGCTTGTGTTTTTATTTGTTAGACCGAATGATTCTTTACTACGTTCATTTTCAGCTTACTGAATTGACTGATTGCAAGGAAACATAATTCCGGTTTCTGTATCTAAAGCAGCACCAATAGCGTTTGAAGATTCTACACCAGATTTGTCCGCAAAGTAGCTTCATTGGAATGATCATAAGTGAGTAGACCGCCAACTGGTAGAAGCGCTGCGATGTCCAGAGAACTGTGTACTTCAGTTCGCCTCCATCGAGTACCGCGTACCCGTAGCCAATTTTCATGAATCCCATCCGGTATGAGCAGGTAGGAACATTAATCTCAAGCAATTCTTGATTGTGTTGCAGATTATCGAGATTGAAAGATGAGATTTCGTGCCGCCCATTGCGGCCCGTGTTCAGTGGAAGGTGGTGCACTTCGTTGAAAAGATTATTTCGATTGACGATTGCCATATTTGAGGTGTGATCGTGCCCAGAAAATATTACATTAGGGTGGAACGTTTCAATTGCCTGTAAAGATGTACAATTTGAGGAGGTAATATAAATTAAAGGTAAAAGTGTTCCTAGATTACCTGTTCTGAGAAATAACCCGCTGCTTTAAGTAAGCTTACGTGACTCAAGAAAAATGTAAACGATTCCGAATCGGCATTGATATCCGTTTTCTTAGGCATGCTACCGATGAATCGATTAATGTTGTAGAATTTTACTCTACGCAGTAACTCCCACGTAGGCTGTTCACTAAAATATTGGTGAAAGCGTTGGATGTTCCTTTTCGTGGTCTGTGGGTCACGATCCTCAATGTCATTATCGCCTGGAATGTAAATCTTATCCGTTACGGTAATGCATTAGCATATGGATTTACAAAATGTAAGCATGATAGATAGTTATGTGTTTTATCTATAAACTTACCATCGAAGTATCCACTCTCGGTTGTATGAATATGTTTGCGAAACGAGCGTAATACTCATCGTACTGGACATCGCTTGCCACGCTTCCCTCGTCCATCAAATCTCCCAGAAAGCAAACAACGTCCGGTGTTGTATGCTGTAGGGCCTTGCGATATGTTTTCGACAGATGCCTTGCAAAAAATTATACAAAGTTAATAAGGCTGAGCAACTGCTAAAATAATCTATTATGCGCAGCGAGTCAGGTGAAGTGATCTTTGGAGAAATATGGCGAGAGCCAGAGACCAAACTAAAGGATCTACCAATAAGGACGATATGTTTATAAATCGAAAGAAAAATTCATTCGGGAATGATTTATTGCCATTTCTGATTTAAACAATATATGGGACAAATGCCCAACACGACTCTTCTTGCATACCCGAATCCGCTCAAGCCAATTTTCAATGACTCGATGAAGCGTTTCTGGTGGCTATACTGCCGTTATAAGCACAACTGTCCCATGTATATAGGACGGCCACCGAATCAAACCAGACATGAATGGATAAATTGAATTAACATTATGAAAACAAAAAACGATCAGCTACCGTGCTATGGTGCATGTTGTAAATCAAAGCTAATGAGCTGAATGGTTCATTTAAACGTAGTTTCCTCAGCGCTAAAACGAACACCTGCTCCCTGTATGCCTCCTCAAATTTTAAGATATCGTCCTTCACCGCTTCATATAGTTGCCCTAACACATAACCAGAATGAATGCCTGTGATATACTTGCATTTCTTGTCATCGGTTTGCAAGGAAGTGACAGTATATCTCGTAGATTCCTCAGCTATGGCTAGTTTAGATCGAAGGTCCTCGACAGTTCGTTTCAACGTTCCACTTTCCTTCTGCAACCTGCGTCGAGACTTCCCATTATTTCGATCATCTTCGATCCATTTTTCATCGGTTTGCAGACAAACACTTTCCTTGAAAAAGGAGCTGGTGATAATTCCACTATCGGGTTCATCCTTTTGCGATTCCAGTTGCAGATTATCGCTGAAAATAGTAATAACCAACATTTTATAAAGGCCATCAAAACTTGAGGGCTCAATGATTTACTATGAGGTAAACAGGTGGGGTAAGCGAGCCAGTATTGGCACTACTTAAAAGCTATTCCTACTATGGCCTGTGTAATTTAAATAAGTATGTAGTGTCAAAAACTGGCCCCTCTACGTTTATGGTAAGCAGTTCCAAAACTGAAACTTTTGACAATACTGGCCCAATCAAGATTAGTCTAGATTTGTTTTCTATATTTTTTCGTGAATTAAAAAAACTCGCCTTTCATCCACAAAAGCATTATTTTCCTTATATGACGTGTCATAATCGATCAACCGCTCATTGGCTCATTGGCGAGACTCGGTCCAAAATATTGTCTTGCAGAACAGGAACCTCTGCCGTAATGTTCACGTTGTCCGGACTAGAATCAGTATGCGAAACGTTCTCTACGAGTAAAAGAAGGTGTTTCGACTTTTAATATAATTTATTTCGCGGTTACAAAACATCATACATACCAGGACTTTCGAAAGCAACTTCGTAGCGACGTTGATTGCTGTTGGATATCATAACAGTCATATAGATTGGTTTCAAATCACTCGCAGGAACATCTATATCCGTAATATCCACTAGCTGTTCGAGGACCAGATTGTCAGATGTTTCATGGGGCATCTCATCACACGTTAGATGAAGGGAAGGTACCCAATCAACATTTTTCGGTTCGTAAAATTTTGCTGATCTTCCGCTTACAAAATGTCTGCTACAAACCCGCATACTTTTCGTTGGCTTGACAGGGATTCCACACACAGTTTTCCACAAGGCTAATCTTTCTAAAAGAAGCCATTCGTTCTCCGGTGTGCTGTTCTTCCGAACGGCAGCGAAACAGAAAAACGAACCATCAGCGCTGCTCCGCTTTATTTTTTGGCAACTTTCCACTACACACTGGACTGGCATTTTACTGTTTTAATTTCGTGTATTATTGTTTTGCTTTTTTAGTTTTGGAATGATCACAAACCGGCCGTCGGCTATGCTTGTGGTGGTAAGCGAGCTGTTAGCAATCTCTATTAAGTGACGGTTGTTAAAAATTATGTGCGGCAACTGAAAATCATACTGGCTCACATGATTTCAATTCGAAGCAAAAATTGATCAATTTAAGTGCCAATTTTAATAATAAAAATTATTGATTTATTTTCAGTGAACGTTTGCGTCAGACTCGGGTTGATTGTCTTCTGAAAAACGATCGGATGATAGTCCACTATTTAGGAAAAAAATCTTTCAACTTGCCTGGTAGATAACGCTCCCTTCCGCTGCGCCTCAACGCCTGTGACTCGGGCGGTTTAGAAGATGATTGCGTGGGTGCATTGATGGTCACGTCACTAGAAGGGTCTATGAAACCTTGGGTTGTCCTTGTCTTTATCGTCGATTGCTTTTGTCGCTACCAGTTCGGGAACCTCTGCTACCGGAAACGGATCAACCAGATCTAGCCGTACAACTTTTCGATCCAGTACTGCAAATTGCATGCTGTGGGAAGACAACGATGTCTCTCCTGCATCATTGATGAACGTGACATCTTGACCTCGCGAAGATTTTCTTCGATTTCGGATCCCACTAACGATATGCCTTCGTATACTCGTCGAAGCCAGCCATTATGCATTACTAGGCTTTGTCATCGAGTGCCCTTTCGTTGGTGATAGATTAACCAGATAATGTGGTCTATCTGTTGCTTTTGCCCAGAAAGATTTCGGTAAATCCGATTCGAAGAGCATACGCCGTGCTCGCTCAACGATGGTTAGGTTGACTCGCTCCGCTAGGCCATTGTACTCCAGTGTGTAGTCCGCCGTGGTCTGATGACATATTTCCAATCGCTTAAAATTGGCCTCCAGCTTCCGATTCGTGAACTCCTCATAATTGTCGGTGCGAATCGTTTTCAGTTTCATCCCGGAATGTCGCTCAGCCATGCAAAGGAAATTCTCGAATGCATTGTAAACGCTGTCCGCTGATTTTTCTTCCAGGAAATTCACGAAGATGCGACGAGACTTATCATCGGTGAAAATCAATTAGAAGCGGCTGACAGCCAACGATTCTGTTTCCATTGATCGCAAATATTAGAATGAACCACCCCATGTACATTCGATGCACGTGAACCTGATTTGCTGAACGGAAAACGAATCTGCTTTCCCATTACACTTGTCGTTGCTCCTGACTTCCCTTAGCGACGATCTTCATTGCTCCTCGGATGGTTGCAACTACCGTACCACCGCACTTGCTTGATGTCTTTGATGGCAAATAGTATAAACGCAATAATAAGCTGATAGTTTTCCGTCATAATAATAAGTTCTAGCGCCATACATGTGACAAAAGTCTTACAAATCTTTCCAATTGAAACCAAACAAATGTCGCTGTGATGCCAATCTTCTGACTTCTGGTATAGCATGGATGGTGATGGAGAGACCAGGCTCTTGGCGCCATTTTGTACTACAAAATGAAAATAAAAATGAACGTTTGGAAGGTAGGTCAGCTACACCAATGACGCCGAAAGAGCCGAGTCAGTTCAATGCAGATTTTTGTGTTTCGCTTTGCGAAAGTCTGTCAAGTTCCGAGAGCCGTTGTCAGCTGAATCCAATTCGGACTCGACGGAGGGCTCTCTCTGTCGCAGACATCCTACGGGGCCGATTCGGTAGCCGTGCCATTATGGAGCATATCAATGTTCTACCACGGGCGCTCCTCAATAGTGTGATATTAAGGATGCCTTTTCGCCGAACAAACTACAGCATGGGGATTGAAGGAATGTAGCCGGTGTTCAATAGAGTGTCTACAATATTTGATCTCCATCGACCACGACAGACACTTCACAAACTCTTCTCGTCTGACTTCTCCGGGCTTTAACATTAGTTAAGACTTTAAAATTAGTGTTTTAATATTAATGTTTATTAGTAAGCTTATGATACCACCATTGGGACTTGATTCATTATATTAACGTTTCTTTAAACTGTACGTCTGCTGTAGACGTTTTAGTTCATTCGAGACGGCATTGGGACTTGAGATAGTCTGTTTGCGTTAAAGAATAAAAAATTGTAGGAGGCAATACGAAATCAGCAGTATTTTCGAGTACGTTTAGTGTGTGTTTATTTGAAGAAAATATGACTCAATGAAATGCAATTCGAAATATAATCAAAATACAAAAAGCGAAATAACCAAGTTATCATATGATGCATTCGTATGATACCTTTGTTTTTTTTAGCTTTATTCAGTAAAGTGTTTTGATGGAAGAATATACCAGGGGCTGGATTGTCAAGAAGAAAATGGATATAGTTTTTGGCTCAGGAAGTCCCAAGCTCGGTCCCAAGCTTAATGAACGAACCCTGAAGACATAACTCACAACGAACAACCACTCAAATATTCTGTCAAAATAACACAGCGAATCAAAACAAAAACAAAGATTCTAGTACCGAAAAGCGCAAGAATGTATTCCAAGGTGTACTTGGGCCCAATGGGGTTGCTATCATGGAGCCATTTTTGAATCGCTTGTTTCCTATTGATTGTTGAATATCTATCTATATATATGTTAATGGATTTCTGTCTGTCTGTCTGTCTGTCTGTCTGTCTGTCTGTCTGTCTGTCTGTCTGTCTGTCTGACCATAATAGGCTCGGAGGCTACTGAACCGATCGGCGTGAAAATTTGTATCCAGGAGTTTTTGGGGCTTGGGAAGGTTTTTAAGATAGTCAGAGACTCCTCCCTCTTCTGAAAGGGGGGGCTCCCATACAAATGAAACACATATTTCTGCATAACTCGACAACTGATCAAACACAGGAATCCAAATTTAGCATGCGGAAGTTTTTGGAGGCAAGAAATGTTTCTATGGTAGTTTGAGACCCCTCCCCTCTCTAGAAAGGGAGGCTCCCATACAAATGAAACAGATGTTTCTGCATATCTCAAGAACTAATCAAGCAAATGGAACCAAATTTGGCATGTGGGGTTTTCTGGTGGCGAAAAATGTTTCTATAGTGGTTTTAGACCCCTCTCCTCTCCTTGAAGGGGTGCTGTCATACAAATGAAACTGAAATTTCTTCATAACTCTAGATCTAATAAAGCAAATGGAACCAAATTTGGCTTGCGGGGATTTTAAAAGCAATAAATGTTTCTACGGTGGTTTGAGACCCCTCCTCTCTCTCTGGTAGGGGGGTGGGGCCCCCGTACAAATGAAACACAAGTTTTTGCATAACTCGAGAACTAATCAAGTAAATGGAACCAAATTTGGCAGGTATAGGTTTTTGAAGGCAAGAAATGTATCTAAGAAACTTCAAGACCCCTCCGCCCTCTGTAAGAGGGGGGCTCTCATACAAATGAAACACAAATTTGTGCATAACTCGAGAGCTAATCAAGCATATGGAACCAAATTTGGCATGTGGAGGTTTTCGGAGGAGAGAAATGTTTCTATGGAAGTTTGAGACTCCTTCGCCATCTGGAAGGGGGAGAGAGGGGAGTTTCCAAACAAATCCAACACAAATTTCTGCATAACTCGAGAACTAATCTAGTAAATGGAACCACATTTAGCAGGTGGAGGTTTTTGAAGGCAAGAAATGTTTCTAAGTTGACTCGAGCCCCTCCCTTCTCTGAAAGGAGGGCTCATATCCAAATGAAACACAAATTTCTGAATAACTCGAGAACTTATCAAGTTAATGGAACCCAATTGGGCATATGGAGGTTTTCGAAGGCAAAAAATGATTCTATTTTGGTTTAAGACTCCTCCGCTCACTGAAAGAGGGGTCTCTCATACAAATGAAACACGAATTTCTGCATAACTCGATAAAAATTAAAGCAAATGGAACCAAATTTGGCATGTGGAGGTTTTTGAGAGAATAAATGTTTCTAATGTGGAGACTCCCATAAAAATGAAACATAATTTTTAGCATAACTTGAGAGCCAATGAAACAAATGAAACCAAATTTGGCATTTGGCATGTTGAGGTTTTTGGAGGCAAGAAATATTTCTATGGCAGTTCAATACCCCTCCTCATTTTGAAGGGGGGGGGGGGGGGGGGGGCTCCCATACAAATAAAAAGCAAATTTCTGCATAACTCGAGAACTAATCAAGTAAATGAAACCATTTTTAGCATATGGGGATTTTTGGAGGCTAGATTTCTATATACATAAAAATGAATTTCTGTCTGTCTATCTGTCAGACCCTTATAGACTCGGAAAGTTCTGAACCGACCAACGTGAAAATTTATATGAAGGGGTTTTTGGGGCTGGGGAAGGTTCTTATGATTGTTTGAGACCCCTTCTCTCTCAGGAAGGGGCGCTCTCATACAAATGAGACACAAATTTCATCATAACCCGAGAACTAATCAAGCAAATCGTATAAAATTTGGCATGTGGGAGGTTTTGAAGGCAAGTATGTTTCTATAGTGGTTCAAGGCCCCTCCCCTTTCTGAAGGGGGGGGGGCTTCAAACAAATGAAACTCAAATTTTTATTATAATATAAGAGCCCAGTGTGATGGTTCGAGAACTAATCAAGCAAATGGAATTTGGCATGTGGGGTTTTGAAGGCAATGATTGTATGGTGGTTTGAGAAACCACCCCCCTCTGGAAGGGAGGGCTCCCATACAAATGAAACACAAATTTCTACCAAAAATGAGAATCATTCAGGTTACTTAAACACAAAACGTGTATTTCTCGGGTAAGAAGCATGTTTTGATAGAAGTTTGAACCCCTGCTTATTCAAGGAAAAAAAAAAAAACTCATTTCGAAAACAAAACCGAAAACGTTCCAGTTATATTCAATTTTCCTTCATTTAGTTGCAAGCGTAGCAGCGCACGCACCGGGTTCAGCTAGTACTCAATAAGTTTTTAAAAAGTTGGTTGCCGAGAAAAGGCAACATGGCCGAAACTGACATTTCCTTAGGTGAGAAAGTCTGTTTTAATCTGTTATTGTAGGTACTTACCAGTCCGAGTCTAAATTTGCAAGCGGCCAATAAAGCTTTTTATCGAACGTGTTTCCCAATATCTGAGGATCTGCCACCAGTAAGATTTTGAGACACTTATCTGAAATGTAATATTGCATCAACATTACTGTGTTTTACAATCGATAATGCATATAACATACCAGTCTGACACTCAATCTGCGCCCACTGCAAGCTGTGGAAAATGTGAATAAAGTATTCATTGTGAACTATTAGAAGAAGAAGCGTCGATAAGTAGATCTTCCAAAATAGGTGTAATCTGTGGTGTAATTAAAACGTTAAGACTATTATTAACATACAATGGAGAATTATTTCGAATTATTACTTTCCGATACTTCGCAATCGACACTTATCGAACATCACTTCAATTTATTAGATCAGCATATCAGTTTAAACCCGCGTATGACTAAATGTTGGTCTACTAATGACTGGCTTCGATAGAAAACACCAACCAAACTAAATATTCGTCACGTAAGATAACGATTGATGAATATATGAAGAGTTTTTCTTTATCAATTGATAAGGCCGATTTCGTCTAATCTTTTGCAACCTGTTTCATAGTGTTCGAAGAAAGCATACATCGACCCATGTACATTGCAATGATTTGGCGTTTTTGAAAGTTTTATAATTTATATGGTTCGCTAAAGCATCAAAGGGTGTATTCGCGAGAAATGGCTCACTCAAAAATGTTCACCAAAATTCGGCCACTCATCGGATTCTTTTGAATATTGTAGAAAATGAAGATCAACTGATTTTGCAATTAATTGTTCGATATATTTCACTCGACCTATTTTTCCCATTCCAAATACTCGCAGGCTCTTTTTTTTTTTTTTTATTTTTTTTTTTTAGACGGGATGGAAAATCTGCAACCAGACACCTGAAGAACTCAGGGTGTGGGGATGAGGGTGCCAACTCCTCGACCCACTAAAAACCCACCCGTGCCTCTAGCCCTGGTCCCTCCCCGGAACCACCTTTCGGTATTACTTCGGGGAGGGGGCTATTGTGCTTGTTAAGCACCCACTATGTCTAACTACTTAGGGCTTTAGTAGTTAGGTGGTCCCTGCGACCTGCCTTTGGTCGTTTCGCCATTTTTGTTGGAGATCAAGGACGATCTGGGAGGCTGCTACGCATACCGCGTCCCAGACGTCCCGGTCTTGACACATCCTCTGGACCAAGTTATCCGGAGTCGTGTCGCGACCGCATACGGCCATCATGCCGGATCTCGCGCCGTCGAAGCGAGGACATGCGAAAAACACATGTTCTGCAGTTTCTTCGACTCCCGCGCACTCACTGCATGCGGAGGACTGTGCATGCCCATATTTGTGCAGGTATTGTCTAAAACAGCCGTGGCCAGACAATATCTGCGTTAAGTGGAAGTTCACTTCACCGTGTCGCCTACCGACCCACCCGGTTAATTCCGGGATTAGTCGGTGGGTCCATTCCCTCTGCCACTTAACCATGGATGCGGCTCTAGTGGTCTTTCGGATACCTCTTGTTCCACGTTGCTCGAAGCACTCTACGTCCTCTTTTATGTCGATGCCTATTGGCATCATCCCCGCTAGGACGCAGACCGCGTCGCGTGATACCGTTCGGTATGCACTCACCACTCTTAGGCACATAAGCCTGTGTGTACTCTCGAGCTTATTTGCGTAGCTCTTGGTTCTCAAGGCGGTGATCCATGCCGGCCCGCCGTACCTAAGTATGGACAGGGCGACACTGGCCAGGAGTTTACGCTTACTCCCTTGCACCGCCGAGCTATTCGACATCATGCGGGATAATGCCGATATAGCCATAGAGGCTTTCTTGCAAGCGTAATCGACGTGACTGACAAAGGACAGCTTGTCGTCGATCATAACCCCAAGATACCTCAAGAACCTCTTCGATTCTTCTGTGCAGTTACCTGCACTAATCGTCGCATGTTGCTCCGATTTCCGATTGTTCACCACCGTGACCTCGGTCTTATGGTGGGCTAGCTCCAATTGCCTGGAGCTCATCCATCTCTCCACAATGCCAATGGAGTGTGAGGCCGTTAACTCGACCTCCTCAATGGATTCACCACATATCTCCAGGGTGATGTCGTCTGCGAACCCGACAATCTTTACCCCGCTCGGGAACTCAAGCCGCAGTACCTCGTCGTACATCGTGTTCCATAACACCGAACCCAGGATCGAACCTTGCGGGACGCCTGCGGTGATCTGCACACGTTTCTGGCCTGCCTCTGTATTATATACCAGTACGCGATTCTGGAAGTAGCTTCCGAGAATCTTGTACAGGTACCCAGGAACCTGAAGGCGTTGGAGCGAGTCGGCGATAGCCGCCCAACTGGCGCTATTGAACGCATTCCTCACGTCAAGGGTGACCACCCCACAGTATCGTACTCCTCGCCTCTTGCGCTGGATTGCCACCTCGGCCGTCTTGGTGACGGACAGGATGGCATCCACCGTCGACTTCCCTTCACGGAAGCCAAACTGATTACTTGACAGACCGCCTATACCCTCTGTGTATGTTGTCAGTCTGTTGAGGATTACCCTCTCGAGCACCTTACCCGCTGTATCCAACACACATATTGGTCTATATGCCGATGGATCTCCTGGTGGCTTCCCTGTCTTTGGTAGCAACACAAGGGTCTGAATTTTCCAGGCGTCCGGGAAGACGCCCTCGTCCAGACACTTTTGCATCACCACCCTGAACATTTCGGGATCCAGCAAGATAGCCGTCTTGATGGCCAGGTTCGGAATATCATCCGGTCCCGGCGCTTTGTTCACCTTTAGCGACTTTGCTATCGCAATGAGTTCATCATTCGTCACCGTCGCCTCGTCGCCGACCCCCGTTGTGCCGTTGTCAGTGCCCACGTGGTCACGGGTGTTCGGCTGAGCCGTCCACCCTTCCGTCGCTATGACAGCGTTAAGGTCTGGGATACTGGAACGCTGGTCATGGGACACATCTACGGCGGCGGGGGGCCATGGACTTGGGTCGTGGCTCGGAAAGAGTCCCCCAACGATCACCTGCAGCAGCTCTGGTGAACGCTCGGTTGGAGCTGCCGATCCTCTGGTTTTGGCCATTGCAACCCGGTAGGCGTCACCCCACGGATTCGTATTGGCCTTCTGACACAGACGCTCGAAGCAGCCTCGCTTGCTGGCCTTTATCTCCCTCTTTAGTGTGGCCTTCGCGGCGACTAGCGCCCCTCTACGCTCGATTCTATCGGCGTCTGACCGCGCTCTTTGAACCCTCCGTCTTGCGTGGAGGCATGTTCTTCGGAGGTCGGCGATCGACTCCGTCCACCAATACACCGGCGATCTTCCATTCCTCGGTTTGACTTCCCTAGGCATGGTCGCATCGCACGCTCGTGTAAGTGTCATAACGAGTCTTTCGCCGCAAGGTTCCTGGGTTTCGCGTAAGTCTCTTTAAAAACCTCTACATCAAAGTAGGACGTCCTCCATCTGTGGGCGAATGGAGTGGATGCTCCTCCTTCCGCACGCTGCTTTGTATTGTGGGCGATACAATAACCTACCGCCAAGTGGTCGCTATGGGTGTAGCCATCATCCACCCTCCAATTGCTAATTAGCCCAGGACTGCTAAATGTTATATCGATAATCGATTCCGCTCCGTTTCCATGGTAGGTACTCTTGGTACCCACGTTGGCTAGGTCTACATTGAGCCTAGCCAAGGCCTGCAGAAGAATCTGGCCCCTAGGGTTGGTAAGGCGGCTCCCCCACTCGAGCGCCCAAGCGTTGAAGTCCCCCGCTATTACCAACGGGTTCAGGCCAGTTAGCTCCGTTGTCATCCGATCGAGCATATTGGAAAACTGTTCGATCGACCACCTTGGCGGTGCGTAGCAGCTGCAGAAGAACACTCCATTCACTTTTACAACCACGAAGCCTTCGTTTGTGTTGGACACAACCTCCTGAACCGGGTACTTGCCCGTCGTCCATAATGCCGCCATATTAGACCTGTCCGCAAACCAGTTCCCGTTGCCGGATGGGATGCGGTATGGGCTGGAAATTATGGCGATATTCGATGCCGACTCGCTAACTGTCTGACACAGCAGTTGCTGGGCTGCCTCACAATGGTTCAGGTTTAGTTGGGTTACCTGCATTATGGTTGGCTCGTTGGTATACCCTTAGCGGCCGGGCACTTGCCCCCCCCCCCATGACGTGCTTATCGTCCGGTTTCCCGGCGCACATCAAGCATTTGGGGGGACCTTTGCAATCCCGTGCCTTGTGGCTAGTGCTGCCACACCTTCTGCACATGTTGCTCCTATCTGGGCCTTTGCATTCCCAGGACATGTGCCCGCTCTCTAGGCATCTGAAACATGCCTTCGGCGGCTGGTGCAGGCTTAGTGGGCATATTGACCATCCCACCTTCACCTTCGCCACTTTCAACGCCGCGTCTACGTCGACTGCCGCTACCCTCAGGGTTGCCACCTGGGTCCCAAGTGGACCCTTCCTCAGACGTATGACTGCGGCGGCAACCTCGACCTTGCACTGTTCCTTCAGTGCAGTGGAGATCTCGTCTGCCTCGGTGATCTCATCCAGATTTTTACACTGGATCGTCACCTGCGAGACGAGGGCGCGCACCTCCACACCCTCACCTAAAGGGCGATACGGTCAAAATTTGGTCAATATCAACTTGACGTATTTCTTTCAATTTTGCATTTAAAAAACCTGAACACCCCTCATTTTGAAGGTGTGTGTGTGTAGAATGTTGCTCCTATTTTGATTTTGGAAATCACTCTTCAGTTGTCAAAATGCCGTCCAAGCAAGAAGAGCAGCGTATCAAAATTTTGCTCGCGCATCGCGAAAATCCGAGCTACTCGCACGCAAAGTTGGCAAAATCGCTAAAAGTTGCCAAATCAACCGTTACAAATGTAATTAAAGTGTTTGGGAAACGTTTGTCGACAGCCAGGAAGTCTGGATCGGGGGGAAATCGAAAACCGGAAGCCGCTGAGACGACAAAGAGAGTTGCCGGTAGTTTCAAAATGAGGGTGTGTGTGTGTAGAATGTTGCTCCTATTTTGATTTTGGAATTCACTCTTCAGTTGTCAAAATGCCGTCCAAGCAAGAAGAGCAGCGTATCAAAATTTTGCTCGCGCATCGCAAAAATCCGAGCTACTCGCACGCAAAGTTGGCAAAATCGCTAAAAGTTGCCAAATCAACCGTTACAAATGTAATTAAAGTGTTTGGGAAACGTTTGTCGACAGCCAGGAAGTCTGGATCGGGGGGAAATCGAAAACCGGAAGCCGCTGAGACGACAAAGAGAGTTGCCGGTAGTTTCAAGCGAAACCCTAACCTATCTCTCCGAGATGCCGCAAATAAGCTGGGTGTATCGTCTACAACCGTGCATCGAGCCAAAAAACGAGCCGGACTATCGACTTACAAGAAGGTAGTGACTCCAAATCGCGATGATAAACAAAATACGACGGCCAAAGCGCGATCCCGGAGGCTGTACACGACGATGCTGACGAAGTTTGACTGCGTGGTAATGGACGACGAAACCTACGTCAAAGCCGACTACAAGCAGCTTCCGGGACAGGAGTTTTATACGGCAAAAGGAAGGGGAAAGGTAGAAGATATTTTCAAGCACACGAAACTGTCAAAGTTCGCAAAGAAATATTTGGTTTGGCAAGCCATCTGTACCTGTGGCTTGAAAAGCAGCATTTTCATAGCTTCCGGGACTGTCAACCAAGAAATTTACGTGAAAGAGTGTTTGAATAAACGTCTGCTGCCTTTCCTGAAGAAACACGGTTGTTCCGTACTGTTTTGGCCGGATTTGGCATCTTGCCATTACGGTAAAAAGGCCATGGAGTGGTACGCCGCCAACAACGTGCAGGTGGTTCCCAAGGACAAGAACCCTCCCAACACGCCAGAGCTCCGCCCAATTGAGAAATACTGGGCTATTGTCAAGCGGAACCTAAAGAAGACCAAAAAAACTGCTAAGGACGAGCAGCAGTTCAAGGCAAACTGGCTTTCTGCGGCGAAGAAGGTGGACAAGGTGGCTGTACAAAATCTGATGGCAGGGGTCAAGCGTAAGGCCCGGCAATTCGGATTTGGAAAAGCGGAAGCCTAACTGAATATTTTTCCTGAATTTTCTACTAATTGAACTTGAAAAAGAAATTTAATTTGATTTTTTAAATAAACTATTTCACCGATTTACACGCGTTTTCCCTTGACCAAATTTTGACCGTATCACCCTTTAAGGCCTGTTTTGCCAGGTCTCTATACGCCGGGCCCTTAAGCGTTGTCGCTTTTTTAAGCTCCAGGAGCATTTCGCCGGTGCGGGTACGGCGTATACTCCGCACGTCGGTGCCTAGGCCTGCCAGTTTAGCGTCCCCGCGCATCGCTTTCAAGACCTCGGAGTACTTAGACGCCTCGGTCTTAACGATGAGGGCCTCTCCGCGGTTACGCTTGCGGGCCACCTGTCGCTTATCTTTTTCTTTTTTGGTTTTATTCCTCATTTTTCTCACTTTATTCCATGGGGCTTCCCTGCCCCGCCTGGGGTTATCGCTTGTCCCCCTCCTAGCACTGGTATCTGCCTCCGTGCTGGTTATGGCTGTTGTTGTCGTTGGGGCCCTGCCGCTCGGGCCCCCTTCGGCGCTTGAGACAACACGTGAGCTGGTCGTCGCGCCTTTCGCGCTGGGCTTAGCGCCGGGGCCTCTCTCTTTGCGAGAAGCCGAAGCTGGTCGCGAGGATGGACCCTCTGACCCCGCCGCCACGTTCGCATTGGTTCGTTTCCTCTTTGGGGCTTCCGACACGATGCGCTTCTTAGAAGCGCCGGGTGCCGTCTCGCCCAGGGACTGCCTAGCCCACTTGGAGGTCCCCGCCCCCATGGATAGGGTGGACTCTCCGACGGAGACGGATGGTTCCGTCAGCGTCTGCTTCGAGGCAATGTCCCTCGCCCTTTCGGTGGCCGCTAGCCGTGCCAACTCTTTGGCACTTTGCTCGGCTAGCAGTTTGGCCTCCAGCTCATCCCTCTCCTTGCATGCAGCCTGCACTGTCATGCATAGCCTAAGAAGCCTCAACTTTAGGTCTTTCGCAATGTTGTTGTGCGACTTCGTAAAGTCGATGATCGCATCCAACTGCTCCGAGACCTCCATCACCTTAGGAAGGGTTTCCCGCATCCTATCCATGGCCCGGATGAGTCCTGGCCCATCCATGGCCACGCCTAGCTTGGTGCCACCTGCCTCCGATGCCGTAGCACTACCGCAGGTGTCGCTCACGCCCGATCCCACCGTTTTACGCGGTGGGGACCTCACTAGGCCGCCTTTAGCGAACGGATTCGCTCTCTCTTGGGTCTTTTTTGTTTTCTCCATGTTGTTGGGTCCCCCTCCAGCCGCTATCCAAGCCCACGTGGAGTAGTCGCTATTGTGATCCCATGGTTATCTATGCAAGCAGGGAGGCCATGCGAGGGTTGACACGGCCCTTCATGGGGTACCGTATTCAGAGCCGGATCAGCGCAAGACAGGTATAGGTCATCTGAGCCTACTCCCGCCCGACTGGCGAGGTCGGGCGGTGGAGAATGGAACGTACTGGAGGCCTACCAGGGTTTTAATGGGACGGAGACGACCTGTGCCGCGGGAACTTCGCCATTTCCTGCTCGGTGTCACCCGGCAGTACTGAGGGAGACGACACAGGCGCCAGCCCGAATACAACGGTACCACTCGTGAATCTTTTCGCAGCCAGTTGCCATAATTGGGGTTTTACTGGCATCCACCCCAATGCGTCGTATGCCGCTCCCTCCGTAGTTCGTTTAGCCGTTAAGGGGAGCTTAACGTTTCCAAGGTGCACCGCGGGGAGGCGAACTACATTCACACCTACTTTTGACTCTATCTATTATGTTTTGTACGACAGATTATCACACCTGTTTGATCGCTTTCATCCAGGTTTTTTCAATTCAAGCTTTTTATTTTTTTCATTTTTCGATTCTTACGAAGTGATGCTCAAAAATTTTCAATCGAGCGAAGTTTCGGTTGTTCGTAGCATAGTGTTATGAGGCAATACCAGGTCAAAATAGGGTAGAACTCTTGTGATTGTTCAGGACTGGCAAAAGATGCTGCCGAAGTAACCTTTGCTTATATATTTCACCAATTATACTTCCAGAAGTGATGAAGGGAGCGCTCGTTTCGTCGCAAATGCAAGTTGCCTGCCAGATTAGAAATTTATCGGCAAATTTTGATATGTTATTATTCCGAACATCCTCTGGAACGTCAATTTTGAACTTCTCGATGAAATATTCCTGCCCAGCTAGGCAAAAGTCGGCCTTAACATAGATTTGGCTGTCCATCATGATAAAATGCGGATTGTTGAGTAACTATATGTAGAGCTTCCGGGCACGGGTTTTAGCAGTGACATTTTGCCTTTCATTCCTGATTGGGGCCTTCTGCAGGTATGTAGTCCAGACCGATTCATGGTTTTCTGGACAAAACAGATCGACACCCTTTTCTAGCGACATCCTGGATGGACATCCGATTTTCTAGTGACATCCATTTTGTTCAAGACAACGACCCAACACATTCCTCGAAGCTCGTAAAGGAACACTCCCACATCCTCCCCAATCACCAGACCTCAACCCCATAGAGATATTGTGGGATCATCTGGCATGGAAGATCTGGGAACATACGATTCAGAATAAGAACCAACAACAAGAGTTCTTCATGGAAGAGTCTCAAAAGATCTCTCCAGCAAAAACGCAAAAATTGGCTCCTTCGAACAAAAGACGCCTACATATTTAATTATATCAAAGGAGGCAATACCAAGTATTAACTTGCTATTTTGATTTCGTTTTGAAGAATTCCTTTCCCTGCACTGGACTTTTTATGTTTATATGTTTTTTTTAAAGATGAATCAGTTTGCTGTGTATTTGATTACTAGTTACTAATAAGGAAATATTGTACTGCGTAATGGAATCAATATGACACATTTGTTGATTGCCTAAATATGTGTTATCAATTACTTTATATCAGAACAACTGCTGTATGGACAATTTTTTAATACAGTGTATGTTTAAAAACTTTGTTTATGAAGCGTTGATAAAACGCTTTAGTTATAGTTCATAGTATAAAAATAATAGAAGTTATGTGGATGATCACAATATTTTTGTTGCTGTGTAGGGTCTTTATTTTTTGATGATAGAAATTTGTTAAAAATTTCTAAATATACCGATTATAAATCAATGATACTTTGAAGAGTCTCTGAAGACACAACCTTCGTCTTCCTAAGAATTTCTAGCTTAACTTATTGCTTGTTTTCAACTTAGTGTTCTAAATACACTTCTACAGTTATTAATTGAGAGCTTTAGATGGCAGGTACCATTTTTGCGTAAGATTGTGTAGCGCGTACAATCATACGCTCTGCCCCAAGAGTTGAGAAATTTTCCTTAATGAGGAGTTCCTAGACCAGATCGGGAATCGTACCTAGCCACTTCCATTATGGTTTTGCTATGTAACTGCGGCTTTATCGACTGAGCTAAGGTAGGGCCCATATTACTACATACAGTAAATGTATATACTTAAGCTTCTTTTGAGCATATACAATTGTCTTCTCAATTTTATATAATCAAGTGCAACACTTAAGCTTCTATACACACTTAGAAAATAAAAGAACGAATTCGCTTTCATCTTCTACCGATCAGTTATTGTTGAGTGTACAACGATCTTGCCACCCTATATACACATCTTGTGTATGCGCTACTACATGCGAGTGTGGTAGCAGCGTAGTATAGTAAGTTTCAGCTATATGCTGTGTGTGTGCGGTGTGTACCGCCATTGCTTCATTCGTGAGTAAGTACTCGAAGTGAGAACATTCATTCAATAAAGCAATTATTATTTTGTTTGGTTAACATTTAAAAACTTGGCCTTTCATTCCACTGGAACCTCAGTCCAATAGGTTATGGGCCCAGATATCGTTGAAAGTGCGTGAGTTTTGTTGTATTCGACGCGGAAGTGTATTTTTTTTTCTCACCGGTTAAAGACGTTTTTTGTTTTTTCGGATCCGAACTTTGAAAGTGAACCGGGTGTGCTTGTGGAAAACAAGATGGCGGACACAAAAGTGACGATCGAGAAATTGAGCGACGGAAATTACGCGGTGTGGAAGTTCAAAATGCGGTTGCTTCTGACGAAGGAAAAGCTGCTGAAAGTGGTGATCGATCCGAATCCGGAAACCGTGGATGCGACCTGGACCTCAAATGATGAGAAGGCGCAAGCGGTCATCGGTCTGGAATTGGAGGACACGCAGCTGATCCATGTTATCGAGAAGAAGACGGCGAAGGAGATGTGGGATGCGCTGAAGGATTACCACGAGCGTGCATCACTCTCCAGCATAATCCATGTGGTGCGCCAATTAATTACCATCCGAATGCACGAAAATGGCAGCATGTCGGAACATTTGAAGGAGATAGCTGCTCTTCGGCTCCGGTTAGTGGCGCTAGGGGAAGAAGTGAAGGACAACTGGTTTGTTGCCTTGATGTTGTCCAGTCTTCCCAGATCGTACGATGGGTTGATCGTGGCTCTGGAAAGTCGGCCAGATGCAGACCTCACAGTGGACTTTGTGAAGGGAAAACTTCTTGACGAGGGTCGACGTCGTGCCAACGGTGCTAGTGATAGTGTTGGTGAAAAAGCACTAGTGATGAACACTGCCAAATCGAAATGTTCAAGTCCAACGTGAAGAAAGAACAGTTGTGTCATTACTGCAAGAAGGAAGGACATTTTCAGCGGGACTGCCGGAAATTGGCTCAGGACAAGCGTGAGAAAGAGAAGTCGGATGGTCAGAATGCGAGTATGGCCATCAAATCTACTGCTGAATTTGAAGTGTGTTTGGCGGCTGTTGTTACCGGTGGTACTGGTTTCTGGTACCTGGATTCTGGTGCAACGGCTCACATGACAAGCGACGCGTCGTTGTTGGATGGTGTGGATGAATCCAAATCAACGATGGTTTGTCTGGCGGACGGAAATTCCATTAAATCAGCAGGAAGCGGTATCGGTAAGTTAATCTCTTTCAACAAGGACGGAATCCGAACGAATGTGAAGCTTGACAACGTCTTACACGTCCCATCTCTAGCTGGTAACCTGCTGTCGGTGAGTAGAATCACAGATTTGGGGTTTCGGGTACTGTTTTGTGAATCAGAGTGCTATATCCTGAAAGGAGAAGAAACGGTGCTAGTTGGGCAGCGCAAAGGAGGGCTGTACCACTTGAAGCAAACTCCGGAGAAGGCGTTTCTGGTCGATCCGAAACATGCAGATTGGTGTCGTCATCTGTGGCATCGTCGTTTCGGACATCGTGACGTGCAGGCTGTGGACAATATAGTGCATGAAGACCTGGGATACGGGTTGAAAGTGAAACCTTGCGAGGTTCATTCTGTGTGTGGTCCGTGTTGTGAAGGGAAGATGGCTCGAGCATCTTTCCCGAAAGTGTCGGACAGTAAATCTAGCGCGGTGGGTGATCTTGTGCACACAGACTTGGGCGGTCCGATGGAAGAAGAACCGCCGAGCGGCAATCGGTTTTACATCGTGTTGGTGGACGACTATAGTCGTTACACGGTAGTACATTTATTGCAACGGAAATCGGACGCTGAGGAGAAGATTCGGGACTTTTGTAATGTGGTGCGGAATCAGTTCGGGCATTATCCCAAGAAGATCCGTTCTGACGGTGGTGGTGAGTACACGGGCGGCTCGTCAAGGAAGTTTTTTTTGCGGAATGTGGAACAATTCACGAGCTGACGGCCCGTATTCACCACAGAAAAACGGTGTGGCCGAGCGGAAGAACCGCTATCTTGTTGAGATGCTGCGGTGTATGCTTTCGGATTCACGGTTGGGTAAAAAGTATTGGGGCGAAGCGATTTGCACTGCGAACTACATGCAGAATCGTTTGCCATCGTCTGCGGTATGCAAGACACCGTACGAGCTCTGGTATAGCAAGAAACCTTCTTATGGTCATCTGCGGATATTCGGATCGGAAGCGTACGTACATATTCCCAAGGAAAAGCGGCGCAAGCTGGACCTCAAGGCGAAGAAGCTGGTCTTCGTAGGATATGCGGACGGTCGTAAGGCGTATCGTTTCTTGAACCCTAAAACGGATATGATTCTGATTAGCAGGGATGCAAAATTTCTAGAGCTGTGCGATACGAATGAAGCTGTTCGGAGCCAGGGCAAGGAAACAGGAGGAGTTCTGGAAGCGATCCTAGAAGTACCACTGACGTCACCATCAGACAATGGTGCAGCAAGTGGTAGGTCCTCATTGTCGTCGGAAAGAAATTCGGAGCTGGTGGAAGAAGTTGTGGATCCGGCGAATGACGACCGGAATTCAAACGATTCGTTCTACGACAGTGCTTCGAATGGGGACCAATAGTTTCGTGGTTTTCCTTTGGACGAAATAGCTCGGCGATCTGGAAGATCAACGAAGGGTGTAGCTCCTCGCAGGCTGATTGAAGAAATTTTCACTGTGGAGTCACTGGATACGGAGGTAGTTGAGCCAAGATTCTTGAAGGAGGCAATTACCTGTGAAGAAAAGGAAAGCTGGAAGGTGGCAATGGTCGACGAGTTGAAATCCCACGAGCAGAATGGGACGTGGGAGCTTGTCAACTTACCTACTAGGCGAAAACCGGTTGGATGTCGCTGGGTCTACAAGCTAAAAAGGAACGCAGCTGGAGACATTACCAAGTACAAGGCTCGACTGGTCGCTCAGGGATATTCTCAAAAGTACGGAGTGGACTATGACGAAATTTTCGCACCGGTATCAAGCCACACAACACTGCGGGTACTGTTAGCCGTTGCTAGCAAGAAGGGAATGACGTTAAAACACTTTGATGTGAAAACGGCCTACTTGTACGGCGATTTGAACGAGGATACGCAGTGAAAGGGAAGGAAGACATGGTGTGTCGTTTACGGAAAAGTATTTACGGGCTCAAACAGTCCGCCCGATGTTGGAATCAACGATTGCACGGTGTGCTTCTGGAGATGGGCTTCAAGCAAAGTGACGCTGATCCGTGCCTGTATACAATGATGGTACATGGGAAACGTGTCTACTTGATAGTGTATGTGGATGACATTTTGGTCGGTTGTGAGGATGAAGCGAAGATCGAATCAGTGTACAAGGTACTGAAGCAGTATTTCGAGATCACCAATCTGGGAGAGCTCAGTTACTTCTTGGGGCTCGAGATCGGGAACGAGAATGGAAGATACAATGTTTCGGTGCAAGGATACATTGATCGTGTTGCGGAGAAGTTTGGACTCCGTGATGCGAAGCGGGCGAAGACGCCAATGGAAGAAGGTTTTCCGAGCACGAAGGATAAGAGTCTTCTGCTGGATGGATCGGAGTCTCATTGGAGCGCTTCTCTACATTTCCGTGTGTGCTAGGCCGGATGTAGCAGCGAGCGTGGCGATATTGGGCAGGAAAGTGAGTTCGCCAACGGTGGCTGAAAGGATTGCGGCAAAACGTGTTGTCCGTTACCTAAAGTCAACCATGGAGTGGAGACTGGTGTATAGCGACGCTGGTGGAAGTCTTATCGGGTATTCCGATGCCGATTGGACCGGTGATGCTACTACGAGAAGATCTACGACTGGGTTCGTTTTTCACTATGTCGGTGGAGCGATATCGTGGGTTAGTCGAAGGCAAAGTTGCGTCACACTGTCTTCGATGGAATCGGAATACGTGGCGCTGAGCGAAGCTAGTCAAGAGCTGATTTGGCTTCGAAACTTGCTGATGGACATGGGCGAACAGCTGAGCGATCCTGTCAAGGTAATGGAGGATAACCAAAGCTGTATCCAGTTCATCTCTTCAGAGCGAAAGAATCGTCGGTCCAAGCACATCGAGGTGCGGGGACATTTCGTTAAGCAACTGTGCGAGGACGGTAGCATGGAGCTGCAATACTGTCCTACTGAAGACATGGTGGCTGATGTGCTCACTACGCCGGTGGGTACAGTCAAGCAAATGAAGTTTGCTCGGATGCTGGGATTGTCGTCAAAGGATGGCAATGTTCGTTGAGGAGGAGTGTTGAGTGTACAACGATCTTGCCACCCTATATACACATCTTGTGTATGCGCTACTGCATGCGAGTGTGGTAGCAGCGTAGTATAGTAAGTTTCAGCTATATGCTGTGTGTGCGGTGTGTACCGCCATTGCTTCATTCGTGAGTAAGTACTCGAAGTGAGAACATTCATTCAATAAAGCAATTATAATTTTGTTTGGTTAACATTTAAAAACTTGGCCTTTAATTCCACTGGAACCTCAGTCCAATAGTTATTAACGAAGATATTCTGACCAAAGCGGGATTTCGTTTACAACTTGATTCAATTGACATGGGAAAGAAAGTTGAACCGAAAAAGACGGTAATGAAGCGGTTTTAACGAATTCGCGGAAACAGGAATCCCGGTGTACTGTGCCGAATATACGATGAACATTTTCGAATGTCAACTGACATTGCACTGTGCATCTTTTCTATCTATTCCAGGGCGAGTTTTTTTACCCGAAAACAAAATATCACAGTCACAGTCGAACTAAAAGACTTCTGCTTCTTTTGGCCCTGGCTTACTTTTGACGCTCAGTCAATCCGTGCATTAGTTGTTTCTTGTACAGTTTGCATTCGTTGGCTCAATTTTAAGCCAGAAACGGCCGGATTCCGTCTAATCCGCCATCTCACATATTTGATCATTTTCATAGTTCTGGCAGTCCGTCTGGCACAACCATTATGTTCAACATGGACATTTCATATTTCCTTGAATCGTTTCAAGATACGAAACACAAAACCGATATTTTAATCGATATGCGTAGGTTACGAAGTAATAAACGCACATTGAAGTTGTAATGATGTATGTATGTATGTATGTATGGTAGCCACCATCCCTTTATGCGCTTGGTTTGGATGCAGCTCCACATAATAGCAAGATCAAATTGAGCCACCGATCTAAATTTACAATATCGCTGTATGAAGGGCCAAAAACGGAGGGGTGAACCCATAAGCAGAGACACTTACGCAAAATCCACGGGAAATTAAGAATCTCCTTCCAACGATACGATCCAACAAATAGAATAACCCAATTTGCAATACTTATTAAAGCTTCTTCAGGATAGCTTGTTAAGCAGGGCGGGTCACCCTCACTGAAACTGTTGGAGTAGAATTCACTGCATCACAGTGTGAAGGTCATATTGCAATTCAATAAAACTTAAAACATGGAATTATACATGAAACAATAGAAAATGACATATTTATGCAATAAAAAAAAGCAGCAAAACGAAGAGCATTAATTAATTTTAAAAATTAAATAAAATACGTTATGGTACAATGTAAAAAATATCTATATAACCTGAAATCACCTTCCTTGTAACTTTGAAGCGACTAAAATTTCATAATAATTATTCTTATTTTCCTAATGAATGTAATAATGATGTGCAATTTATAATTAGATGCAGATGTATACCTTTATACATCTCTACCAAAAGTCGATGAACGTATACACAAATGTTACGGTCATTGTAGGATTACCTGAACCGTATAATTTTTAGCTCTGCGGAGGGATGGCAATGTGGATCCCTTGCATCACCGTTGGGGCTCGATGGCAGTAATCCTTGGCAATTTAGCCACATTAAACAAACACAACATCGGACTTCTTACATTTTATTCACTAGTCCGTAATTTTTGGGGAAAAAAATTAATTGCCAGCACTGCATTTATTCTTAGTGTACTACTCTTAAATCTAACATTAAACATATCAAACAGATTGGTCTTAAAGGACCGTCTTCGACCTATGGTAAGGTTACTACTAACTAAAACTACCTACAACTACCTATTTAAAACCCCAGCCGCAGCATCCCGAACACTCGTGGTGAATTTTCCAAAATCATCGGGTCGACCGAACCTCTCTCTGCAGCATCTCCATCTCTCATCGATGACCCCGATCTATGGTTATCTGCAACGTGGTTGGTGCTACCTGTTGTGTCGATCTGCTTGCTGTTTGTTGCTCGATCGCTGAACAATAGCCAAGTTCAAAGCATCTGTCTGGCTGGTCAATAGCTATACTCATATTGCCAGCAGCAGACGGGATAAAATTAGGACGGTTAGGGTGGTCCTCACAGACAGTCATACTATGCAATTAAATGGATGGTTGTAAATAAAATAATATGATGAAACAATTGAAATAATGATAAGCATATGATAATAATATGCTAATCATTATTTCAATTATTTTTTCTTCAATTATTCATTTATTTGATTGATTCAATTAATGGTAGGCATATGCTAATATTATGGGTCCTCCCTTAGCTCAGCCAGTAAAGGCGTGGCTAAAAAGCAACACCATGCTGGAGGTGACTGGGTTCGATTCCCGGTCTGGTCTAGGATTTTTTCGTTAAGGGAAATTTCTCGACTCCCTGGGCATAGACTAAGTTGAGAGCAAGCAATAAGCTAATGGCGAAAGCAATAAGCTTGAAACGCGAAGAAAGAAGAAGAAGAATGAAAATAACATGCAGCTTGGTGCCTTTTTACAGCTCAATCATTGACAGATGAATGTATTTCTGGAATGTGAATGTTATTTCTCAATTAAATGAAGTTGAAATATCCATAAAACAGTTAATTATATATCAAACATTCAAAAATATGTATGTATTCATGACGTATGGATATACATGATCAGCAGAATTGAAGAGCATTGATTAATTTAAATAATATCCAATGATCTAAATCAATAGCAAAACACCTTAAGATACAATGCAATAAAATATCTATACTATCTGGAATAAGCTTCCTTGTTACCTTGAAGCACATAAAATTTAATTATTAATTATTAATTTTTTTAATAATAATTTTAATCTGATTATAATAATATGAAATGATGATATGATCAAAATAATACGATGTTGTAATGAAATACTAAATAATATAATAATATAATAAACATATAACAATAATATGCAGCAATTTAGATGGTTGAAACTCTGAAATAACGAAAATTTCCAACATGATATAATGAAAGAAAGTTGGTCCCCTGGGGGGTTTTGTGGGGTGTGGGTGGGGGCGGGGGGAAAGTGGGGGTTTTGAGAGAGGGGAGAGAAAAAAAAAAAAAAAAAAAAAAAAAAAACTAAACTATTTTTTTTTTCTTTTGTTTGTTTTTTTTGTTTTTTCCTCATGGGGGGGGAGTAAAAATTTAATGATGAAATTTGTCAGAAGCAGATAATTTCCATCAACATGAGAGGCTCTAGGAGTGGACAGTAATTTATTGCTATAACTAAGAGAATTGAAGAGAAAGCATTGATAGTTCCGTATAGAGTAACGGCAGGTTATGAAAATTGAAAGATGCAAGTTAAAAACGAGCGGAGGGCTATGAAGGTAGTATACAATCGGGCGCATAATCTTTTACCATACTATCTCAAATGCGGGGTAGGCAAGAGGAAGGATACCCCCTTGACTGGCAATAGAGAATGCAACCGATCGTGCTCTTATACTACCTATTGCGTTGTTCTGGTTCTAGCGATCTGTTTTTTTCCCTCTCCCAATGCCTAACATGGGTGAGAAATTATCTCTTGCTGTTTGGGTTTATTTTTGGCATGCACCGACTATTTCACATATTATTCCTCTCGTCATACTACTACTTGTAGACCTCGGATAGGAACGACGGTGAGTGGTGCAAATACTGGATGGAAATTATCTGCTTCTGACAAATTTCATCATTATAGTTACTCCGCGCACATGGGAATACAAAAATAACAACAATCAAAGTGTAGAAAGCCCACAATAGAGCAATCCATTAACTCATACCAGTATTTGCACCACTCACCGACGCTCCTCTCCGAGGTCTACAATATAACCATATAGCCTCTATAGAACCGAGACTATCCGTGAAAATGAAGTACTGATCCGGTGATAGCGAGGCAACAATTTCTAGCGTAAAGTGTATTGCCGCTGATTCAGCTACATATACGGAACAAGGAGCTTGAAGTTTACAATTGGCGCTATACATTTCATTAAATATACCAAAGCCTGCTGACTCCTCTATCAAAGATCCATCAGTGAAGAACGATTAAGTGGAATCAACTTGGCCAAACTTTGCAGCAAATATTACCGGAACAATCATAGGACGATGATGCTCTGGGATTCCATGAAGCTCCTGCTTCATGGATAAATCAGAATGAACCGAACTGCTGAAGTCGGCAAACACGATTGGGAATATTCGGTGAAGGGCTGACATCCTGTGTTATGTACAAATGGTACAAAGTCATGAAGCGAGTTTGAGGATTCAACTCGAGAAGCTTCTCAAAGTGTTCGATTACCTGGGGGTTCATAACTTCACACCTGGTGAGGAGTCGGAGAGATGACTCTTTAAACTGATCCGAGAGTGGCAACATGCCAGCCAGCACTTCAAGACTCATGGTGTGAGTCGAGTGCATGCAACCTAACGCGATACGAAGACACCGATACTGAATACGTTCCAGTTTGACGATATGCGACCGAGCCGCTGACTAAAAACAAAAACTACCGTATTCGATAACCGACGAAATCGTTGTCCGGTACAACGTTAGAAGATCTTGCGGATGTGCTCCCCACCAGTTCCTGGTAATTGTTCGAAGAAAGTTGATCCTTTGCTGGCATTTTCGCCTCAGATACTCGATGTGGGATCTCCAGGTTCACTTTGAATCGAACCAGGCCCCAAGATATTTAAATGACATAGAATGAGTTATCGGCTTACCCCAAATTTGAAGCTTCGATTGTGCTGGATTATGCTTCCTAGAAAAAACTACCAACTCAGTTTTCTCCGTAGAGAATTCGATACCTAGCTCGAGAGCCCAAGAAGACAAATTGTCTAAGGTATCCTGTAAGTCATCTGCAAGTTGTCTCAACGTACAGTTGTCACTTAGACAACCGTCAATGTCTTTGACATAAACATTATACAAAAGGGGACTTACACAGGATCCCTGGGGGAGACCCATATAACTAAATCGGGAAGCTGTAGAGTTTCCACGAGAAACGCTCATATGTTTCTTTGACAGCAAATTATACAAAAAATAATTCATTAATGGAGAAAAGCCACAAGCGTGGAGTTTATCTGAAAGAACTTCAACAGATACTGAATCAAAAGCCCCCTTGATATCCAAGAATACAGAAGCCATTTGCTCTTTTTTACCAAAAGCTAACTGAATATCCGTGGAAGGAACGCGAGACAGTCGTTCGTTCCCTTACCCATATTGCGTATCTGAAAGCAGGTTGTTCGTCTCAACCCATTTGTCCAGACGGAAGAGGATCATTTTCTCCAACAACTTTCGAATGCAAGATAACATCGCGATGGGTCGATAGGAGTTGTGGTCGGACGCGGGCTTACCAGGTTTATGAATGGCGATAACTCTCACCCGTCTCCAATCATCCGGTACAATGTTGAGCTCCAGAAACTGATTAAACAAGTTCAACATGCGCCTCTTAGCGACGTCTGGGAGGTTCTTAAGCAAGTTGAACTTGATCCTGTCATCCCCTGGAGCCGTATTGCCACACGAAAGGAGTGCGAGCGAGAGTTCTACCATTGAAAAAGGTTGGCTGATATCGTCTATCCAATTCTCGGTTTCGCGAGGAATGATCCGTGCCGGCACAGAATCTGGACAAACTTTTCGCGCTAACTTGAGGATCCATTGGTCCGAGTACTCATCGCTCTCGTTGTTCGTAGTTCGGTTACGCAATCTTCGCGCCGTGTTCCATAGAGTACTCATGGACGTCGCTCGCGATAGCCCGTCCACCAATCTTCGCCAGTATCCGCATTTCTTGGCCTTGATGAGGCTCTTGAACCCGGTGACAATCGAAATTTTTATGTGCAAGTGATCACTACCGTGGGGATCTAGAATCACATTCCATGTGCAATCCAACGATAATGAATTCGAACAAAGTGTGAGGTCTAATCTACTGCCAACTGAGGATGTACCAGCCAAACGTGTTACTTCTCCATTGTTAAGAACTGTCATATTGAAGTTGTCACAGAGGTCATATAACAAGGAAGACCGGTTGTCATCGTACAGTTCTCCCCAGCCTGTACCGTGAGAGATGAAATCTCCCATGATCAACCTTGGAGTGGAAAGGACCGAACAAATATCTGAAAGTTGTTTTCGGTTAATTGAGGAGGAATAGGAGGAATATATAACGAAACAACGCAAAGGCTTTTATTTTTAATAACAGCCTGAAATGCGACAATTTAAATACCTGGAATTGGAGAAAAATTCACTCTATAGAAGGAGTAGCACTTTTTGATCCCCAAAAGTACTCCTCCTCCACGCGAATCCTCACGATCAAGACGAATAATATTGAAATCATGAAAATAAATATCGATTTCGGGCGAAAGCCATGTTTCACAAATAGCAAATGCATCACATCCGGTATTGTGAGCTAAAAATTTGAAAGATTCCAATTTAGGAATAAGACTTCGACAATTACACTGCAGAACAGTGATCAAATCCTCGACCTCAATTGAAAAATTATCCATCGAAGGAAATGATAGCTGCAAAGAGGGGCCACTTTATTGTCAATTGCTTCAAAAAAGTTTTCACTGTGGGAAGTATTGCCAGAACAATGCTTTTAAGAGGGTCAGAAATTTCGAGGAACTTGAAGATACCTTCAACAATGTCATCAAATGAGAACAGCCCAGTCGAGGAAGGGGCTTCTGTGCTTAAATTGGGGCATCAGGGGTTTTGGATGTCCCCGGAAGAGATGGAAAGTCTTGGGTGTAGTTAGTGCTACGAAAACCAGGTGGAATTGGATTTTATTTTTTTCCATCTTTCCTTGAAATGGGCAAGCTGATTAAGGGCTCCGGTTCAGCAACGTTCCGTGGGCGGAAGCGTCTTCGCTTCCGTGAAGCACCTTCCGGAATGCCGAATGATGTTCCCTCTTCAGCCAAATCAAAGTCAGACTCGTCATCTGACATAGGAGCAAAGGGATTTGTATTCACATTGGATGATGGTGAGGCTTTTTTCACCATTTCGGCGAAAGACTGTCACTAATGTTCTAATTGTTCCCCGCGTTGTTTGTACGCCGGGTACGACGAGAGAGCATGAGGAGGAGTTCCCTTACAGAAAGCGCATTTTGATGTGCTATCTGCGCAGGCGCCATCCTCGTGTTTCTCCCCGCAGTTGGAGCAGCGTGCCTTATTGCCGCAATGGGAGGTCGTATGTCCCATCTGCTGGCATTTTTGGCAGATCATGACCCGAGGTACAAACAATCGCACAGGTAGTCGAAGTTTTCCCAACTCGACGTATTGAGGAAGGGCTGAGCCAGAGAAAGTCACACGAAACGAGTCTGATGGTGTAAACTTCTTTTCACCCTTCGTGATCGATACTGTGCCTAGTTTTCGCACATCCAGTATCTTCACTGGAGAAAGCAGGGGGTTCTTAAATCGACCAACCCCCTGCTTCAGCAGGATCTCAGGGGTCAAACTCGCTTCGGTGACCACACCTTCTATCTCAATACCTCGAGCTGGGATGTACACTCTATACTCGAGTGTAAAGAACTGAGAAACAGCAATCTCGTTAGCCGGTTTCAGGTTGGACACAACGACCCGAAGTTTATTGAGTCTCACTTTAATTATTTCCGTCACGTCCGAGAATCGTTTCGTCAGATCATTAGTAATCTGATAAACGTTCAGAGGTTTCATTTTGGGCTGAAAATAAACAACCCATGGACCAGCTGAATCAGCTGGATAGGCCCGTGACCAGGTGACATTTTGAGAAACCTCATTATTTGGCGGTATGGATGAATCATCTTCCGACAAATCATCTATGTCGCACCCATGGGAGCTTATGACACTCAACCACTGAGGCAATTACAAAAACAAAATATACAATACAATTCAATACAATAAAGACGAAGCTTAACAAAAACGAAAACACAGAATGGAAATTCTATTCAGGGGAGAAAGAGAAAAACAAAACACTTATCTTATATGTATTATTGAGCTGCTGCTGCTGCTGCTGCTGTGGCTGCTGGGTGACGTACGTGCGTGGTCGCCTATACCGGGGAGGAGTGAAGCGTGACGAGTCTGATGTGGCGAACCGTTACTGCCGATGAAATTGAACGGATAGCCTCTATCACAAAATGAACTGCTGGTGTGCGTGATCACGCAGATATGCGGCAAAATGACTTGTCACTTGATCGCAGTAAATTAAATATCGTTCAACACTGTTTTAACGTCTGGGTTTCTACTTCAGAAAAAATATTAACTCGATGACATGCGATGCGGCCAAAATAATGTCGAGGAAAAAAACTGAACTTCGAACTAATACACCTTGAGAAACCATTAACGCAACGGAGCACGGAAGAAACGAACTATACCGTTTGCTTGTTCACTAGGGAATGTCAAGTTTTCAACTTGTATCTTTCAATTTTCATAACCTGCCGTTACTCTATACGGAACTATCAATGCTTTCTCTTCAATTCTCTTAGTTCTAGCAATAAATTAGTGTCCACTCCTTGAGCCTCTCATGTTGATGGAAATTATCTGATTCTGACAAATTTCATCATAATGTTGTTGTTCATTTCCTGAAAGTTTGAAGAAAATCCAACAAAATATAAATTTTTGGCGACCATTTTAGTGCGTCTCATTTTTTTTCTAGGACAGTCTTCACTTTTTGCCATTGGTATAATTTCAGTTTATTGAGTTTATATTTCTTTGCGCCACCTTCCAATTGTTTGCAATAAATCTTGAAATTCGTTATTAATCTTCTTTCTATTTTCTACTAAGCGTGCGCGCATCTCTAATCAGCGGATTTAATCATTTGCTGAATCATAGCTTGAGTCGCACCCCTCGGTGAAAACTACAATCGATCATGAAGCACATAATCGCATTCACGCACTAATGTTTAGGAAAAATGACTGTTGCCTGCCCACCATGCCTATTGAAGATAGTGTTCAAAAAGATAAAAAAAAATGGAACACTTTCTTTTAAGTATAATTTTTTATTGCATGGTTAAAAAATGATGAAATCTTGGGAAAAACTAGTTTAGAGTATAATCATTATACTCTGGTAATTAGAGTATAATCATTATAATGTGGTAATTCGATACGATACGTACATTGAAGCGGACGCCTAGCAGATCCCCGGCCTGGAGTTTTTCGTCGGCAAGTCCCGCCTAGATGTTCTGGAGAAGTTCCAGAAGAAGAAGTTCAACAAACTTGCCAAGAAGTACTTTAGCAAGCCGTACATAACGACCGGCACCATCAACGGCTATATATGTAAAGAAGTATGCCTTCAGAAACGCCTGCTACCCTTCCTCCGCACTCGCGAACGTGACACTCTGTTTTGGCCGGATCTGGAGGCAAAGTCACCACAACTTCGCCCAATAGATACATTCTTGGCGATTATGAAGGACAAGCTCCGGAAAACAGGGAAGGTCTTCAAAAATGACCAGGTTTTGATGAAAAAGTGGATGAAAGTGTGTAAGAAAGATGGCGCAAGTGTTACACAGGATTTTATGGGTAGCGGTTTAATAAGCCAAATTTGTATAACATAGTAAATAGGTATTTTTTATTCCCTGAGAGTTTCAAAAATATCCGACATTGACATCCGATGAATTGTTGGTGATCATTTTTCTCTGTTATATTTTTTCAAGTACAACATTTAAAAGCTGGTGTGCAATGTAAAACAAAACGCTACTCTCGGCAACGTTCGGAGCAGGATAGTTCAAGCAAGCATTCAATTTAGAACATGTTCCACTCAATTCTCAACCCTACAAAGACTATAGTAGTGTCTTTGGGAGCTTGCCTAACCCAATTCTCCTATATGTTTCTGCACGAATCATGCGATAACAAAACAAGATTGTGGTTGTGAACAACAACGCATATACACTCAGAATAATTGACACTTAAATGATACGTGAAAACATAAGTAAATTATAGACTCGAACTTTTCACACAAAGCTGCGTTTAGATCGACATTTTGGCAACATGTGATTCTTCCTCGCTGTTGTCACTTGTTCTGTCACGTTGGCGCTTCTTTACGGTTTCGACGTCTGCAGCGTTGAAAAATAAATTAGTTTCGGCAACGATTGTTTTGAGAAACTTTTGAAAGCCTACACTTACACTGTAGAATATGCTTGCCGCTGGCTTCAACAATAAAATGGTACGGCTCACTTTGGCACTTGTACTAGTGTTTGGTCCTAGTGGAGATTATCTATCTATATATATTGCTGGTTGCAGTTGTGATTGGACTCTAGAAGTGCTTTTTGCGCATTTTAAAGTGTGATAAAAGTGCACGTTTACGTCAAATCGTTTTGTTGCTTTATGCTGAAAGGTATAAGTTCACTGAAGACAGGAAACGATTTGTCGTAAACGTGCACTTTTATCACATTTTTTTTTGTTTTTGGGGGAGTCCTATTTTAATTGCAATAAGAAATTTAAAAAAATTTTTTGTGTGTGTGTGGGGGGGGGGATATTAAAAAAAAAAAAATTGAGCGGCCGGGGGGGGGGTTTTTTGGGGGGGGGGGTTGGGGGGGGGGGGGGTGGTTTTTGTGGTGGGTGGCCCCCCCCTTTTTTTTGGGGGGGGGGGGTCCATAAAAAAAAAAAAAATTTTCGTGACACGGGAAAACCCCCGACCCGGATGTTAGACAATAGAAAAAAACCAACTCTTTCAATTAATTAATTTAACACAAACACTAATAATTTCAAATCAAAATTTAATTAAACAAAAAAAACTTCAAATAAAAATTCACTTTAACTACAAAACCTAATTCAAGAACTATTTACACTTCAGCCCTCTCAGGGTCTGTCCGGGTGGATCGATTTTCAACACAATTGCTTCGCTTTGTAGAATATACGTCCGAGAGAAAAAGAAGACAAGGAAAGAAAAGCACCATAGGGAATCTTTGCAAAGAATAACACTATTCACAAGATTTGGTTAATTTTAATAGATTTATTTTTCAACTTTGGGTGAATTTGGAGGAAAGTATAGGATTAGGACAGAATTTTATGGGAAAGTGGAGGGTTAGGGTAATAAATGGCACTACACGTCACCTGGTGGTGGTTACCGGGTGATGATCTTCGATGAGATGTCGACTCTTCGGTGGCGACCTCGGGATAACGGTGGTCGGTGCGGATGCGGTCGGTGCTGTTATCGATGCGTCGGCGGTGGGGCTGCGATATTTCGCTTCGCTAGCAGGGCTTTACCACACAGGGTGAACTTGATGTTTTCGCACACTGGTTCGCGGCTCGGACACTCACAGCCAGTCTTCGGTTTTTTTTTTACCGGTCTTATCTACTTTCGGCGAGGTTTTGAGGACGTCCAACACTCGCGGTTCACACTGAACTAACTTCGTTCCTGGAGCGTAAAAAAAAGTCACGGTTAAAAACAACGGACGATTTGAACAAGTTAGACTTTGGTACCGAAAAGAGACTGAAACCATCTCCAACATTCCCTTTTATTGCATCCCGTGACTCAGCAGAATTTCGGTTGATGGGCTTGACAGCTCATGGGATATCAGTGCAGCATACATGACATTTTCTGCGCATTGCGTTTGGTCGTGCGTATGGGAAAAGGATAGGTTTGGATAGGATGGTACAAGGGGTATTCAAATAGGGTAGGATAAATTTATTATTTTAAATTCAAATTTTCAAATTAAATCTATTTTTATATATCTAGTGTTATGGTATATTTCAGGAGTAATTCAGAATATTTATATACAAAAATTTAAACTAATATACTAACGTATAATAAAATTCAAAGGAATATTTACAAAAAAAAATAAACAAAAGGAATTAGAATATTAAGTTTTTACCCGAATTAGGGATATATATTTACAAAATAAAAATTAAGAAAATAGAAAAAATAAAATAAAAAAAAGAAAACAAAGTGAAGCAATTGTGATTGTAACCTATTGAACAGGTAACAATTAGCCCGCAGAAGGTGTAAAAAAAACTGAAAGTTTTTTTTTTCATCGTCTAGAACGACTACTGCCGAGATCTTAGAGAACCCAAACAGATTCAAGCAAAAGTTCTCTTTGCTTCAAGATTTAGCTTGATTTGAAGCAATGATTGTTCCTAGACGGCAATTTCTGTTCCTTCAAATCACTTAAATCTGGAAGAGTGAGCCTGCTTTTGAGTGAGTCACTATTTATGATTTCTGACTCGGAAATAGGTCTTCCTTGGCATCCAACTAGAATATCCACAAAACAGTTCTCTGCTCTTCCAATTTTAGTTGATACTTCGCAATGATTGTTCTTAGACGGCAATTTCTGTTCCGAGGAATCATATAAAATTGGAAGAGTGAGCCTGACTGTCGCAGAGTCCAGGGATTCTTGCAAAAATCGAAATTCAAAAAGAACGGATCCTTTCGTCAGGCTACCTGTTGGATTCGAAGGCTGTGAGTTTTTTCCCCATAGTTCTCTTCTCTTCAAGATTCAGCTTGATTTGGAGCAATGATTGATCCTAGACGGCAATTTCTGTTCCTTCAAATCACTTGAATTTAGAAGAGTGAGTCTGCTATGAAAAGAAATTTAGCCTTCGTTTCCGGTTGCTTGAAACGAAACGTTCCATGGCTTCAAAAAAATTCCTTAATTGGGATCTGCCTGTTGAGATTTGGTCAACAATGAATATCTACTTAACTGGTAGTTCTCTGTAATTTGAAATCCAATTTAATTTGAGGCAATGATTGATCCTAAACGGCAATTTCTGTTCCCTGAAATTATGTGGATTTCAAATTATGAGGCTCACTGCCAGTTAAGCACATGCAACTATGTTGCCAGGATCAGAACCGGTGATTGGTCCCATGGCTCAGTAATTAAGTGGGATCTGCCTGTTGAGATTTGGTCAAGTATAACGATGTGCTCAGTTAGTAGATTTCTACTATTTGAAATTCAATTTAGTTTCGAGCAATGATTGATCCAAGATGGCAATTTCTGTTCCTCGAAACTATGAGAATTTCAAACCGAGAAGCTTACTACCAACCGAACACATACATTTATGTTGCCAGGATCAGAACAGGTGATCGGTCCCGTAAAGGGTAGAACTAAAAGTGATCTACTACAAAGCGCAATGTGTTCACTACATGCTGTTATACTTGGTTTCGTCAGAATAAAGTTCCAATTAAGATATTCACTGCACCCACTGAAATAAATGCCAAAATACATTATTTAACTGTCAACATTCGTTGACTAAATACACCACTGCTCATTTATTATGTCGAAGAGAACAGAATTATCATTACTTCTCTTCTACTTATTACACCGTCACAAGTATTTTTTTGGACAAAATTTTATTATTCTAACACATTTACTCCACTTCATTCATTCTTTCTTTTACACGCTCATTCATTCATTCAGTTATCCTCTCCAATCATTCATTATTTTCATAACTTACTTCTAAAACGTATGATTCTAGGGCGCCCTAATATTATGGTTGTTTCGATGGTTACGCTAGTATCTATTATTTAAAATAGAACTGGTAACCATACTGCGAAACTTAAATTTAATGAACCTATCTCAATGCTGCTTAATCCTCTTCTCGCACGCAAGAACATATTGTTGCACCTATTGCAAGCAGCATGAGAGGCCTTTTAACAGCTATGAAGTCGACCACATGGGTATCACTAAGCTTTTTGCCCAACCCTGCGTATATCGACTGAATGAAAACGGCACTTGTGTGGGTGTGAAGTGTCAATCTTTGTTTTTGCTTTGCTCCGACGAAGAATCAATGCACACAACATTGTTCCGATATGTTTTAAGCAAAATTTTCACGATTAGGAAAGAATGCTTACCTAAACAGCTATCGTGACACGAATCGTCTTCGCTCAATGGCATGAACGAGGGTAAGTATTATTTATTTTTGGTTTATTTTAGGTGCCTCTGGAAAGCACTGAGCAAACAAGCATTGACTCGAGACGAAAGTTGGTTGGATGAAAACCCTAACCGGGCTTCAAGTGTGCTGCCGGCCAAATTCCTAGAGCCTTACCCGTCAGATCTTCAAGGTCATATGATGATGATCCGATTTTGGCCTTGACCTTGCACGGAAGGTACTGCGGGCCATATTTGGAATTATAGTTCTCCACGGCACTGGAAGCCTTCATATTTCTCCGATACACCAATTGACCGACAGAAAATGCTTTGGAAAACTGTCGACTGCGTAGATTGTAGTGTTTAGTGGACGATTCGTGAGCTTTAAGCAGGTTGTTTTTAACAATTTCATAAATATTAGAGAAGTTTTGTTTGCGTTGCTCTTCCCGTTCGTCCTCGGACAACGTTTGATTGTGTCGTGAGAGACGATGATCGTTTCCCGTTTCGGACAACTCGGTACCGTGGGTAATAAAATACGGCGTAAAGTTAGTGGACGTATGTTTGGTGGTGTTCAGGACCATTTCGATCTCTGGGATCTTAGTATCCCATAAACGTTGGTCTTCTCGAACGTATGTCCTAATTGCGGTGTTTATCGTGCGATTCAATCGCTCGACTGGGTTAGCTTGCGAGTGATATCGTGAATTCAGCCAGTGGGTGATTTTAAATCGGTCAAGCAAGTCCTTGAACACTTTGGAGACAAAAGTGCTACCGTTATCCGTGATGATTATTTCAGGGACGGAGTTTCGGTAGAACCACTGGTCCTTCAGAATTGCACACATGGATATGCTTTCTAATTTGCGGACTGGGTGTATCATCACCCACTTAGAGAAATAGTCGGTGATCACCAAGAGGTGTTGATTCCCCTTTCGACTTCGGGGAAGAGGTCCCACGAAATCGATGGATATTATTTGCCATGGACGAGATGCCTGACGCATTTTGCCCATTTCAGGAGTAGTGGTTACGTACGGTGCTTTAATTTCCTTGCATGTCGTACAGTTTTGAATATAAGCACGAATGTTTGGGCCCATTTTAGGCCAATAATATCGTTTCTTAATGCGAGCGACAGTTTTCTCATAGCCTTGATGGAAGTTGTTGTCGTGATTTTGTTGAAGTATGTGAGGAATTTCATCAGGCGGTGGTACCAATTTCCACTCGAAACGACTGTCGTACGGCTCACTCTTTGCCACGATATATTTCATCAACTTCCCATCTTCAATACGGAAATCAGCAAAGTCATCTGGATGACTCGTAACCTTTTCGACCAGAGAGGAGTGCCAGGATGCAGTAGGAGGATCTTGAATTACCGCAACGCTTCTCGAGAGCGCGTCTGGGACAACGTTCTCTTTACCCTTCCGGTGTACCACAGACATATCAAATTGCTGTAGGTCCAAGCTCCACCGACTGCATCTTGAGCCTACCTTCCACTTGGTGTTGAGGATATGTGTCAACGCAGATGAATCTGTGATTAGCTTAAAATGATAGCCCTCAATATAACCCCGAAAGGCTTCAATGGCAAGCAGCGCCGCTAAAGCTTCCTTTTCGGCGGCGTGATAGTTTCGTTGGGGTGTGGTTAGTTTATGGGAGTAGTAAGAGATTACCTTTTCACCATCATCTTGCTGCTGTGTCAAGACACCAGCTACAGCGACGTCGCTGGCGTCGGTTTGAATAGTGAATTCTCTCGTAAAATCGGGACTACCTAGTATCGGAGCACTAACTAGCCGCTCCTTTATGGTACAAAACGATGTCTCCGCCTCATCGTTCCATTTTATGATCTTCGATTTTGTTTTCAAGAGATCGTTTAGCGCCGCTGTGATCTTACTAAAATCGGCAATGAAACGGCGGTAATAATTAACCATTCCTAGGAATCTTCTAAGCTTTGTAATGGAACACGGCCTCTCGTACTCAACTATGGGACGAGTCTTTTCTGGATTGGCACGGAGCCCATTTGTACTAAGAAGATATCCTAGGAATGGTATCTCTGAAACGCCAAACTGCGACTTTTCCAGATTGATCGACAAGTTTGCATCTCTTAGTCTGCGCGCAATTTCCCGCAACAGCTGCACGTGATGCCCAAATGTCTCCGTCACCACGACGATGTCGTCGAGGTACACGAAGACATACGGCTCCAATTCACCGTGGCCTAGAACTCGATCCATGAGTCTGGCCAAAGTAGCTGGGCTATTGACTAGACCGAAAGGCATTCGGGTGAATTGAAATAACCCCTTGCCTTGCACGCTGAATGCGGTATACTTCCTTGAAGCGGGATGTAGAGGGACTTGGAGGAAGGCTTCTGAAAGGTCTATCGTCGATAGATAGTTCGCTTTTGGAAGTTGGCTGAGTATGCGATGAGGGTGCGGTAAGGGGTAAGCATCCCGTACAGTTCGTTCGTTTATTTTGCGCGCATCTAAGCAAAGGCGAACTTTATTAGGTTTTATCACCGGGACACAGTTCAATGACCACGATGAATTACTGCGTTCAATGATTCCAATGTCTAGCAGTCTTTGCAATTCGACAGCCACGGAACCCTGCGTTTTTGGTGACATCACGTAGGGGAACTGGCGTACTGGTGGTTTATTCCGCCATTCCTCCTGAATCTCTATTCGATGCTCAGCCAACGGGGTTAGTGATAACTGTCCCAGTCGGGCTGGTATAAACAAGGATTTTATTCCTTCAATTTCTTGTTTCTCCTCGGCAGTAAGGATGCATGAGGATATTAGTTGAGGGATTTCGTCTTCTCTAGAGTCCTCTATGAGAGCACATTCTCCGATAGTTGGTTGGATGTGGAATTTTGTCCAAAAATCCATTCCACAGATACAACGAATGGCTAAATTTGGCACCACTAGAGTGGGGACAATTTTAGTAACCTCATTGAAAGTAAATGGTAAATAAAGTTGGCCAAGGATTTCCAATTGTTCTCCTCCCGCGGTACGCAACGTAATGGGATTTTTTAGGGAAGTTATTTTACGGCAGTTGAGGCTAGAATATATATCCTTATTGATCAGGGTAAGGTTACTACCACTATCCAGTAAAGCGCGAATTTTCTGGCCATAAATAAAAATGGTTGTGTATGGGCGATTGTCATTAAGATACGGGTATGTTATCAGACACGATATTGGCTCCCTTAAGTACATATCTTCTGAAGCCTTTTCAAAAAAATTAGAAAAGTGTGCATGTTGAGAATGGAACGCATTTAGGGGTTCAGCGAGGCGCGTTTTTCGCTCGCTGACATGGCGTTTTTTGTGCAGTATGGACAATTGTTAAAGGGGTACCCTCGGAATCCACAATTTTCGCATAACACTGCCCTAGGGAGACGGCAATTTCTTATAGAATGGCCATAGTTGCCACAATTAAAACAGGTGTTGTCAGGAGGCGGTTGATACGAATCAATGAGGCTTTCAAGAGTCAATCGTGACTTCTGTTGAACCTGCTTCCGAGTTTGAGATTGTTGAGACCCCTTGTTTTGAGGATTAGCTGGTGTTTGTGTCAGTGAATTTTGATAACTTTCCGACGAACTAGTCTTTGGTTTAGTCTGACTGATTGCATTTACTGCTTTTTCTGCCCCAAAAACTTTATTATAGGCTGAAAAATTTAAAGCGTCGATCTTTTGACCGGCTGCTATCAATGTTGGTAGATCAGTGATGGGGAGGAATGTTAATTGCTTCCTGTAATCCATCCTAATATTTTGGAGTAAAATTTGAACCTTTTCATACTCAGGTATTTGTGCACACATAGTTCGAAATAATCGTTCCATTTCATAATAAAATTCGTGGAACGATTCATGTCTCTGCTGACGTCGCTGGTAAATTTTCATTTTAATCAACGCGTCCATATCTGGGTGCATGAATGATCGCTTAAGTTCTAGCACCAGGTGTTGCCAATTCAGCAAACGACCGGTGGTGCGCATGGTCATATACCACTTTAGTGCTGGTCCTACAAAAAGGTGCACCGCTGATTCAAACAGCTCAACTTCGGACACATGCTCGGCCATTGAGAGGGTTTGAACGATTTCTAAGAATTCGTTCAGTTTGAGCCCTTGATCTGTTCCATCGTATTTGGTAATTTTCCATTGCGAAACAGGTAAAGTATGCCGTGACGGATTTGAAGGCTGTGGCATTGAATACGAATGGGGATAAGGCGAGCATGGGATCGAAAATGGAGGCTGATATGAATATGCTGGATGCTGGTTAGGATATGGCGTAGTTGTTTGTTGCCCTGGATTTGATGAATTATGATTGAGCCAAGATGGCGACGAATACTGCAGGTTAGGTATGTAATTACTGGAAGAAGCTGATGTTATTTTAGGAATTGGTTGAGCCGGTATACGGTAAGGCACATTTTTGGTTGACTGGAAAGTGTGGGGAGGAATGTTGAAACTAACCGAATGTGGATTTGTATTGAAATGTTCACTGAGATTAATGGTCGCATTTGCATCAACGGATTTTGGTAGTTGAGCCCTCGGCCTGCTTAAATCTACCGCAGAAATCTGTGCAGCAATCGAAAGTAAATTATTTTTTTCAGTCAGCTCACTTTCAAGCTCTTTGATACGAGTTTGTAACGAAACGATCCAAGCCTTATCTTCAGCACTCAGGTTTGAAATCGGACTCGGACGCGGTACCGACTCTTGCAAAGCTGATTGTGGCTGATTATTCAAATCTCTGTCTACCCTCCTAACACTGCTTTGAGCTTCAGAAGTATCAAGTGGTTCTTGGTTGCTGTCGAATAAGTTGGTTAATGCTGGTTCTTTATCAACTTCTTGCTGGTTGTTTTCGAGGTTTAAATTTTCTGTGTAAAATTCTCTTCGTAAAATCTCTGCAATATCGACAAGCAGAGATTTTAAAAATTCACTATCTTCTATGCTAGTCCCTTCCTGTTTCAATAATTGGTGCACCCTATGACCATAATGCAAAAACCTGGTTTTACATTTGGCTCTTATGGTGCGATCCTTTTGTTTCACCATATCACAAACCTCCAAAAATTTCGTTTCACATCTGCTCATTTCCTCCATCTTGTTTCCATCTATAATTGCATCGAAACATTTATTCTGCTCCCTTTCGGCTTTGAACAATTCTCGCAAGCTTCTTCGATTACGTGATAGCGTCGGGTCATCTGTTATGACAATAGCACGCATTGACACTTCACACAAAAGTTCCTCATTTTCCAAATGGTCCACCCTAATGTCATGGTACCACCCTAGAATCATGTCTCTAGCCTGCTCAAAACTTGGACGCTCTACGGCCATTGTAGATTGATTTAATCAACAAAAGAGAGTAAAAAAAATAATTCAATTCAATAGCTATATAATAAATTCACACAATGCACTATGAAATAATTCAAATAATGTTCAAGCAACAATGGGTTTTCCAAAATGGAGAGTAAATATTACACAAAGAACGTTTTTATCATCACCCGAACGCATTTATTTCAGCTATAGCACTTTTAACGCATTTGTATTACCTTTAAGTTTTACTAATTTTGAGCAAAAATTGGGAAAAAAATTGAAATTTAATGAATTTCGATTACACCCGGAGCACTTTTCAAAAAAAAAGTTCGAAACCAATTTAGACACTTTTTTTTTCAATAATTCACGTTGGGCGCCATTTGTTAGACAATAGAAAAAAACCAACTCTTTCAATTAATTAATTTAACACAAACACTAATAATTTCAAATCAAAATTTAATTAAACAAAAAAAACTTCAAATAAAAATTCACATTAACTACAAAACCTAATTCAAGAACTATTTACACTTCAGCCCTCTCAGGGTCTGTCCGGGTGGATCGATTTTCAACACAATTGCTTCGCTTTGTAGAATATACGTCCGAGAGAAAAAGAAGACAAGGAAAGAAAAGCACCATAGGGAATCTTTGCAAAGAATAACACTATTCACAAGATTTGGTTAATTTTAATAGATTTATTTTTCAACTTTGGGTGAATTTGGAGGAAAGTATAGGATTAGGACAGAATTTTATGGGAAAGTGGAGGGTTAGGGTAATAAATGGCACTACACGTCACCTGGTGGTGGTTACCGGGTGATGATCTTCGATGAGATGTCGACTCTTCGGTGGCGACCTCGGGATAACGGTGGTCGGTGCGGATGCGGTCGGTGCTGTTATCGATGCGTCGGCGGTGGGGCTGCGATATTTCGCTTCGCTAGCAGGGCTTTACCACACAGGGTGAACTTGATGTTTTCGCACACTGGTTCGCGGCTCGGACACTCACAGCCAGTCTTCGGTTTTTTTTTACCGGTCTTATCTACTTTCGGCGAGGTTTTGAGGACGTCCAACACTCGCGGTTCACACTGAACTAACTTCGTTCCTGGAGCGTAAAAAAAAGTCACGGTTAAAAACAACGGACGATTTGAACAAGTTAGACTTTGGTACCGAAAAGAGACTGAAACCATCTCCAACATTCCCTTTTATTGCATCCCGTGACTCAGCAGAATTTCGGTTGATGGGCTTGACAGCTCATGGGATATCAGTGCAGCATACATGACATTTTCTGCGCATTGCGTTTGGTCGTGCGTATGGGAAAAGGATAGGTTTGGATAGGATGGTACAAGGGGTATTCAAATAGGGTAGGATAAATTTATTATTTTAAATTCAAATTTTCAAATTAAATCTATTTTTATATATCTAGTGTTATGGTATATTTCAGGAGTAATTCAGAATATTTATATACAAAAATTTAAACTAATATACTAACGTATAATAAAATTCAAAGGAATATTTACAAAAAAAAATAAACAAAAGGAATTAGAATATTAAGTTTTTACCCGAATTAGAGATATATATTTACAAAATAAAAATTAAGAAAATAGAAAAAAATAAAATAAAAAAAAGAAAACAAAGTGAAGCAATTGTGATTGTAACCTATTGAACAGGTAACAATAATAGCTTGCATATATAGGGCATATGCATTACGTCTAGTGCATCATTGAAGTTGGATTAAAGTAAAAAGGCCCCAAATCGAACTAATGCTATATCTTTTGTAATGCCATAAGACAATGCTAAAGTAGCATTATTGCATTGGTAATGTATCATTGCATTGGTAATGCATCATTATATTCTTAAAGCTAATCTAACGCTTCATTACTTGACAACTGTTGAATTGATGCGATTCCGCATTAATGATGTTGATTTTGTGTTGAATAAGAGCAATAATATAATGCTTCTGGTTAGGTAATCAAGCAAAGGAAACCAAATTTAGCATGTGGGAGTCAAAAATCTGTATGCAGGAGTTTTTGGGGTCTGAGAAAGTTCTTATGATGGTTCGAGACTCCTTCCCTGTCTGGAAGGGGTGGGGGGTTCCCATACAAATGAAACACAAATTTCTGCATTACTTGAGAGCTAAGCAAGCAAATGGAACCGAATTGGGCATGTGGAGGTTTTTGAAGGCAAGAAATGTTTTCACGGTGGTTTGAGACCCCTCCTCTCTTTGGAAAGGGGGGAGGCTATCATACAAATGAAACATAAATTTCAACCAAACATGAGAATTCTTCCTACTGTTATGAAAACTTGTATGCAGGGGTTTTTGGGTCCGGAAAAGGTTCTTATGATGGTTCGAGACTCCTTCCCCGTCTGGAAGGGGGCTCTCATACAAATGAAATACAAATTTGTGCATAACTCGAGAGCTACTCAAGCAAAATGTGTATTTCGTGGGGAAAGCAGCATGTTCTGATAGAAGTTTGAACCCCTTTTTAGTCAAGAATCGGGGATGCTTGAGTTACTCTCAGTGCTACATATACACAAAAAGTTAATCTAAGGTACTACAAGAGAAAATGACGTTCAAACTGACAGGATGCGGTGTAGTTTGAAGATAAATGTTTTATCAATGAAATGCTTCTACACAGAAAGAAAAACCATGGCAGAAACTAAAGATCTGAGGGTATAATTGAAAATACACACCTTCGTTTAATTTTGCAGAAATTACACACATTAGCAAACGAAAATATTTTAACAAAACTCATTTCTAAAAAAAACAACAAAAGCGCCAGTTCTATTATATTTTCATTCATTTAGTTGCAAGCGTAGCAAGGCTCGCACCGGGTTCAGCTAGTAACTAATAAAATGGTTGCTTGGACGTATCAAGTTCTGGGAAAATGAAATTCATTAGAGAAACTTAAAACAAATTACAAGACATTGTGTCAGTTCATAAATATGAGATGTGTAAGCTTAATTTTCTCTTCGATGTATTGCATCTGCAGCATATCATATTTTCTTATTTTCATGTTGCTCAAAACAGGGAATTTTATTTCACAATATTGTCTTAGAATAATGCAGTATCTAGTTGAATTTGATGCTTAACCGTGTAGCAAAAAGTTTAGTACAATCTTTAAAAAACAATTTAATGCGGTTTCTTATTTTATTCAATAGTTTAAATAGCCTAAAACTGATCCATCAAATCACCGTGTTCGCTAATTGACACTAGTGTTTTTTTTTTCTTTTTTTTACGTCGGCCTATTTCCTCACATGGTGACAATCACCGACGCCAGGGAGACGACTCCACCACCTGGACCCTACCTAACGACTCATGAATGAATATGAGCCGGGACCAACGGCTTTACTTCCCTTCCGAAGGAAGACGTGACCAGATTTTTTCGCCTCAGAAAAACCACCGACGTCGACTGGGATTGAACCCAGACCCACTGGGGTGCCAAGTAGCAGTCACGCTTACCACTACACCACCGACGCCGGCGACACTAGTGTTGATTGATTTGATTTTCACAGTGACAGTTTGTTATTTCCAGCCGTTCCTTTGAACCAACACAAAGATAATCCAGGCTCGATTTCAGGCTTGATGACTGAAAAAAAACAAAAACCATTGAGCAAGACCTTGCTAGGTTGCAAACTGTCTGGATTTGAAGCTATTTCCTGTGCTGCTGATGGATGTTGATGATTCGTATTACGCATGAATGTATGCCACCTACGACGTTCCTGTGGGTTGCAAACCATTGCTAAGTTGAATGATCACTGAAGCCAATAACTGGAAATTAAGGAACAAATTGTAACTGCAAGGTAACAATTGAATTCGTCCTGTGATGATTCAACAAAGTAAAGGAATACTAATTCCCTGTTTAACTGAAATGTTTAAAGTCAGTTTGCTGCTAAATCATATTCCAATAATTTGGTGGCAAATTCGTGTTGTATTTATTCCTAAAGCTAACAAAAAAGATAAAAAGAGTCCAACATTTTTTAGTCCTATTAGCCTTTCGTCATTTATGTTGAAATTGATGGAGAAACTGATTGATGACTATATTAAATCAAAATACTTAGATTTGATTCCACTAAATAAATACCAGTTTGCATACCAACAAGGAAAATCAACAACAGCAGCACTTCATACACACGTAAAAAAAAATTGAAAAGACATTTGAAAGCAAAGAGATGTTATTAGCAGCATTTCTTGATATTGAAGGAGCATTTGATAAGTCATCCCATAACTCCATGAGAAATGTTATGATAAAGCGTGATTTCGATAAAACTATTGTTGATTGGATTTTTGAAATGTTGCAAAAAAGAGAAATAATATGCAGTCATGGAAGGTCAACGGTCACGGTAAGGACTGTGAAGGGTTGCCCACAAGGAGGGGTTCTCTTACCTCTGTTGTGGTCACTGGTAGTTGATGAACTACTATCACATCTCGAAACGCAAGGATTTGAAATAATTGGTTTTGCCGATGACATAGTAATTATAGTTCGTGGGAAATATGAACATGTTATCAGAGATAGATTACAATATGCTCTCAATTTAACTATAGCGTGGTGTAAAGATGAGGGATTGTCCATAAACCCTCACAAGACTACTATTATTCCATTTACACATAGAAGGAAATATATTATCCCAGATCTGCACTTGCAAGGAACTCAAATAGTCCTCTCTCAAAAGGTCAAATATCTGGGGGTAATTCTTGATAGCCAACTTAATTGGAACTTACATTTAGATCAAATTATAAGCAAGGCTACAACCACCTTATGGCTAAGTAAGAAAACATTTGGGAAAAAATGGGGACTGAAACCTAAAATGATTCATTGGATCTATACGGCTATAATAAGACCCAGAATAACATATGCATCATTAGTTTGGTGGCCAAAAACTAAAGTTAAGCATGCTCAGAAAAAGTTGGAAAAGCTGCAAAGACTAGCTACAATCTCTATCTCAGGAGCAATTCGTAGTACGCCTTCTAAAGCACTTGATACAGTTTTATATCTTCTTCCCTTACCTCTATTTGTGCAATTGGAAGCCGAGAAAAACGCACAATGGTTAAAAAGAACAAAACAGTTTTTTGTCGGAGACCTTAGTATCTCAGTATTCTTAATCCATTATTAACTCATGGAGATTGGATGAATATGCAATATAATTTTGAACGACTATTTAATGTGACCGAGCCAAACCGCATTGAATGGGAATCCGGGGGACCTAATATTGAACCAGGTTCGGTGATTTTTTACACTGATGGTTCCAAATTAAACAACAGGGTTGGGGCAGGGGTAACGGGCCCTGGAGTCAGTATATCAATATCTATGGGTAAATGGCCAACTGTCTTTCAAGCAGAAATACAGGCAATTATTGAATGTGTTACGATTTGTTTACAGCGTAATTATAGACGTGCAAATATATGTATTTTTTCTGGCAGTCAAGCTGCTTTAAAAGCAGTAAAGTCAGTTACCTGTACTTCAAAATTGGTATGGGCATGTATCCAATTGCTACAGCGGGTGGCTAAAAATAGTACAGTGAATCTATTTTGGGTACCCCGGCACTGTGGAGTCGAAGGCAATGAAAAAGCAGATTTATTAGCAAGATGTGGTTCATCGAAACCATTCTTAGGGCCTGAACCATTTTGTCGGGTCTCAGAGTGTACCCTCAAAATGGAATTAAAGAACTGGAAAAAAACAATGATAGAGGACGTCTGGAAAAATAATACAACCGCTCGACAATCTAAAAGATTTATAACACCCAATAAAAAAATAACTCAAAGACTTTTAAGTTTAACCAAATAAGATTTATGTACTTACAGCGGCCTAATAACGGGCCATTGCCCAAGTAAATATTATTTAAAATAGCTAGGAAAAATGGAAGATGACACATGTCGCTTCTGCAACCTAGATAGTGAAAACTCAGAACACTTATTATGCCACTGTGAAGCACTGTTTCATAAAAGGAGATTTTTTTTTGATAAAGATGTATGGTTGTATGGTTGGTTGAACTCTCCCAGTAAGGCTATACACTTTATTCGTTCTATAATACCTTACTGGGACAATGTCTATAGTCAGCAAGTGGAAATTACTCAATTCAATAGTGATATGACACCCTGAGATGTGGCGCAAATAAAATAAAATAGGGGCTCACCACCATAGATCAAAAAACTGGTCGCAGTGGAAAATGTACCCAGCCGGAAAAAAAAACATTTTATGTATGTTTAATAGCCCCTGATTGCCGATTGACGACAGTTTGGTAAATCATTTTTTGTTTAGCTTGTATTTTGTCTACATTCTTACGTCAATATTTGAATTATAATGTTCGTCAAGTAAGCCATCCGTGAATATTGTTATAACATGCTTGTGTTAAGCGTTTTACTTACCAAGTAGAAGTTTGGACCGACATACTGGATTTGGAATGGCGGTTGGAATGAATTGAATTGAGGAATTGAAAAGGACATTATATTTTGACGATGGAAGGAAAGATAAAATAACTTTGCGGGCTCTTGGTATAGGCTGAAGTATTTTTGATCCCGAGGAGTGAAGATTTGCGACCCCGTTTTACGCCCGACAACTCGCATATCGGCAGTTTTGCATAGGCTAAAGCTAACAGCCTACTGAGTTTGTCCATAAATGTGTAAGACAGCTCAATCGTCATAAAATAAAACACCGGACAAGTTAAGACAATTGTACGGAACTGTGAACGGCCGCATCACATCGGTTAGTGAAAGACACGCCCGAATAGTTAGTGCTAGCCGCGTTAGGTCTTCTAAGTTCATAAAGTACGCTAAGTTGCCAAGGGAGTGTGGTGAAAAAGAGTGTGATTGGTCAGTAGTGATAAGTTAGGTTCCCGGTGCTCGGAAGGTGATGATAAGAAAAGACTGTATCCTGCCAGTAGTAGTGTCGTGACTCGCTTGGATAGTGCGCGCAGAGCACCCCTCCCGGGATCCGCGGAACGTACGTTGTCAAAATGATCACGTTTCAGGAATGGCCATAGTAATTTGGGCCTAAGTACCTATCTTGAAACAAATTTTATCACCCATTGCCGAAACCATCACCGTGAAGCCCATCGCCCGACCCACCGTTGCATGCTGCATTTCAACCAACGTTCATCATGGCCACAACGATAGATAAGTTTCTAGAAGATAAAAGATTGATTAAATTCCTTTGATGCTCGTTATTTAATTACATTGTCCAGAGTTTTTATAGCTTTCCGAACCGGATTGTCTAGCTTCCATTTTGTTTATTGTTTTGCTCAGTGTTCAAGGTAAGTTTGGGAAGGAAAATTCCGCCCAGAGTCCATCCAAACACCCTGAGACTTCGAAGACAAAAGAGGCCTTGTATGCCCACCCACAAAATGGTCGTGGCTTTAGACCAACCGAATGACTAGTTCTCTTCTGCAACTGAGCGTCTCCTCCGAGGAAAAAGTAGAGTAACAAAGTCAGGCCCAAACTAGTGCTAGAGATAGTACTTTTGAATACATTAGTTGGAGAATCGTGTTGCAAACACGATTAATATCGTAGAATTGTTCATAGATGATTCAACTTCAATTCAATTCAAGCAATTGTTGTATAGCTTCTTCTATTTATTAATATGCGAGAACTTATTATGCGGACTAGTCCCAAAGCTGGCTTTCTTACCCTTATGACGGAAATCCTTAATGTCGAAATTTTGCCCAAACTAACGCATCTTAAGATCGTCACAGAATTAACAGTTCTTAAAAACTACAACATTTCATGTTTGTTAATCCTCAACATGAGAAAAAAAAATCATAAAAAACTTAATAAGGAATAATTTTGTTCAGTCGTTTTTAAAATGGTATGGGATTTATCACCATCACAATTATTTTCCGATTAACTCCGTTTTCATCGTAATGTAATATGTACGGGATGCGCAAAACTTTACAAAGTGAAATCTGAGATTTCCAAACTCACTGCAATATATTAATTTCGTGTCCTTTAAAGTGATATGCGTCCATAGAAACTAACATGTAGAAGATTGAACTCTGTTCTATTGATCGATATCATTCTGTTAATGCACTTCATCGTGATTCCCTATGACTTTTTATTGTTCTCCTAACATTCTGTGTGCGTCAATTAAAAATTTGAATTGAGCATTTTATGAGTCGTTTCTGATCAGTGGATTTTTACATTTATGAACGAGCGTTAACAGGAAACGGCAGCCTAATGGCTGTGATAACAACAAATAACGCCGGTCTCATACTTTCTCATTAAATTGTCTTGAGGAAAAACAGTTTGCGCCATATTCCACGTGGCTTCATTGTGTTGATTATTTTCAGTGTAGAGTAGCATCATTTTACATCGAGTTCTACAGGGGGAGAAAAGAAATTCACTGCATGCGCTTATAGCCGCTATAATCAGTGTTTTCTGTGCTGCAGCAAATGTGTGAGACGGTTGATTCATTACATACACTGGTGTTGCATGCTTGAAAAACGGCCACCAAAGTGTGACGGTATATGGGTGGTTGAGTTGGAATCTTTTTTTTTTTGTTCACTGAGATAGCCATACTAGTGCACATCACCGAATACTAAGCGGCTTTAGTACTGAACGAAACTCGTAATTAGAATAGTATTCAGAAAGTAGGTCGGGTTCAGTCCGTGAAAGTCCGCGTTCGAGTGTGGATCTAGCGTGAGTGGTTCCAAGTGGAGGCGCTTGATTGATTTAAAATTTTGAAGGGGGTAAGAACGATTGATATTTTGACCTTTGGGTGGATCGAGATACGGTGATAAGTGCACAAGGCATGATAAGTTTTATTTTTTATCTAGATGCAGTACACTGATTAGCTGATCGTAAATGTTTTATCAGTGAGCGGTTTCTTATCAGAGGTTATTTCAAAAAATAATAAACACCACATAAAAGATTGGCTTGCTGATTTTTATAAGGTAAAGGGGGCAGGAATACAAGAATTGAAACCATCATTCGCATCGCCACTTCTATTTTTTGAAGGCACAAATCTAAGAAACTTCTATGATTTCAAACGACAAATCACTAAGACTTGTTAGATGCAGTGCAGTAAGAATCCTATTGAAATTTGACGTGTGATATTTTTGTAGTTTCTAAGATTTGTGCTTCGAACATTTGAAGTAGCTAAGCAAATCAGTCATGTTGTTGGCCATATTTGTATTACAGCGACCTTCACATTAAATACTTCCATTATAGGTTTAAGGTGCAAACAGTCATCATTATTTTTCAAAAATTCATAACCAACATTAGAACTCAAATTCATTTTATTTTTCAAAATCAAAATACTGCTAATGAAAATGTTTTCAACAGTGAACACATTTTCATAAACATTTTGTTGATTATGAACGAAACAGATCTGAAAAACAAATTGTTTTCAATAAAGTTTAACTTTAATAGCTTTAATAGCGTATATGGAGAATTTTTCCATGTGGTTTTTTTTGCTTTAAAAAACGTGTGAAAGTATATTATTAATTGCGAATGAAAAATTAAAAAAAAAAATGTTTACATCATTCATGTCAGATGCAATTTAAAAAAAAAAAAGATTTTAATGCAAAAATTATAAATTAAATTATCAGGCATTCACTTGCATTCATAACAACTATCCAAACGAACGATCACATTGATGAACTGACTAATGTTATTAACTTGAGAGGGTTTTTTTGTCTAGCTAAGCTCCAACAAACTGAATCATTTGAATAATGTCGGTTAAATGTTCCCGATCCAGAGCAATTATTGTTTTTTGTGTGAAATGCCCAGTGATTTTCATCGTGAGGGGTGTACCGAAAAGTAGTTATGAACATTCAACAATAAAAATAAAACTAATGACAATGCAACAGTTTAACATGTTAAAATATCAATTAAACGAGCAAATTAATGAGATTGCTGATTTCGGCTATTTGATCCTACTTTAGCGCTTATACCACCCAAGTAACCACATGCATTACATTCTTGCACTTATTTAACCCAATATAAACATCATTAATGCCGAATCGCATTAATTCAATACTTGTCAAGTAATGAAGCATTAGAATAGCTTTAAGAATATCTTGATGCATTACGAATGTGATAATTCTACTTTAGCAATGCCGGATTGCATAACAAAAGATATGGCATTAGATCGATCTTAGTGGAGCCCTTTTCAGCAGTAATCCAATTTCAATGATGCACTACCCAAGCAACCAAAAGTTCTGATAAAAGGGTGTTTTTTGGCTTAACTAGCAAATCTAAGGATTATGATGAGAATTCTATTCAGCTTAATTTTTAAGTAACTAACCGAACTTTCTTGTTTGCATTCAATGTTTAAGCTTTTAGCAGCATTCTTATCAACTCCTAAAGAAAACTTTGAAGTTCAAGAAAGGTTCGTTTAAGAGTTTGTAGCGAATGCTATTCAGCTCAAAAATTGTTCCGCTTGAGGATTGCTCAGTTACGTTCGATCGGTTGCAGTTGGGGACAGTTTGGTGGGTTGACATCTTTTTCAACGAAATAAACGTCGTTATCAGAATAGAGTGTATCGTAAATTAGTTAGCAGCATTGATTTTCAAATAAAAGAGTGGGAAAAACCATGGTTTGACTTCAGTTTTCGATTTATTGGAGAAAAATAACCTTTTGCTGCATTTCACTGTTTATATGATTATAAAATCTTAGTTTCTGTAAAACGCACGCACTTTGGACTTGACATTCTTCAATCAATTCTGCACACTTACTTTGTGACTTTCCTGGTGGCTGCAGTCTTTGGAATGTTTTGGGACACTGTACCCTCCTTCCGAATGTGCTGCTTGTTGATAGCCCAATACCGGTCAATATGCCGATGATTCGGACAGTTCGGCGGATTTATGTCCTTTTTCATGAATTGTACATTATTGTTTGCCAAACACTGTAGATCCGACTTAGCGTTGTGGGCGGAAACAAAACCAGCCAGAAGAGAGGAAGAGCTTTATGCAATCTCTTATTCAAGCATTCTTCCTCGTACCCCTCGGCGTTAATTGTAGTCTTTGTGAAAAAAAAAGATGACCACAAAACACAGACACAATTCGCTCATCAGACCGTGTTTGCCCAAATTATTCCATCGGCACCGTGGTGTCAGTATCGTCCAAGATTTGGTCCACCGATTTCGTATAATACTGCGGTCCGGGCAGCGATCGTGAATCTTCCTTGGCGTAGGTTTCGTCGTCGATCAGAAAGCACCCGTCTTTGTTCTCCAGAACCCGGTTATACAGTTTTCGCGCTCTTGTTTTGGCCCGAGATTGTTGCTCCTTCTGTTTCTAATACGTTTTCACGGAGTTCAGAGCTTTGATCCATTGAATCATCCCGATGCTGGTATTGAATTGCTTGGCCAAATCCCGCGTCGACTACGATGGGTTTTTCCTTATGTACTCAACCACTTTCAAGTCTCGGCCAGGCTAGCTAGGACCTGGTTGCCTGCCGGATCGGAGCAAATCTTTCACGGAAAGGGTCTAACCGAACTTTTCAATTACATTTTTGACACTGGTGTTGTTCACTTTCACCCGTTTTGAAATTTGGTTGTCAACCATTTTAGAGAAATTACTGTTTGAATGTTGCTAGCTACTTTTCGATACACTCTTTACCACTGTAGAGTTTATCTGGTGAAATAGGCAGAACATTTCGGCCAAAAGAGAGGAGGATTCTCGTGCTTCGGATATAGTGAAAGCAAACTCTTCTGCAAGCACTTGTTTCGGTAATTTTCAGCATTTATTGTTCCTTTTGTGCCAAAAATGGAAGATGCCATTCGACTAGTTATACACTGGCTTTGATAAGCTCAACAAGGCGTTTGTTACTATACACTATAGAAATTTAGACAACTTACTTCTTATAGTTGGAAAACTAGCCAAATTTGAACTAACACTTTCCTTGTTCACTTAAAAAAAAAAAAAAAAAAACTGAAACACTTTTCCAAACTATCACTAGTAAATGCGAGCAAATTCCATCAAATTTCACAAGCAAAACTTATCTTTTGACAGATAGACCCTAAGTTAGTCAAAAAGTTTTGAAAGCGGAAATGAAAATACTATTTTTTTTGGGAAATAGCTTTTATTGCTCAGTATAGTCTCCCATAAGATCCATACACTTGGTCCAACTATCTTTCAACTATCTTTCTGTTGTCCCATCACGGAAGTCACTTTCTGGAAGGCCTGTAAAATACTCCTCTACGACGGCTATAACCTCTTCGTTTGATGAAAAATGCTTTCCACATTTTTTTAACCAAGTCTCTCCATAGTGATGAATCGACGCAGAAAATCCTTTTTATCCTTTCGAAATTGCTCCAAATTTTGCTCAGAATGTCGCATTTGAACATATTTTTGTTGCATTTTTAGCAAATGTGGCATCCATTGTACACACAAATTTTTGAAACCTGAAAGTTCAGCCAAAATATGCTATGTTTTTCCATGTGAGAAGCCTATGGTGTCAGCTATCACATCTACAGTCGATCGATGATCTTCCAAAACCATATCCTGTATTTTCGCTATGATTTCTGGTGTTGATGTACTTTTTGGATGTCCTGAGCGTGGATCGTTTTCAACGCTTGTACGGCCACGGTTAAACTTCAGAATCCATCGGTGAACTGTTGGAAATGAAGGAGAAGACTCCTTCAATACTTTCAGTATCTTAGCATGGATCTCAGTAGCCGATAAACCTTCCAAAACAAAGAATTTAATCACTGCACGATATTAAGATTTTTCCATTGGTAATAAAAACATTGACACGTCAAATGGCTTGTAAACAAAGAATGAATAGACAGATCAAAATTAAATCAAAATCCGCGTTAAAGTGAATGCCGTATATTATAAAACGGAAGTTTTGGAGAAAGTTGTCAAGCCATATGTACAAGAGGTGTTTGGAGATGATCATCATGTGTTTCTGCAGGACGGAGCGCCATCGCATACTGCAAATCTCGTTCAGGGCTGATGCCGAGAAAATTTGACCGACTTTTCTGACAAGAATGAATGGCCTCCCAGTTCACAAGATCTGAATCCCTTGGATTATTTCGTATGGTCATACATGCTGGCGAAGGTAAATGACCACAGGGCGTCTAATATGAATCAATTCAAAACCGTAATCAAACGAATTTGGGACGAAATGCCGATGGAAGTCGTGCGTGCCGCCTGTGACGGTTTCGAAAAACTTCTGGAGCTGGTCAAGAAGGTTAAAGGTGGTGTTATTGCAAAACATGAGCTGTAGTTGATCAGTATTATATTGCAATATAATGGGTAAATTTATCAATAAAATCTGGATTATCGATTTGAAATAAATAGAGTTTTATTTTGTATGAGAATATATTGAACACGGTGTATAGACGGTTGTGAAAACAAGTTACTTCCACGTGAAACGCACGTAATTTTCGTCCACTGCCAAAACCAGTAATAAACACGTGGAATTCACGTAAAAGCTACGTGATTTCCGCGTAAATTCACATTCTACGTGAAAATCACATAAATTTTACCTGATTTTCACGTACAATTCACTGGACACGCAATGTTCACCTGATTTTACTGAAGAAGATTTGGTTACGTGTTCAGGTGGAAGTTACGTGAAATTTCACGTGAAAACAACGTGTCGATTTTTTTGAGTGCACGATATTAAGATTTTTCCGTTGGTAATAAAAACATTGACACGTCAAATGGCTTTTAAACAAAGAATGAATAGACAGATCAAAATAATATTTTGAGTACGTTCTTACGAAAGATGAAATTTTTAAAATGGCGTAGAAATTTTGGTTTTTCTGCTGCTCCATAAATGTCGCTTTCAAAACTTTTTGACTAACCTAGTATTTTGTCTGTGACTTACAGACTTTTCAATGTCGAGTGCTCGACTTAAAGAGAACGTTGTAGTGGGCCTAGTGTTGATGCTGGACGTGTTTGTGTCCGTATGTGTGTGTTTTATTATCTTAAAATCAAGTAATTCCTACAAGATCGGTAGGTAGTCCATTGATGTTGAATCGTGTAGTGTGTTGTTTGTGTGATTTGGGAAGAAATTTAAACAACCACGAATACCAATGTTCATGACCTTTGTTAAGTAATATTTTTGAATTTTGTTTATGAATCCTATTGCTATATAGGATTTGTGATATTTGTCTTAAGATTTGTATGTTGCACAAGCTTAGAGAATGTTTTTCATTGAAAATATGTTCAGCTAGTTTTGATTTCACATCGTGTATGGAGTCCTTTGTCAGTATGTTTGTTTGCTTTAGAGACTTACTTTTTAAAGCCGAGAGTTTTTGAGGATAATGGATGTAAGGGACTATTCCTAAACCACGTAGACTTGTTTTTGAACATCTCAGACCCCCCTTCCCCCCTTTTCTCCACACATTTTTTTGAAATTTTGTATGGAGCGTAGACTTTGGTCAAATCCCCCCCCCCCCCCCGAAAAGTCTTCGTGGTTTATGAATAGCCCCTAATGTCGGTCTGCATGCAACATATCGGGTATATTTATAGATGTGAATCCTTATCTTCCAATAGACTGCATTATCATCGCATACAATCTTCGTACGGTTTGTTTTTTCATAATGACTTCAAGACATTCAATAGTTAGGCCTATTTATTTTTCTGAACACCAAATTTCTGAGAACAAATTAAAATAACAAAAAAAAAAAAAACTACTGTTAAACACTTAAATGATTTCTTAAAAATTCGATAATAAGAACATATAATTTACGGTAAACTAATTTTATTGCTTCGGATTTTGGTCTGATAAGTCATATGAAACATTTTAGTTATTGATGCCCAGCCGTAGTTGGCAACAAGGTTAATAATATGTCTTGAAAGTCGGACTTACTATTTTCTTGTGAAATCATTGTTCAAGTTTTTCCGTCAACTTTTTTGACTATTTTTGTATATTAAGGACACATCACTAAGTATATCGATTCAATTTAGCCAAAATTAGGAAATTTGAAGATCGTGAAGAATCGTTGAGGAAATTGAAAATTTCGCTCAAGTGTATAACTTTAAACCGGTGAACAAAGTCTTCTTCTTCTTTCTGCATTAAAATGGCTTTCATCATAAGGCTGGTTCACCACCAGAGTGAGGCGCCTCCACCCTACAAATAGCACTCATCAACACATCAGTCGTGACCAACGGCTTTACTTCCCTACCGAAGGAAGACATGACCAGAGATTTTTCATGCAGTCATGCTTACCACTACACCACTGTCGCTAGCTGGGTGATTAAGGTCTCAAATGTTTCAAAAGGAATCGATCATTAAGATTTCAACATGTATCTGTAGATAATCGCTTTTTTATTTTTGACTAAAAAAGCCTTCGTAGCCTCGTCGAGGTGGCAGGGTTATCTGCTTCTCGAGCTACCCCATAGTGGGATGTCAGGCAAATGAAACGTCTGTGGCTCGAATACTACTTTACCATGCCCTTTCACTCAATTTTCAATACCTCTGTTCTATTTCTAGCCTACCGTACACTGACGGAACTTTCAACTTTCTCTTCATATCTTTCATTCTAGCAAACATTACTGTCCACTCTTGGTGCCTCATGGCGATGAGCGAGACATCTCCTTCTACATCATAATCGTTACTCCACGCACGGAGAACACAAACATAACAATTAATGTATCAAAAAGCCTGTCTACGTTAAATTTCGGAGACTTTTCTTTCAGTGTAGTTTTTGAATTATTTCACGCATCGCTGAAACATTCCAATTATATGACAACTGAAACTCGCCTTTATTTCGTGGTGCAACATGTTTACATTATTGTTGCATTTGGTAAAATGGCGCGAAGCACGTAGAAGTGCGCAAACGCATTTTGTAGGAACGGCAGCAAAATCCGAAGTTGTCGGTATGCGATCTTGCAAAGAAACTAAAACTACCAAAAAGTACCGTGTTTAGTGTTTTCTAGTTGTTGGACCTGCGCTTGACTGTGGATCGGAAGGTTGAAAGCGAAACAAGCCGAAAAGTTGGCTCCCACCAAATGGACACGAAGATGGTAGCCATTATTGACAATAATCCCAATCTTTTTGTGTGAAAAATGGTTTGCAAAGTAGGAAAATCAAGATCATATGTGCAAAAAGTTAACCAGAGGCAAGGAATGAAGGCGTACAAATCGAAAAAAGGAAGGAAGGTATCTAAATTCCCCTAGAAGTATTTTGTTTGGCAGGAAATTTGTAGCTAGTTGTGTTCTAAAATACAAACATTTCGTTCCAATCGGCACTATCAACAAGGATGTGTACGAAAAAGAATGTCTTCTTGTCATTACGCAAAATCCGACCTGGAATGGTATCAGGCACAAAAGATAAAAAAAACGTGCTAAAAATAGCCAATCCGCATAACTGCCCAGAACTTTGCCCGATATAAAAACACTGGGCTTTATTGGCTAAGCGGAAATTTTTTGAAATTAAGAAGAAAGCAAATGGTATCGAAGATTTCAAGAGAAGATGGAGAACCCCGATAGCTAGCATATCTCAGGATGCTGTACGGAATCAGCCTTATCAGTTTTGAGTGGTTTATTGAATTTCGTTGTGGCCGTACAATCACGGAAGATGCTGATTGTTCTGGACGCCCAGTTGAGGTGTCTACATCCGAAAATATTGCAAAAAATCACGATATGTTGTTGGCCGATCGGAAATTGAAAGTGAGCGACATTGTGAAAGCCGCATCTCACATGACTCAGTGATTTCAATTTTGAATGGTCACTTCACTTGAATATGAGAAAGCTTTCCTCCAAAAGGGTGCCGCGTTAGCTCACGATCGTTCACAAACGCAGCCGTTTGACAACTTCGCATGAGTGTTCCCAAGTAACAATTTAAGTTTATTCCAGCCGTACAGCATTCCTCCCGGCTTTGTTGATAAAACTACATTCAAAACTGTTTTGTCCACCAACACCTCCTCTATGCTTCTTCAAAGCCAAAATTTGTACATAGTGGCCCACTCTACACCGTGTCCAATATATTCTCATACACTTTTTCCTTGCATTGGTGTCGTGCAACTACTCAACATGCTTCACGTATGTGTTGGTGTAGTTTTGCACTATGTTTATACAAACGCTTTTAGGTTATGTCCGATTGTTTTCATTCGGTGTTTATCTTTTACCAGCGATGAAGGAGTTTCGTGCTGTGGTGATAAACAAGTTTTTGAAAGGTGATTGCCCGGGCGCTATTTTCAGAATTTTGAAAAACCTCGGAGTAAAGCGGGGTTTTGTGTACCAAACCATCCGAAAGTATTGTGACACCTGCTCGTTGGATGACCAGAGGAGATCCGGTCGTACTCGTACGGTGCGGACTGCACGAGTTGTTAAAGTGGTCAGGGAACGGATTAGACGAAAATCACAGCGCTCTGTACATAAAATGGCCGCAGATCTGAATGTTTCGAGATCGTCAATGCACAATATACTGCAAAATGACATCGGATTCCAAGCTTTCAAGAAACGTAAGGTTCACGTAGTTTCGGAACCTTCCAAGCAGAAACGACTCGAAAAAGCAAGTCTGCTTTTGTCGCGGCACGGTTTGGGAAGAATTTATCTTTTCCGACGAAAAGTTATTCGTCTTGCAACAATCCCGCAATGTCCAGAATGACAGATTGTAGGCTCTCTCTTCGAGAACTGTTCCAAAGAGTGATAGGAATATTCCATGGTTCCAAAGTGCTGCGTCAGTGATGGTTTGGGGAGGAATTTGCAAGCTAGGCAAATTATCACCGATTTTCATTGAAAAAGGCGTTAAAGTGAATGCCGTATATTATAAAACGGAAGTCTTGGAGAAAGTTGTCAAGCCATATGTACAAGAGGTGTTTGGAGATGATCACTATGTGTTTCAGCAGGACGCAAATCTCGTTCATGCCGAGAAAATTTGACCGAATTTTCTGACAAGAATGAATGGCCTCCCAGTTCACCAGATCTGAATCCCTTGGATTATTTCGTATAGTCATACATGCTGGCGAAGGTAAATGACCACAGGGCGTTTAATATGAACCAATTCAAAACCGTAATCAAACGAATTTAGGACGAAATGCCGATGGAAGTCGTGCGTGCCGCCTGTGACGGTTTCGAAAAACATCTGGAGTTGGGCAAAAAGGTTAAAGGCGGTGTTATTCCAAAACATATGCTGTAGTTGATCAGTATTATATTGCAATATAATGGGTAAAGTTATCAATAAAATCTGAATTATCGATTTGAAATAAATAGAGTTTTATTTTGTATGAGAATATATTGGACACGGTGTATAGACGGTTGTGAAAACAAGTTAATGAAACCTTTATAAGACCATACAGATTTTGAAAATATTCTAGTGATAGATGCTATGACCACTTGAGAACCTTCATAAAACTGTTTGGCTGCCATGAAAACCAGCATGCGGCCAAATGGCCATAGCTGTCAAACCTAACTGTGATATCGTGGTTGGTTTTTGTTGTTCTGCTTTGTTCGCTTCTCTGCTCTTCTGTTTTATTTAGTGTTGCGGCAAATTTTATTTGATAGGAAAATATCCAAAACAAATTGAGTTTTTTTACAGCGTATCATGCTCCAAATCATATACGCATTTAATTTTGTGGTGAATATTGGCACGATAAGAACCGAAAATTAATGCGCCTCGGAAATTATGCGAGTTTACAACAACAAACACAGAATCAAAACAAATATATTCGATAACATAATCATGCATTTTTTAAAAATTGATGGAATTCAATGAGGTTATCTAAAAAAATGCAGAAATTGGTTTCCGATCTACAGTTCGTTTGCATTACATTTAGAGTTTGGTGCATTTATTTTTCCACATTTCAATTATTTCGTGTATTTCAATATGGCGATTGGAAAAAAATCACAATTCTGCCATAAAGCCAAGTTTTTTTTCCCCAATGACTACTTTAAAGCTATTTGGTTATTAGGTGGCTTCCCTCAATGCCAATTTGCCGTTTAATGCATTTACTGGAGGCAAAATGGGTTTAAAATGCTTTTTCAACAGACCATAATAAGATAATATGAATGAGTCCTGAAACTCCATTTCAGAACAGCATTTTATGAGTTCATAAAGTCGAAATAAAACCTTTGATTGGAGTAAAAGGAATTTGAGAAAACGAGGTTTTAAGATTATTTTAAACAAACTGTGTAGGTTCTCATAAACCTGACTAAAATATGAAACCTATTGGCAGCTCTTGGTGTCACAATTAAACCAAATTGATTTCTAGTGGCTTTGATAAAACTTTAATAAAACTTAATAAAGCAGGATGGTGTTAACAATGTTACTTGGGTAGAACCACTGCACCAACTTAGCTGAACTTTTGTGTAAAATTTTGTGGACTTAGCCCCGACCGACTATTTCTTGTTCTCAAATCTGAAGAAATGGCTCGGCGGAAAGAGATTGGACTTCAACGATGAATTATCTCACAAACAAATAGTTATTTTGATGACCTCGACCTTTATGGATAATTTTTTTTAATCCAAAAATCTGTTTGTCATTCAAAAAGTCATGGACTTATTGATCCGCCCTCTTATATTAAGCTCGATCAACTGTTTATCAGAATCATGGCAACTATGGTACAGTGTTGATAGTGATTTGACAGCGGTGTGGGAATGCCCACCTTGCTCTACAGCTCTCCACGTCTTCTTGTACCGGCAGGATTGGAGACCAACGCCATCTTTGCAGGGTTGTGGTCCGGCATTTTTTAAACTGCCCAACGTATCATTCCAGCTTTCGCCACTTTGTGGATGCTGGGTTCGCCGTAGAGTTGGGCGAGCTCGTAGTTCATCCTTTCTCCTGCAAACCCCTAAAAACGGTCATGAGCACGATACATTCGAAAACTCCAAGTGATTGCAGGTCCTCCTCGAGTTCTTCTGGAGCCCATAGTAGGCACGACTTCCACTGATTATGCGTCTTGGGATTTCACGTTGTCGAAATCCACCATTTCGAAGGTATCCCCTACGGTGCTCGTAACACAGCTTGCTAGGCGGGCCCTCTTGCACTCTGTCCATCCTACCAGCATGTATTATGTTTTCGACACATTTGACACCAGTCAGACTTCTGAAGCATTTCAGGTTAGTGTACAGATCTACCACCGTTACAAAGTTTCTGCCGCCATCATTCATATCATTCTCTGCTTAGGGAAGGTTCATTAATTATGTCACGCAGTAGGGGGGGGAGGGGGGTTCGAGAAAACGTGACGATCCATACAAAAAAAATTGAAGGTCCATACAAAAAACGTGACATGGGGGGGGGGGGGGGGGGTTTACAAAAAGTCAATTTTTGCGTGACGTAATTAATGAACGTTCCCTTATAGAACATTGAATAAGCTTTGAAGACTCTCGGCAAATATATACAAACAATAATTCACTATTGTTTAATAATTGACGTATGATAATCAAATACGTTTTATTCTATATACCATTGAAAACAAGTTGTTATCAGCTCGAATCAGTATATCAGCATATGAGTAGCAAAAAAATACCATCCTCCTTTTTTATACCTCGTTTTTTAGACATGCTTAAGGCTGTAGTTGATGAATCCAATAATGGTGGCCATCATGGCTGATTTCCATTGCCATTTCACATTTTTGGGAGGCACAAATCTGAGAAACAGTAAATTTTTGGCATGCATAACCTTAATTGATTAAAAATTTCCTGTACCAAAAGTGCTTCGCAAAATCGTATCATCAAAATTGTGAAGTGGTGATGCAAATCAGTCATAACATGTATTTTCATCAAATCAATTAGAGAAGCTTGTTTACGATGCACTTATCAACGTTTACTCATGACCGCCAACCACAGTAGACAAATAACACACTACCCGTACAGCTCTATTTATTCCAACTTGTTTAGAAAAGTTTTGCTTCTGGTAATCTTACAGTAGGGGGTTTACGCTTGTTCAATTCATTTAATTAAGGTGAGGTGGTTAACCATCCAACCCTCCTCACTATTTCAAACGCACTAGTAAAGCATAGTTTTTGTTTTGGGTTTCCTGCATTGCAGCAAGCTTAATGAAAAACAACAGAAATTCCGGTTCAATATTGGATGAGTTTTGATCCTTTGTAAATACGAGCTTGTGGCACGTGCCGGCCATTTTTTGTCACCTGGTTTCTTAAGCAGATTTCTAAAAAAAAAACAACATTATCGCAACACACAAAAGCGATCTTTATTTAGAAATAAGAAAAGCAGAATCAAGGACACGCTTTGAAAACGAAAATTGGAGGCATACAATATTGGAGTCTGAATAGTTTCACCTTAAACAACCCGTTGCAGCTACTTCAAGTAGAATCAGAAAACCTTCCCCTTGCTGTATATAGAACAAAAATCCTCTCCCATAACAGATATCCCAAGGTGACCAATCGGCATACTGATTAATTGCTACACGCATTCGATGAACGCTTTGCATACTAATGATCTGTTCTCAACTTTACTTTCTTCTGGTGCTTACAGCGCGCGCAAATTTACGCCGGCAGTAGTCGAAGTCATGTCGGAGAAGTCGAATGGGGCGCCCACGCTAATCACAACGATCTCCAACAAGTATCCAACGTTTCGGGACGGGGCACTAAAAACGGTTTATAGTTGGTTGGAAGGTAAACGTCACGATGACGGCGCCGAAGGTCTTTGGCGGATACACGACACGTTGTACGACTTGACGGAGTTTATCCAACGCCATCCGGGTGGTTCTGAGTGGATTCGGTTGACAAAGGTGAGTAAATGTGAAATGAAGTTATATTTGTAGATTGCAAGAGAAACGACTCCTCCACAGGGTACCGACATCACTGAAGCATTTGAAACGCATCACATCACACCCAAGGCGGAGAATCTGCTTCCCAAGTATAAGGTCCGGGAAGCCAAGCAGCCGAGAAACGTGAGATTGACGTTCAAAGAAGACGGATTCTATCGAACTCTGAAGCGAAGGGTTCGCGATAAGCTGCAGGAGATTGATAAAACGCCTATCCGAACGTCTCAAGTAATAATCGATTCACTGTTGGCAAGTGCATTCGTATTTGCATTTTTGGCCATGTATGTCAACAGTTACCTGCTGGCGGCCCTCAGCGGAATCTGCGTGAATTGGACCATGATCTGTGCGCACAACTACTTTCATCAGAAGGATAACTGGCGTATGAAGCTATTCAATTTGGCCTTTTTGAGTTACAGGTTGGTTTTTGTTGAGTTACTACTCTGTGTGCGTGTGTGTGTGTTTTTTAAATGTTAGGGTCGCCTCTTAATTGGAACTACCATTTTTAATACAAATATTGATTAGTATATACGAAGTAGTGTTTAAAAAAATATATTGTTATCAAATCAGCTCCAAACTTCTCAGTTGTTATCAAATCAGAGTCTGACGACGCTTAATGTGTACGAGGGCTGTATGATAAGCACCTGTGTTAGGCAAAAAAATGCTTTTTTTACCGTTATTTCTAAATTTTAGTCTCCTTTCAACTCGATACATTTTGTCCAGCGATATTCCAACTTTTTCAAACTATCAAAAAATATGATTTGTCGAATTTCGCAAAATAGGACTCTGTTGCGACAATGACTTCCTCGTTTGACGTGAACGTGCATTAATTATGTCACGTCCCCTTGTCACGTTTTTTGTATGGATTTTGACAGCTATTGTTTTCAAGATGGCTTTAAATGAGTCTGAAAATCACAAATATGAGAACACGTGGTATATGACCCATGCCTTAATTGTAAAAAGTTTAATGAACTCATAAACATCACTTGATATTGATGGGGACGCGTGGTTGGCAAGTTACTTTGAATAATGTAATCGCGAGTTAAAATAGTCAGCAAAAACTAAAAAATAGCATTTTTGAAAAAAAATTAGCTCAAAATCTAAAATACATCGCCTATTTTATGATATGTTTTGTAAAAAGGTTTAAAATTTCAAGAAAACAATATAAAACGAGAAAACTTTTTGTTCCCGAGACCATAAGAACCATGAAAAACAAATATAATCCATGTTTTCATTGAAAACATCGCAATTTTGGTGCATTTTTATTTAAAAAAAAATTTAAATTATCTTTTGTTTGGGTAAAACAAAGTAGTCTATAAAATCAGCTTAGTGGTTCGAAAGTTATGAGTTTTGGAAAAGGTACTTTATTTCGAACTCTTAAGTGATTTGAGGTGTCGCATGCTGGGGTTTGATGCAAATCTAAAACTGGTAATTTCTCCTGGGCAGTGATGGGAAAAAAAATTATCTTGAATTTGAAAATGGTGTGCTGAAAATAGCCATATTGTCTAATATTTGACCATTTTTTTAAGGATCAGTAACTGCCATTTGGAAATCCAAAATGGTATAGGATATCGTTTCTTGACATCTTCACAACAGTCTCAATCTGAAACTGCCCACATTGTTGCATATTCAACACCGACCGTGGCCTTCTTGGATTTCAATATAACGATAAAAAAACTCTGCTTCTGCGCACCTCTGCAGAAAATAGTGATATTGTGTAATATTTGAGTGACTTTTTCGAACCACCATTTCGAAATCCAAAATGCCGTTGAATATCAATTATTGGCATCTTCACACCATCCTTATTCCAAAAATACCAGTATTGCTGCATACTTGACATTTTAATCTAACATATTTCAAAATCATGTCGAACTTCCACTGGGGTACCTCTGAAGGCACTATGGGCTTACGTGTCCAATGCACTATGGGCCAGATACTTAATCTAGCTAGACAAAATTAATATTCAAAGCAAAACATTTTCGGCAGTTCAAGACTTTATCAAGTCGCATGAGAACCTAATTCAGAACTCATCCGTATAGTTGGCGCCAAGATGAAACTTTTTACAATCACGTTTCATAGACTTGATGATTTAAGCAAAGTTGTTTATCTTGAATAAATAAACAACTTTTTCATTGACGTGGAATTTCCGTAGCCTGCTGTTTTCTAATTATTTGGAAAAAAAAAACATTATGAAAATGTTGTGTTGTAAAATTTTCGCAGAAATTCATATAAGATTGCATTATTATTTTTTTTATTTAATGCCAAAAAATCACAATTTGACATTTTTGGATAAAACTAAGTAATACTAGATGAAAGGAAAATGAAAATGTCAATGAAGTATATTTCAGCATTTGCTCTGATGTTTATGTGAATCAAATCCATCATGACTAAATGACAGAAAGTTTTAAAATACCAAAATATGCCTCTCTGAAACTTTCACATTCTCTTCATCTGGTGTTACTTAATACTAACTGAAAATACCAAGTTGTGATTTTTGCGCCTTAAATGATGTTCAAGTTGCATTATTTTTACATGTTTATCGTATAGTCTCCGAACCCTCAATGCGGATTATTTTTAAATTACATTGTTTATTAGATGCTTTTCCATCAAAACTCTATAGTTTAACATGCAATAATTAAAAAGAAATAATTATATTTTACGAAAGAGTTATTTATTTTGTCAAAATAAACTACGTAGCTTAAGTCATCAAGTCTTTAAAACGGGATTGTAAAAAGTTTCATCTTGGCGACACTATACGGATGAGCTCGAAAATATTTGATGATGGAAATTGATGGAATTTAGATCGAGCTAAGAACTTAGAAAAAAAAAAAAACTTTGCTGAGGACATGAGCTGCTGAAAATGCTTCGTCTTGGAGTTATTTATTTTGTCAAGCTAGATTGAAATTTTGGCCCATTGTACACTGCGGTCATGGATACATGGATCACCATTATTCTTCTTATCAAATTTGCATGTGATTTTAGGTGTCGCATGATGGGTTCCAAACTGGAGTTCAAAACTGACCATTTCCTATTGGGTACCCGGAACATGTCAGGATGTACCCAATATGGTCGTGAATACTTGATATAATTATCATTGTACTTTTTTTTTTAATTCACATGTGGATTAAGGTGTCGCACAATTGGTTTTGGTTTGTGTCTCTGTCACTTCTCGTCCCCAAGCAACACCTAATTTTGTTACATTGAATTTATTTCAACCGATTTGAAACAAGTGTGCTGCTAGCGAGGGGTGTTGTCAATTTGGCCATGGACAATAAATATGTCTACTGCAGTCGAGCACTCGACACTGAAGAAGTCTGTGAGTTGCTGTCAAAATAGGCCTATCTGTCGAAAGATAAGATTTTCTAAACGAATTTAAAGGACTCAATAATGATAGTTTAAATAGTTTAAACGAAAGAGTTAGTTTAAATATACTTAGTTTTTTCCTAGGCCTAGATGTTACCTAGAATATGGTAATTTCTTTACATTTATTAACCAAAAACTTCTTACATATTTCAGAGAATGGCGCGTATCACACGCCATATCGCATCACCACTTTCCGAACTCGATTCTGGACTTAGAGATATCCTACTTTGAGCCGATTCTATGCTGGCTGCCGAACCCGAAAATCAAGGGAACATTCCAACGCTATGGATCCTGGATCTACGGACCGGTTGTCTATTCATTTATATTCATCGGGGAGTTTGTGAAACGGTAGGTTACATTTTTTAAATCCGCAATCGAGGAAGCAATTCAACGAACACTCTTTCTTCTAGAATAATTGAATCCTTCCAATCGGGCAAGAGCAGCTTTTTTGTGGACGATTTGATTCCATTTGTTTTGCCAACCTTCATGTATTTGTGCGACTCGAGCAGCCTGGCTGACGTACTTAAAATGTGGATCTTTATCGTACTGGTAGCCAGCTTTTTCTTCGGTGTGATTGGTTTGAATGCGGCTCACCATCATCCAGAGATCTTCCACTCGGGAGACGAAATTCCGTAACTTTGATGCAAAATTGTTGATACATTTGTACACATAACTAACTTTCGAATTATATCCGCAGGGATGAAATCGACTTTGGAGTGTACCAGATAGCAGCAGTAATTGATCGGGCGGATGTCAAGGGATCACAATTCGCCGTGTTGACTAGTTTCGGGGATCATTGCTTGCATCACATGTTTCCCACGTTAGATCACGGAATACTGCCGCAGCTTTATCCGATTTTTCATCAAACGTGCACGGATTTTGAAACGGTCTATCGAGAGTGCTCTTGGTTACATCACATTGTTGGGCAACATCGTCAGTTGGCTAGAATCGAAACGAATGTTTACGACTCTACCAAGAAATTCCATTAGCCTGTCATTTTTATAGGGGAAGGTAGTGCCAAAGAAAATAATATGTTGTAAACTTTTTTTAGATTTAATTTTAAAGTAAGTTTTGTCAGCTTCATGAGTCGTAGTCCATGTTTTCCTTTTTACGATATTGCGGTTTCAAACCAACAGTGATATTTTATGATAGATTCATACAAGACACAGGGTTATCTATGGATAGAATAAAATTATTTCAATCCTTCTTACAAAGAAGGGCATAGCGATCGCTTGAAAATCCGACTATCTTTGTGTGTGTGTGTGTGTGTGTGTGTGTGTGTGTGTGTGTGTGTGTGTGTGTGTGTGTGTGTGTGTGTGTGTGTGTGTGTGTGTGTGTGTGTGTGTGTGTTTGTATGCGAGTGTGTGTGTTTGTGTGCGAGTGTGTGTGTGTCTGACGCTACGAAAAAGGCGTGTTTCTCAGTAACCTCCCGACAGATTTGAATGAAACAAATGCCAAACGTCATGTTTAGTAATCCCATTGGGCGCATTTGAAAGTTTTTGGAATCGGTGCAGCGGTTCCACAAACATCTCTGTGAGTGGCCTCAACATCATCTTTCCTGTTGTATAAAGCAACCCTAAGGGCCTGTTCATAATCCACGTAGACTCATTTTTGAAAATCTTAGACCCCTCCCGCCCCCCTTGTAGAATTTTCTTCATACATTTTATGGACATTTTGTATGGAGCGTGGACTTTGGTCAGAAACCCCCCTTCCCCCCAGAAAAGTCTACGTGGTTTATGAATAGCCCCTAATCGGCTATACCGTAAGACGGAGTAGCATTGATTTGTGGAGTAACATTGATCGTATTTAGATTGCGTTTAACATTGATGCGTGGAAAATTTTCTGTGAAAGAGATCACCAATAATATCCTTCTAATTTGCTTTGAATCTCGTTTTATCATACAATTACAATACAGTAATATAAAATAACATTAAAATCTATTTCCGGCCATGAATCTTATTGTTCATGAATCAGGTAAGTGAAAAACTGCATATTGGCATTACAATAGATCTACTATTCACTCCATATAGTAGGATTTTCAACAATTGTGAAACAATACAATTAATAGTTATTGACTCAATCTTGCTCGAAAAAAAATTATTTTTTCTATAGTTAAGATACATAACAACTCCTCTTTTCTGTTGTCGATTTCTGAATTTACATTAGACTCTATTGTGGAAACAATAACTCCTATCGTCATCTTATCGTTGTGAACAATACTATTAATTGTTCATACCATAGATTCGTTTGTATGGTTACAATACACCCGCATATTCACAAACTATTCCTGGACCTTATTTCTAATTGTTGACGACCGTTTCCGTTATTGTTACGACATTTACCCTTTTAATTGACAACTATATACTAACAATAACCTATATAGTTTTAACAATATTTCAGATGGTATAAGGCCAAATAACTATATGCTGAATAGGCGGTTACGTTAGGTTACCATATAAAATTGGCTATTTTCACGAACAAAATTTTTGCTGTACTCTATGCCAAAAAGTTGGTATATAATCCAGACCACGTGCAGACAATAAGAAACCTTTCAATGACAATATGGCAAACATTAACAATATGTGTTAATGTAGAGGTTGTATTGTGAAAGCGAGATTAAACTATTGGATAACAATAACATAAAATGTGATAATATATCTTACATTCGAAATATAGTTTTGACTATATAGCAAATTGTTTTTCGTTATGCGGGCATTTAATTGTAAATCTGTGAGAAATTTTTTTTCGGGCTTCCATACTAAAAGATTGCACTCGAAAAAAAAGCAACACTTTCTTTTGTGTATAACTTTTTATTGCCTGGCTAAACTTTGATGAAATTTGGTGTATATATAAGGAAAATTTTGTCACAATCTGTCAAGTGGTTATCGAGATAGAAGTGCTTCGACAAAAATTTATGGGCGCGGTCGTGGAAAATCCTGGCCATTACCACAGGTGGATCGCCAAACAGTTGAGAATCAACAATTCGATCGTGTCCCGTGTGGTAAAATCGTTCAAGGAGACCTAGATGACCCAGCGGCGAGCTTACAGCGGAAGAAAACTCGTGAACGCAAGGAAGGCGAGGGATTACTTCAAGCGCAATCCGAACCATTCGATTCGGGACGTGGCCAAGAAGGTCAATTCTTCCGTCTGGTTCGTCCAGCAGACAATGAAGCGGGCCGGACTTCATGTTTTCTAGGTAAGGAAGGCGCCTAACCAAACCGATAAACAAAATATGGTGGCCAAATCCCGTGCCAGGAAGTGTGTGGTTGATGCAGCAGAAATGCATCGTAATGGACGACGAGACGCACATTAAAGCGGACGTCAAGCACCACCAACGGCCAAATATATAAAAAAGAATGCCTTCAGAAGCGCCTGATGCCCTTCCTCCGGTCACACGAATGTGACACTGTTTTGGCCGGACCTGGCATCGTGCCATTACGTGAAACCGGCGATGGAGTGGTACCAAGCCGATGGTTTTTTTGTGCCGAAGGAGGCAAATCCGCCAAACTCGCCAGAACTTCGCCCAATAGAAAAATTGTGGGCGAATATGAAGGGAAAGCCCCAGAATACAGGGAAGTTCTTCAAAAAACGACAAGGATTTGAAGAAAGAGTGGATGAAAGTGTGCAAGAAAGATGGCGCAAGTGTTGCAAAGGATTTGATGGTAGCGTTAAGGCTTAGGTGCGGGCAGTTAGCCTAGGAGAGGAGGTTGAATAAACCAAGTTTGCAAAAACATAGCTAATGTGTGTTTATTTATTCCCTGAGAGTTTCAACAACATCCAACCTAAAATGAATGTTTGTCTGTTACATTTTTTCGAGTAAAATCTTTATTCATTGAGTGCTTGCTATGCCAACACCAATACATGAATTTTTGTCACAGCGAAGTCGAAAAAAAATCCTTAGATTGGACCGGGAATCGCACCCGCCGCTTTCAGCTATTTAAATTGTGTTGACCTAGGCATCTGAGGCCTTAACATGTCAACAATAATCCTCATGGGATTCACGTGACTCCATAGAATAATTTAACATGTTTCGGATAACAAAAAAGTAGATTTTACTGCGCCCTTGAAGGTCAACATTTTCACCATGGTACCGCGGTGAGAGGACTAATCTCATGCTATAAACACACCTTCATGTGAGACCAAGAATTTGACCAGTAGTGAAAGTATTACACATTCTGCTCATTTATTCGCTGCCACGTCGTTGGACTTTTATATAAAGGCACTAACATCAGGTGTGATAATGGCGGGATATGCCGTAATTCAATTTTAGACTTATTACTTTTAATCTGAGCGAAACTACTAAAAGTACACTTTTCATTTTTGTGGCAACTTATGTTGTTATTCTTTTGCTCACTTTATGGAAAGAATAACCAAAATACCTACTTTCAAAATAAAAACTTTAAAAAAAACTTTTACGAGCGTATAAGTAGAACGATTAAAATTGGAAAACTAGAAAAATTTAAATTAACACTTCACTTGATAAACCTAAAAAAAAAATAGAAAACTGAAACACTATTTCAAACTATTACAAGTAAACGCTAGCAAATTTTGTTAAATTCCACTAGGAAAAAACTTATCCTTTGACAGATACACCTATTTTGTCTGCGACTTTTCTGTGTCTTCTACGAACATGACGGATGTGAAGTTTGCTGAAGAGGATTACAGCCAACTGCAAGATGATCGTTTCCGTGAGTATATTTATCGCATCCAAATGAATTTCCGAGCAGACCCTTCATCCTTCTGGGCCTATATCAATAAACGAAAGAGCTCGACCAGGGTTCCCGTTGATGTTACATACCAATATCGTAGCTCTTGCTCACCGGTCTCTACCGCAAATATCTATGCTGAGTTTTTCCGTTCCGTACACGACGACAACTTACTTCCGCTATCGCAGCAATACAGCATTACGGAAAGCCTTCCGTCGTGTAATTTTCGCCTCCCTTTGGCTACATTAAATAATGACGGTATACTCGATGCTCTCAGCGCAATCGATGCATCGTAAGGCCACGGTCCTGATCTCATTCTGCCTGTTTTTATCAATCGCTGTCTTTTTCCGTTGCTACGATCTTCAATCGATTCGGAGTGTTTCCTGACGCTTGGATGGTGGAATCAATTACTTCAATGCACAAGGCTGGAAATACACACAGCGTTGCGAACTACCGGCCAATATCAATCCTCAACTGCTAAGCGAAAGTTTTTGAGAGTCTGTTACATGACGTGATGTACCCTGTTGTGCAGTCAGTGATTTCTGAGCATCAGCATGGTTTTGTCAAAAAGCGGCCAACGAAATCGAACCTCATGGCTTACACCGGTACTGTGATCAACGAGCTGGAGAAGCGATGCCAGGTCGGTGCTATTTACGTTGACTGTTCAAACGCGTTCGACAAGGTAGCTCATAAACTAGCCATTGAAAAACTGAACCGCCATGGACTGTCCACTTGGATCTTTCAGTGGCTTTAGTCGTATTTGTCTTCACGTTAAGCAGTCAAGGCGCACGACTCTTTACAGAATAAAAAGCGTTCCCGAAAATGAAAACGGACCGTGAAGTAGTTCACGTTTTCAGGATTTTTTCCCTTTAAGAGTTTTTTAGTTCATGATAACATGATAACGTGATTCAGTTCACGGTGTTTTTTTGCTTGTTCTCGTATTCATGACTGCAGTTCACGGATCTGGGCACGGATTTTTTCCGGGTAGATCGGATGTGTTTAATATTCCTTCCAGTGTCCCGCAGGGCAGCACCCTTTGCCAATCTAATATTTATCTTCTTCATCAACGATCTGTGCGAAGGACTCAACTTGGGTTAATTGAGCTATGCGGTCGACTTGAAGCTGTTCCGTGTAATTAAATCGCTTGTAGATTGCTGCGCTTTTGATTTTGAACGGTGTGATTTAAACGGAATCCATATGAATGCGGCTAAGTGCAAAAAGATAACTTTCGCTCGTTGTCAATGCATTGTTTCGTTCCACTACGGCTTAAACTATATATAACTTGAGAGGGTCACATCGATCAAGGACCTTGGGGTAACACTTGATCGTAAGTTTCGTCTTAACGAGCACATCTCCGTAACAACCGCGAAAGCAAACGCAATGCTCGGTTTCTTACGGCGTAACACCGCTCATTTTGACTGTCAATCTGCCGCCAGTATTCTTGAGAATGTTAGGTACATGCACCAGTTCGTCAGCTCCGAGATCGCCTACTGGCCACCGTCTCTATATGGACAAAATAACTCGTTAGATCAATGTTGTAGGCTGTTCAGTCAAGTGTGTGACTCTTTTGACGTTAATATTAGTAAATTAGTATTAAAGAATAGGATTAAACATATTTTGTGATCCGTCTGTGCGATGTCCTTGTCGATGATGTTGTGTTTAAATCAACGATAAATAAAAATTTTCGATGTTGATTCGTATTTAATTTCATGCACTCGCGACAAAATAAGCGCAAAAATTAACGTTGCTAAACCGCCCGTTAGATATGCAACTAGCATAACATCACCATAACTCAGTACACCATCTGTTGTGAGTGCATCTGATATTATGTACCAGCCTCTCAAGCGCACATGCGCATAGGTTTCGTTTGACCAGTAGTTGGCCGTTTTCTACATTGCACTGGCTTTCTTTTTATTACAAACAATTTTTGTTCACTCCACACTCTGCCAATAATCTAATAGCGACTTCGTTTTTGATCCAGTTCCAAACTGGATCGGGTATCAACATTGGATCGGCTTGTTGTGTGTTATACGTCAGTGTGTACGGTTTTATTTGTAACTCGTATCGGATTGAGGTTTGCACGACACTAAGTTCGGCAATCGCAGGTTGGAACTCGTTCCAACCTAGGTTCAAAAACGAGTTCGATATAAGTACCCCGCTATGAGGCGACTCAATATCAAACTTCAAAACTTTTTATAATCATCAATCCACACGCGACAAAGTGGAGCAACACTTTGACTTAATAATTTATGTTCGAATGGCACAATACTAGCACTAACAAACAAAACTAAGCTGATATAACACTTCCTCCAGTCGTGGGGGTGAAGCACAAAAAGACGGGGAAATACGACTGAACATCACACATTTTGGGAGGGAATCGATTGCTCTCACTACGTCTTACACAAAGCACGCGGAGATTTATTGATTTCACTTTTTTTTTTAAAATTAGAATTACGAATTATTGTTTGATTTTTTTTTTCGCGGGAACGACGCAGCAAGAACAAAACACGTCAATTTAAAAATACGACTTGCTGCAATCTTCCAGATAGATAGACACTTACGACTTGTTCAAAAAATAGAAAACCTACATAGATGATCTTGATAGACGAAATTTTCAAGAAATAATTAACTAGACATCCCGCGAATTCAGCGTCTTGTCAACCTGAACGTACCATGCTGCCAACCCAATCCTTTTATCAAACATCATAGTGATTTCTCGAGGAAGTGCAGAGGAGTTCTCGGTTTCCAATGAAGTAATTATCACGTCAACACATTCTTATTATTTCCATACTTCAGCTGCATTTGGGCGGTGTCAGCGCTGGTGGTACCTTAATTTAGGATCACAAGTTTTTACACATTGAGGATGTATTTTAGTCCCCAGCATTCTTTCTCTGTCTAATAAGAACTGATCTGGAAAAAGCTGAGTAGCAACATTGGGCAGTCAATCAGGCGCATGCTCATGCTAATGTGATTTCAGTCTTAGTCTTATTCGCAAATTAGAATGAGAATGTAATCATACCAAGACTTATTCATGATAAGGGCCTAACGCCAATTGTAAACAATGAAATTAAACGTCGATTTCTCAGAAATCTAAAAATAATCTCGCGAATTGAAAAAAAGAATCTATTTACAGAACCTGAAAATCTAAACCAATTGATTGTTTTCTAACAAAAAGGGCCGATAATTCATTTCAAAAGCGCGTTTCAGATCCAAAAAAAACAGCAACAATCGTATCTTTAAGTTCTACGTTTACTTTCCGTTTTGCTAATACTAAATTAAACGCTGTTGCACAAGAATGACCTTTTCGATAGTTCGATCATTCTGGCGTGATCAAATCATTACTATTGAAATACGTTAATAGCTGGCTTTGTCAACCGATTCTAAAACTTTCTCTAAAGTGACCAACATGCTAATGGGACGAAACTCTTCGGCTTTAGTCGTTCAAGCGACTTTTTAAATGGGAATAACTAAAGATGCTTTCCAAAGTTGTTGTACGTGCCCAGTTTGCAGCGATTCATGAAATTCATAGTAAAGGCTGACTAAAAGTAAATTGGTACGCCTATCGCGCGCCGCTAGTGTTGGGAATCGAAAATCTTTGACAGTGGTTTGTTTACACTTCTATAGAGAACAACAACAGCTGGCTAAAGTGGTGAAGATGCTGAAAATAACAGTTTGTCGAGTGCTCAAAAACTACAAGGAAACGGAAAAAATGGTGATATCGTCTCAAGGAGGGTAACACATCGACCCTGTGCTCGCGAAAAAGTCCGTACTGTGCGGGTGAAATCGCCCTCGAAAGCGCCTGAAAAGTGTTCTCCAGGCTAGCAGAAATCGCATACGTTGTGGAAATGATATTTTCCGACGCTAAAAAGTTTGGAAAAGTGGTGAACAAATATTTTTTTGCTTGGTTCTCAGCCTCCATTGGCAGTGAAGAGGAGTTTTCTTGCTGAATTTTTTTTCGCTCAACCTCTCCCTCTCGCGCTGAACTGTTGGCTTTCTCTCTGTCTGTCGCTCGCGTTTGCACTTTTTCGGAGAAGCGCAGTGGTGTTGGTGTGAGTTTGGTGGATTGGATTTTTTTTTATTCGCCCACCCTGGATGCGATTCATCAAAACGTAGAGATAGAGAGGTACATGGTTGTGTGTGTTGGCAGTAGTTTGCATCGCATCAGCGGCAACAACAACAACAACAACAACGGTATCATCTAGCACGATCATTCTGCGTCGCGGATTACTAATATGCGTGTGCAATTAGTTCCGGTGAGCTGAAGTTAGAAGACTGTTGCGTGTAGCGGGATCGCGGCGTGCTCGCGATTCATTCAAAAAACTGCATACAATCAATTGCGCTGTTGTTTGTTGGTGATTTTTCCTCAAGCGAGCTCAGGTCCAAAGTGTCGTCGTTCGCGGGTATTGTGGGGGAAGATAGTGTGTATTGTTTAGCAACCGTGTAAAGTTAGAGGTCATAAGCGAGTTTATTTTTCTTATTTATTCTGTTTCCTGCAACCAATTGCCAATATCTAGAACTAGATTTTAGAGGAAAATACCATAACTGTGCCAAAGTGAATTTTGATTCGGTGTGCAGGCTTACCCAACAAACATCGGTGTTGAATAAGAGCTTGTTCAAGCAAATTTGGAAAAGCTATTCAGCTGTTTCTTCTAGAATAGCTGAATAGCTTCTCCAAATTTGTTTGAACAAGCTCTAATTCAACACCGATGTTTGTTGGGTAGTTTGTAAATTAATCGGCGCAAGAAGAGTGTATTAGACACAGATATCATGTTACTACCGGAAGGTTTCCAACACGTCGGCGACGGCCAGGTTGATGTGGACGCGTACCGGCGGCAGCAGCTGCGGGTCCAGCAGGACTTGGCCATCTAGGACATCGTGGAGAGCTGGTTTGCAAAGCAACATATAATTTATTTCTACCATATTTTGAAGACAATATCTATTATCTTGTTTTATTTTATTTTGTTTTACTTTGTTTTTCGTTACACATCGCGTCAATTTGTCAAGCGATTTCGAGTTGTGGCCTGGAAACGTAACCATTCGTCACATCCTTGACAAGGCCATCCCAAGTTTACATCGGAGAATGCCTGAAAAAGCGTGTTTTGCCATTAATCCGTAAACAAAGGCAAAGTCATCTTTTGGCCCGATTTAGCCAGCTGCCACTACTCCAAGGTGGTTTTGGAGTGGTATGCTGCCAACAAGATAGATTTTGTCCCCAAGCTAATGAATCCTCCGAATTGCCTGGAATTTCGACCAATCGAAAAATACTGGGCAATTTCAAAGAAGGGACTTCGACGAAGGGGCGGGGCAGTCAAGAACATCCAGCAAATGCGGGCAAACTGGAAGAAATGCGCCGATTCCATGTCTGTTTCCACTGTGCGGGCGCTGATGGGCTCCATGAAGAGGAAGGTTTGAGAGGTGTTAGGGCGCATAATGCGCATAGGTAAGCATAATTAGGTAATAAAAACGAGCCGGCAACGTGGCTCGTCGTCTTTCCTTATTTGGTAATTTGTGTAACAACATAGCAAAGTGTAGTAAATAAAAGTGTGTTCTATAATTACTTAGTTTTTAAAAACGTAGAACACTCAAGGCAATCCCTAACTGAGATTTCGTTCGAACTGGTGAAATGTAACCATCTAATGCTGTAACTTTGAAGTTTTAATAAAAGTACTGTACAGCCACCATTAATGGACTTTTTAAACATATTAAATGATGAATTACAGGTCTTTTTGTGCGTATCAATTAACTTTTAGTCAGCCTTTAGCGAATCATTAATCTGACTTATCTTCAAGCTGAAATTTGCTATTCATTGCGTTTCATTGCTATTGCTAATGCCATTGCTATTCATTGAAATGCAGGCTGCTTTGTTTTTGTTCATATAAGCTTAAAACGCTAAGGAAGAAAAAGAAGGGTTTAGGACTAAGTCTCTCCCGGTTGGTGCGAAATAGATGAGCCTGGAAGTCAATATAAGCGTAAAGTTGCCATATGGCACGAAATGCTAATTTCACCAAATCCTTCAATCGTAAAGGTACAGATTGCTCTTTAGGACGTTTATCTGGCTTGTTGTACACGCAGGAAATTATCCGTACGATTTTCATACGATCGGAACTATGAACACGAAGCAAGGGTCCAAGACTCATTCCATACGAAATCGTTTGAAATGATTACTGTTGCATTAGTCGAGAAAAACAGGCCTCATACACTGTAACCGGCCAGTACCCATTAATGGGAAAATATCACCCATTTCGAACTTAAATGGGTTAACTCCTTTAATGGGTTAAATCGATTTTACCCATTAAGTCTCTACGTCCAGCTATCGGGTATTTATTACCCATTTTTCAAAATGTTTGTCATTTGGGAAATGGGTATGAAATACTCATTTTTCGCGATTTGTTTTTAGTTGTGATATTGAATAATGAGCATTAGCACATATATAATAGATCGAAATTATTGTTTTTGTATTTGTATTTGTATTTGTGTATTTATTCGTTACGACCAGTTGTAGCAAATACCTTAATATTACTTTTGTTTTCTATATTTATTTGAAATTATAGTAGAAAAATACAATGCTTCTTACACTTACATTCAGTCATCTGAATCGCTTTGTTCAGCGTGAAGTGACTCCCTCATAGATTTATTAAACTACCGGAAGCTCTGGTTTAAACTTATTAATGTTCCGCCCAAAGATACTCGGAAGTAAAATTCTACTGATGAAGTTGAAGCATTTTATATTATTATATTGAATCATTAACATCCCTCTCAGTTTTTGGAAGCTTTCGCTATCCAATTTAGCCTACAACCCACAGTAGCCATATTCTACGCGTTTTCGTGGAGTGGATTCCGACGCAAAGTTTTTTTTTTTAATTTTTCGATCAGCGCATTGAAAATGAAAAAAATCTTGAAGTAAAAACTACCATTTTTTATTTTTTCTATTCTTAAAACTATCATGAAATTTCAGTCAAACAAAAAAAAATCTTGTTGTATAACTACCATTTTTTATTTTTTCTATTTTTAAAACTATCATGAAATTTCAGTCAGTGATTTGGTTTATGGTACAACCTTCAATATTTGTGGTATATATGACAGACCTCATATTGATATCAACCGCACCATGGTTGATCTAATCACAGGCATGATAAAATCAAACGCATTTATAGTCAGATGAAAATTGTTGGTTTTTGCGCTTAATTTAACCCTCGAAATGGTAGTTTCGAATGCGCTTTTTTTTTTGCGTGTATGCATTAGTTTGATTTTAAAAGAACCCAATTTTTGACAGATTCATATACTATCAAAAAATTTGTACATTTTAACCCATTACTGGGTACTGGCCGGTTACAGTGTATACACTTTCAATCGACAACACTTATCAAGCGTGTGTAGTCCCGTGGGATTGTGGCTCGCCTATGGATCCCGACGTTCATGATTCCCGATTGCAACTTGTTTTTCTGTGAGGAAAATTTTCATACGATCGTACAATGAACTTCTTTCCATTAGAGAATTATCAGCAGAAACACGTGACTGAAACACTATCTTCAAGAATATTCGCAGCAAACTTTTGATTTCAGCAAAACGCTTAAATTGGTTTATAGTAATAAATAAAAAAATAAGGCATCGAGAACTGCTGTTTCGTCGAGAAGTTATTGAAGACCCGTATTGTAAAATGTGCCCCGGAGAACCAGAGACAACAATACACAAACTTTTCCGTTGCCAACGAGTCAAGGATATCTGGAGGTTTCAACGGAGGCAGATTATAACACAAGAGCCTAGTTTACGTTGCTTGGAGCCTGAAGAATACATTCATCCCACCCTCTAAAATATCAGTCGCAACAGCAAACAATCGATAATTAAATCTCTAGGACTTTTCTTGAGCTACTATATTGATATACCAGAAAATGAAATAGGAGTAGACAATTTTAAATTTTATTTATTCTATAACAACTATATAAATAGACGCAAAATTTTATTTTTATGTTCCAAAAAAACAAAAAATTATAGGATCGTATAAAATTTGCAATAATATCTTGTGGCAAATTTCACTAGCTGAACCTGGTGCGAGCGTTGCTACGCTTGCAACTTAATGAATGAAAATTGAATAGAACTGTTGCGTTAATGTTTGATTTTTTTAAAGAGTATTTTTTAATATTTTCGTTTACTTATTGATGACTTCGATTATAGAGTTCTATTTTTTATTTTCGTTTTGTTCTTATTTTAGTTTTCGTTGCTGCGTTGCACAAATATTTTCATTCTCAAATATATTCATTTGAAAAAATAAATAAATAAAACTAATTTATTTTTAATTTGTATGTATACATTATTTTATGTAAAAAAATGTAGGTGTATGTTTTTAATTTAACCCGCGGATCGGTAGTTCCTACAAAGGTTTTTTTTTCTGTGTAGAAGCATTTCATAGCTAAATTTTGTATCTTCAAAGTACGCCGTATGCTATCAGTTTGAACGTAATTTTCACTCTCATAACCTAAGATTAACTTTTTGTGCATAATTTATCACTGAGAATAGCTCAAGCGTCCCCCTTCCTTGACTAAGAATGGGTTCAAACTTCTATCAGAACATGCATTTTACCCGAGAAATACACATTTTGAGTTGCCTGGATAATTCTCATGATATGTGTTTGATTAGTTTGAGAGTCCCCCCCCCCTTTTAGAATGGAGGGAATATCAAACCACCATAGAAAAAAAATGCTGCCTCCAAAAACCTCCACATGCCAAATTTGGTTCCATTTGCTTGAATAGTTTTCGAATTATTTTTGTTTCATTTGTATGAGAGCCCCCGTTTCAGAGGGGGATGGGTCTCGAACCATCATAAGAACCTTCTTCGGCCCCAAAAACACCTGCATATAACTATTCATGCCAATCGGTTCTGTAGTTTCTGAGTCTATAAGGGTCATACAGAGGGACAAACAGAAATTCATATTATTTATTTGGAAATCCTGCCTTCACAAACCCACATTTGCCAAATTTGGTTTCCTTTGCTTGATTAGTTCTCAAGTTATGCAGAAATTTGTGTTTAATTTGTGAACTGCCATAGAAACATTTCTTGCCTCGAAAAACTTCAACATGCCAAATTTGGTTTCATTTGCTTCATTGGCTCTCGAGTTATGCTACAAATTGTGTTTCATTTGTATGGGAGTCTCCTCTTCCAGAAGGCGGAGGGGTCTCAAACCACCATAGAAATATTTCTCTTCTTCAAAAACCTCCACCTGCCAAACTTGGTTTCATATGCTTGATTAGTTCTCGAGTTATGCTGAAATTTGTGTTTCATTTGTATGGAAGCCCCCTTTTCAGAAAGAGGAGGGGTTTCAAGTCACCATAGAAACATTTATTGCCTTCGAAAACCTCCACATGCCAAATTTGGTTCCATTTGCTTGATTTGTTCTCGAGTTATGCACTGTTGTATGTTTATACATGCTTATTACTTATGTTTTGAGGGAGAAATGAATATGCAAAAAATTGAAATAAAAATAACAGCTTTACGCAGGTGCGATTCCTCTAAGCGATTCATGCATTGGTGTTGACATCGAGAGATCTTAATTAATAACTGTGAAAGTATATCTACAACACTGTGTAGATATTGTTTGCTCTGTCAAAAATAAACAAAAAGGTGTGGAATTAAATGGAAATTATTGATCTTTCTTTCAATCGTACTATTTCTAAGCAATTTTTACAAAAATGTAAAAAATTCTAAGAAGAATAATAATAATAAGAAAATAATGTCAAACACATCCAACAAACATTGCATGGTACATACCAGCTTGTACAAGCAGCATATAAGGAGTGTATCGAATATAAGCTATCCACATACATTTGCGTTGTACGCATGTTTTTGTGATGGTTTTTTATGCTCTGAACACTGCATGCTGTGGGTTTGACTGTCAGCTTTCTTTTGTGTACTTGTTTGTGCGGTTCAAATTCTGCGTTTTCAAAATGTCGCGTATTGAAAAGGAAGTGAAAATTAAGGTTCTGGACACATGGCTAAGTGAGAAGGGTACTATGCGAAACTTGGCAAAGTGGTTTGGAATTCATCATGCGAGTGTTAAAACCATCATTAATAAGTTTGGGGAACACTATTCTTTGGATGAGCTACCAGGAAGAGGCAGAAAACCCGGTTCTTCCAACCCGAAACTGGAGCAGAAAGTGGTATCTCTAATCATGAAGAACAAATCAAAGTCAATACGTGATTTGGCCAAAAAAGCAGGAACGAGTGTCGGAATGATCCAGCGTATCAAGAGGCGAAACCACCAGAAGACCTACAAGAAGCAGAAAATCTCGAAACAAAGTGCAGAACAGAAAAAGCGAGCAGCAACAAGGGCCCGGAAATTGTATTCGCGTCTTTTGTAGCGTCCGGATGCATGCGTTTTGATAGACGATGAGACCTATGTAAAGGAGGACTCAAAAACCCTTCCAGGTCCACAATACTTTACTGCCGTCGTTGGGGAGGATGTGAGCGATGCGGACAGGTCGATTCAAGTGGAGAAATTCGGTCGAAAGGTACTGGTATGGCAAGCAATATGTTCCTGTGGTTTGAAGTCAACCATTTTTTACACTACCGGAACTATAAATGCGGAAATCTATCGATCTGAGTGTCTCCAGAAGAGATTGTTGCCTTTATATAAGAAGCATAGTACACCTCCACTGTTTTGGCCGGATTTAGCGTCGGCTCACTATGCCAAAACCACTCTCAATTGGCTTGCGGAAAAGGGTATAGATTTCGTTGAGAAAAATATCAATCCACCAAATTGCCCTCAACTTCGACCCATCGAACGTTACTGGGCAATCGTGAAGAAGGTCTTCAAGAAGACTGGTAAGGCAGCTGGGAACATGCAGGAGTTCAAAAAAATTTGGGCTCAAGCGTCTAAAAAATGCGATGCAACACTTGTCGGAACTTGATGAAGAGCATTCGATCCAAAGTTCGAAAATTCGTGAAGGAATAACTTAAATTTCATCCGGTCTTCATTATGTTCAAGTTAAACCTCGTACAATAAAGGATCATTTTTTTGTATGAATATCGGTTTTCATCATAATTTGAAAGAAAGTTTGTGGATAGCTTATTTTTGATACACTCCTTATTACCTTCTTAAGCTAAAACTGACTAATTCAGCATCTAATCAACTCAAAATGTGTGTTGGCACAATAATTATCGCATAATTATTCCATGTCACGAATCACTAATTAAAAAAAACGACAAATCTGTTTGTCCCTCTTTAAAAATGGGGGCATATTTGTCCCACTCGTTATTTTTATAGGCACACTGTAACAAATAGGTTTCCACTTTAAAATGGTTAACATATAAGTACTTTGAATTTCTTTCAATTTTTCCACAGCTTTTTAAGTAATATTCTGAAAGTACAAATCAAATCATGATGTTAGACCGTAAAAGGTACAACTAGTGAAAGTGTCACATGGGACAGTCATGCGTATACTGGCAGTGTAAGAAATAACTGACCATCATCATAATCATCACAATCATCAAACAGTTTTTTCGTTGAAAACCGAAGCAATGATCATGAACATTTTGTCATTGCATTCTACCCGCCAACCGGAATACAGTGAAATATTTTTATTATCAGAACCTGAATATTGTGTGACTGGAGTGGAATGACTGCGATAGAGTCGGCGTTCATGCAAATCGTAATGGAGCATAGCCGGATGTATTGTGGTTCCCTTGTGCTGAGTAGCTAAAACTGGTAGTGAGTGATGGTTTGTGATGGCGATGGTTTATGGAAGCTGAGATTTGCTCAAGTTTGGCATAGTTTCAGTGTCATGACTATTTCGTTCCTTAGAGCGATGAATGAAGCATTGATTATATGGTGCAATAAAACATATCAACATAATGGACCGCGTCAATGAAGCGATTTGCATTTAAATCCACAAGTCGTAAAGTTGATCGTTTCTGAAAATGACCGAATGATGGGAAGCATAATAAAGGTGTATTTTCCTGATTATTGTTGGTACACCATGACAGTTATGCCTTGCTCGAAACTTGGTTGACTCGGTTAAAACCAGTGTGATTTTGTACATGTCTGGAAGAATTTGAATTTGGATGCAATCTTTTGAAGTTTATATAAAAAAAAAGTTCATATTTTTGTCGTGAAACTTTTAAAGTGTGTGAAGATTTATCACGTTTCGTACCTCAATATGTGCTAAGATCTATTATTAAAATCCTAATAATAGGGATAACTATTCATTTCTCCCTCAAAGCGTACTTACCCTCGTATTGTCCGACAAGAACAATCTTTCAAAGCACCCCATTACCAGAAACATTTTCATCATCCAATGTCGGTTTAAGAAGAGCTGACTGTTAGATGGAATGACGCACAGGGAATATGAGATATTACTGCCATGCCATCATGCCGTGATTTCGAAAACCAGTCTATGTTATGATTGGTGGATAGAGGTTTTCTCGTAGAAGCTTAGCTTTGTTTTATTTCCAATTACTGGATCAGTCGCTACGATCTGATTGTGGTACTTTTTGATTGGCAGAAAGCTGTTTGTCACGAGTAAGCAGTCGATAATGAGCGTGTAGCTGTAACGGATCACAGAAAGGGAGCAAAATTTAAGTAAGTTTGAATTATAATCAATTGAAATAAAAGCAGTGTTTTGAATCCTCTCAATTTTGTTGAATTAACCTCTCTTAAAACTTGTTTAATGGGACTTTCACTTGAACAGTGTAACTTTTCCACTCAACGAACCTGATTTATATACTGTAGTGTATGTTATGTTTAAAATTTAGGCTAAATGTATGGAAGGTTTTTATTTTTTTTGCTTGCCCCACACTTTTAAGATCTTGCTCTAAGCATAAGGTTGTTAAAACTATCATATATTTTGATCGAGCAGTAAATAGTTCAAAGACGAGTGCCTTTGAGCTGATATTTTTCATCGCTGAATGTTTTATCATGCGTTTGGACAGGTTAATAAAAAGTGGTTCATGATAGCAAACAGGAAAACAAAACTAACCGTTAAATGAAATGAATCCAATGAAAACATGTCACATGTTGCCAAGATGTAGTAAACTGCCTCTTATTTAATATTTTAGTGTTGCAATAAACCATTCTCATGCTTAACCTAACCGAGCAATAGGGTGTAGCACAGGCAGTCTTCCATCACTATATCCCAGCCGTATTAAAACCAAATGATAGGATTTTTTGTATATATCTACTTTTATTAATCTCTTTTGGATATTTAACTTAATAGCTATAGTACTTAGATATTTGTTTCGAGTTGTGTAACACATCTGTATACAAACAGCTTAAAAAAAAAAATTTCTGCGTTATCTAATGCACCTAAAGGTAATGCTAGATTAGGTAATGGCAGAAATTGATGGGATATTTCATAGAAATTTAAGTTAGATAACGCCTGAATCTAGTCTGTTGTTTGGACGATTGCAAACATTGTTGTAATTTGTTGTAGTCTGCAAACAATTTCGTTGTTTACGCTTCATTTGGCTTGGAATCAAACGAGGGGAAGTTTTACGCGTTGAAATTAATTTTTTTTCTGTGTACACTAATCATGTGCAACAAATCAAGTCGGCTGAATACAGCATGGAGAAAAAACAGTCCCGTTTGAAACAACAAACTTGTTTGTTGACATCCAAACTAAAAAATTGTTTTTTTTTTAAAACCAATGATCTTGTTTCGAAACAAACAGGCAGGTTGGTTGTTTCTACCCAAATCTATTACCGCAATACAACACACATTATTGTTGTTCTATACTAATACTTTTGTTGTATCCACCTTGAAAGGGATTTATTAATACCAAAACACAGGTTGCGTTGACTCAGGGGAACAAATTAAAACTAGATTGATTCTACCAAAGCGGTGGTTCAATCAAACTGATATTTTGTTTGGAGAAAAAATAACTAAAAAATGAAGTTTGAAATTTTTTTTTGTCGTTTTATTTTCCGTCATCCAGTCCTGCTACATGCTCTGACGCTGTCAGTCAACAATAGGTGAACAAAAAAAAAATTAATATTTTTAGGTTTTAAAAAAAACCCTAAAATAGTTGAAAGGCTCGCATTAACATATGTAGATATCACTTACATAGGCTGAGAGAAGTCTTTAAATGAAAATGTGCATTTTTCTCTTGTTTGTTAGCATTTTATTCAAATAACTGAAATAACAGACGAAATGCAAGATGATTGTAAACCGAAATGTTTGTTGTTTCAATCGTTTTTGTTTGTTTGTTTCAAACAGCATTTCAGTTTAAATCATACTAAAATTTGTTTGAAACAAACCATAAGCGTTGGTAGAATCAACCAACAAATCTGTTTGTTTTCATAGCTTTCATAGTGAAACAACCAACATATTGGTAAATTCAAATGGATGTCAGTTGAACTTAACTGTTTAATTCCCGAAACAATTACTCAAAATTTTAGTTTATTTTAACCACCGTAGGTAGCCAAAAATCTAACTAATATGATGTTTGTGCCCAATTCAACGCGAAATCTCTGTTAAATGAAAGTAGAATATGTTTGCGTTTACCAATCTTTTTTCTCAGTGAGCTAAGTAATAGTGGTACTGCTGCAAACTATAGGCAGGGGAATTGGGGTAAGACGAGCAATCCAAGTCAGCTTCAATCTCTCAACAGCTTTTAAGTGGGTTGAGTTATTTTCTTTTAATTCCGTTATTATTGCTTTTCTTTTGATAGATGCGCGTATTAAGTGTACTTCTTGCCAACTTCCTCAGTGCCTCGTACTCAGACACCACTGAAGAATCTCTCGGAAAGCCCCAACTTATATACTAACCTATAGGTACACAGAAAAAAATAATAAATTTTAACAGACGCGTAACCTTTCACCTCATTCGATTTTAAGCCAAATCAAGCATAAACGACGTAATTGTTTGCAATCTTTCATGCAGCATACAACATGTATGGCAATCTTGCATACAACAGACCTGATTTCAGTGATATCTGGCTTAAATTTACATGAAAGATCCCATTGATTTATGCCAAATCTAGCATTCCCTTTATGCCCACTTAGAAAATAAAACCGAATTCGGTTGAATTTCAACCGAGTTTTTATCTGCTGAGCGCTCGGTAGTCTGTTTGGTTCAAATTGGAACAACCGAGTCCTCGTTAAATTTTTACTTTCTAGCAATCTGTCACATTTACCGAAATACTCGGTTGACAAAAATAAATCCAATAAGCAATAACCGAACATCGGTTTACTCAAATATTACCGAACACTGTCAAACAAACCGACTTTTTTGTTGCAGTTGCGGAGTTCGGTTCTTTATGGCAGAGCTGGAATTTTGGTTGAAATAGCTTCGAATTTCATAGTAATAAAACCAGTTGAAAGATTGTTTGCAATATTTCATGCGCCATACAACAATGTTATCAATCTTCCATACAACAGACTAGATTCAGGCGTTATCTGGCTTAAATTTACGTGAAATATCCCATTATTTTCTGCTAAATTAACCATTCCCTGTATGTGCATTAGATAACGCAGAAAATTCAATTTTTCTTTTTATCTGTGTTTGGCTTGGAATTAAACGAGGGGAAAATTTACGCGCTTTTTGAAATTCTTTTTTTATCTGTGTACCTTTAACTAATCAGGTACGTACAATGCTACTGTTCGAAATTCTATTAAAGGCTTGTACTAGTTTTTATAGCAGCTAATTTATGCAGATCAAACTGCAAATTTAATTCGATTATTTTTACTTAATCATTGAAATAAATGAATCTTCTTATAAAAGATAGTTTTTTCTTGCACTGCGTCCTACGAGAGCATATGTCTTACGAGTCATTATTCTAATAATATTCTTAAGTTTCCAACACCTACTGCTTTAATTCGTAAACTAAGTTCTGCTATAGTATACAATTTAGGTTGAAAATACTTACGTTTCTAAATTCAGGACGTTCTGTCCTTTCGGAAAATTGTTCCCTATTCGTATTGTGTTTCCAACCTGGATTAAAGTAGGCATTTTAGGATCATTAGCATGACCAATTAAAATTAAATAATTACTGTACGCTGAATATTAAATTCCGCAACGAACAACTTATACATAAACTTTTGGAGGATATTTATCTTCAACTTCCACTGATTTCACTATTTCTTCTTCTTTAGCATTTCAAGCTTATTGCTTTCACAATTAGCTTATTGTTTGCTTTCAACTTAGTGTTCTAAATGTATTTCCACAGTTATTAATTATGCAAAAATTGCCAGGTACCATTTTTGCATTAGTATGATCGTGTGGCAAGTACAATCATACGCTATGCCCAGGGAGTCGAGAAATTTTCCTTTACGAATAATTCCTAGACCAGACCGGGAATCGAACCCAGCCACCTCCAGCATGGTGTTGCTTTGTAGCTGTGCCTTTACCGACTGAGCTAAGGGAGGATCCACTATTTTTAATCCTTATCTATCCGAAAAACGATTATAAGTTCTCTCCTTTGTTTTTGTTTGAAATGCTATTCATCCCCATTTATCTATCAGCAATATAGCATACTCACTAGACCGGCCATTGAATCAAACCGTGCTCCCAGTTTTCTTTACATTTTTTTTATTTTTATGCTGATCCGAACGGATCCAGCTCAGAACAGTCTGGGAATCACTCCACAAAACGTATCTGATAATAGATAGCGAATGATTTGACCTTACCGTATGCAGCATCCTGGCCCCGAGAACAGCAGTCATGAGTTCGAGACGTGGAACCGATTGTATTTTTAATGGAGCTACCTTCGAGCGTGACATCACCAGCGAACACTTCACTTTTCCCTCGATTAATGCTCTGAAGTAAGCTACACAACCATATGCATGAATGCTTGCATCGGAGAAAACAGGTAGAGCTTCAGAGAGTCGAATAAAGATGAACGGGCGTCTTTGAAGTTGCAGCGAGGTATACGTATTTCTTCCACTTTCGGCAACAGACCAGTCCAGCGTTGCCATGTATCCAGACTGTTGTCGTCCCATTTGCAGCCCGTGCGCCAAAGGTCTTGTACTATCGTTTTCCCGTGGATCGTAAACGATGTGAGTAAACCTAACGGGTCGAAGAATCCCATCACTCAATTCAGAACTATCCTCTTCGTAGGACCTTCTAGCAAATACGGTTTCACGTCGTGCCGATGATCCGTCGAAAATAAAAACTTGTCTTGAATGGGATCCCAGATGATGCCAAGCACTCGCTCGGTTCCGCTTTCCTTACCACAGTTCAAATGCACCGACTGCTTCTTCCTGACCTCTCCTAGTCCTTGAGAAATGCTTCTGAGTTCGATACCTAGTTTCTGATCTTGAAACCTCCTTTTCAGTGCACGTATCTCACCTCTTTCGCACTACTGATGACCTCCTTGATTATATCGACGCTAACGAAGTAGGAATCAGGGGTAGCATTTCGTAGCTCGAAACGAACGAATTTTTGTCCGAACGCTGGTGAGAAAAAGTTCTTCGTTTCGAATTCCTCAATACGGCACCTGGACTCCTGTGCATCGAATGTAGCCCATTCTTCCGGCGTCGCTAGATGTACGTAGCTCTTTCTCTGGTATTCTGCGATCTGTTATTTCACGTTTTCGTAGAGCACTGGTGTCTTCTCCAGTCGTAGTTCTAACTGCCTTGACCTGCGCACTGCCATAGGGTATTCGAAGCGGTCGCCAACACCCACCGTAGTTTGCTCTAGGATCTATCGAGCTCGTTTTTCTTCCGGTGATTCCTGTGATATAGCAACTACCAAATCCTCCAGCGCGTAGTGTTTTTTCAACAAAGTGTGCAGATCTTCATTGGTGATTTTTTGATATCCTACGAAGTTTCACTGCCGATTTGATTGTCCTCCCATAGGACCGTATACTAACCAGCCGATTTTGGACCGGAGTTTGGCGATAGGATTTCCTTGTTCTCCAACTTTAGCTTCCATTGGTGCGATGGCGTTAAGGTTGTTTAGGCAGATGTGCATACCTGGTCTTTGACTATGAAGATATTGGTAGATCACGGACGAAATGGTAAGCAGTAGACATTTTAGTAACATCCAACGATTGTCTTGGCAGAAGAAGTTGTCCCACGGTCTGTATGCATTTTAGCATTTATGGATATCAACGACGGAAATCAAAGTATTCATTTTCGTTGAGTCTTTTTTAGGACGAGTGAAATCGGCGGTACATTTTATCGTGAGTGGCTGGAGAACTCTTTTTGCCCTTAGTCTGTCGGTCAACGATTGCTCCACCAACGTAATTGAAGGTCCTTCGTCCATAAAGGCTATTGTCTGCACCGTTCGATTTCCCCAGTGTAGCGAAACTGGAATCCGGAATCGTCGCTTGGCGATGAATATATGTGTTCATCACAATCGACGCTGCTCCTGACACTCGTGCGTTTCCGTGATCGTTTAGACAGATTTTACACAGCCTTCCTGTGTCAATAACTTTTATGCGATTCGTAAATGACATCGCCTCAAAGTATTGACAAAACCTTAGCCGGTGATTTGCTGGCTTGTACGCTCTGCAAGGTATTAGACTCCCGGCCATTGGGGTGTTAATTGGAGTACCGCTGTTCGTCGACCTTACGGTCTCGCTATGATTGGAAACCGTTCTCTTCTCCTTTACTCCTCCTTTTACAGCTTTTCCATAGCGACTGTCCTTAGTTTCTCCTTTCGCATCGATACAAACATTTGCTTTACATGCCTTCGCTTATAGATCACCTTCGATATGGATTTCGGTACACTGAAAATTTATTTTCGTAAATTAGCTTCAACTTTTTTCGTAAAAATGGATTTTATACATAAAACAAATGTCTCGTAAATTGTATAAAACATTCATATTACTTGTCATCCGTCGAAATGCTATCATTACACCTTTTTCTACAATGCTAGACATTAATTTCGTGAAGACCAGGCAATCTTTGCATCTCTTTTATCGTACTCATATATGTTGGTTTTGCTGGTGGGGTGGATGGGAATCATTGATTTATCCCAAAATAAAAATGAAAGCGCTGTCGAGAATAAACATCATACTCATTATTCAGGTAACTTCTCACGAGTCACCAAGGCCTAGTGAGATCAACCACGGATTCAATAATAGCTCTTTCCAAAAATACCCGATCGAATCCGGTGTCAGAAAAAAAACGCTGGACAACTCCACGTGGTTGGTTTTTCTTTTCAATTACATTTCGAGTCGATATAGTAGATCTGTCAGTCATTCATGTAACCACCAGAGATACGTTTCTTCTTAATTTGTGACAAAATATTCGTACCTCTTTGTATTGTTTTCGCACAATGCACGAATGTTCTTTCTTTGTCAACAAATGCTACGTACTTTTGACAGTTGCGCGTGTGCCATTAATTACGAAGGTATCTTCATAAAAACAGCAAATAAGTTTCGTTGCAGAAAACAACGAATAGATTCGTTAGTTCTACCTTCAATTTCGTAATATAAACTAAAATTAATTTTCAGTGTAGCAGTAATTGTCCCCGTACGATCTCTAATGCTGGTCCTTTCAGGCTCTCATGTAGACGAACAAGGTTCTCCACGTCGTTATATCCACATCTATCGGTCATAGCTGCCTATGGATATAGGCCATTCTTCCGGTTTCCCCGTGAATATGGGAAGTATAAGTACTTTCTATTATTTTTAATTTATTTTAAGAAGTTTAACTCACCTTTTATTAGTAATGGAATCTCCAACTCACAATAAAAAACACTTTAAAGTTTGACTAGTTTTTACTTTGGTGCTCCATTTTCAGTATATAGTTTTTTTTGTCTATCTGTACCTATGTTCAATTTCTATAGAGGATTTTATTAAGTTTCGCGAGATTCTTTTTTATATCCTAGAGGCACATCCCATATTTATGTTAATGAAAGCAGGGTATATTGAAAAAAAAAATGTATACATTTTCCATAATAGGGTATGTATCACATAACTCAATCAAATATGATGTTTTTTGTTATGCACCACTAAAATGTTTAAAAAATTTCGTTTTCAGGGTAAAAACTTTCGAGGCATATAGATTTAATGTCGGCCTATTGGTCCCATGTTGGGTCCATTCATGGATGCATCAATCCCAAGTAGCACCAAAAATATAAATATAAAAGTTTATTTTTGGCTGGTTCATCTCCCGTCGTAGTCACTCAAATAACTTTTGGGTATTTTTCGTAACGCGTCCGGGGGTGAGATTCGAACTCGTGATTTTGGCGTGAGAGGTATGGATGTTAACCGCTACGCTAGGGATGCCCCCAGTATAAAAGTTATATTTTCCATGTGTCATGCTGTAAATCTAAAAAAGTGCAATTTGACTAGTTTAGTAACGTGGATGCACCTTTCATGCAATTCGAATCAAGATTCAATTATGACTGTGATTAGTAATAAACACTTATATTATGTGTTTTTATTTTAGGGAATTTTCTGGTCGCATCTGACATCTTATATGTTCTTATGTTGTATATTATGTTGTTTATTATATTGTGTCAATGTAGTAACACAAGTCTTTCGTATATTAAAAAACAAACATATTTTTGAAATTTCAAATGCCAACAACACTAGTCAGGTATGTTTTGTTTATGTCCCTATTGACGTCGAATGGCCGTTCCTGTACTTTAAACTAAAACTAAAAACTATAAAATATCTATATATATCAACTTAGCTGAGCCCGGTCCGAGCGTTGCTACGCTTGCAATTAAATTAATGGAAATTTAATAGACCTGGCGCGTTCATAATCGTTTTTCGGAATGAGTTTTGTTAAAATATTTTTGTTAGTCAATGTGTAACTTTTTTATAGAGTAAATTTTAATTTGGTTTTTGTTTTTATTTTTGTTTGTGTTTTAAATTTAACCCTTGGATCGGTAGTTTCTATCATGGTTTTTTTTTGCTTTATAGAAGCATGTCATAGACAATTTTTTTATCTTCTTATTAGTTTAAACGAAATTGTCTCTTGCATAACCTTAGATTAACATTTTGTACATGATGTAGCACTGAGAGTTTCTCAAGCATCCCCCTTTCATGACTAAGAAGGGGTTCAAACTTCTATCAGAACATGCTTCTTACCCGAGAAATATACATTTTGTATTTTAGTTGCCTGGATAATTCTCATGTTTGTTTGAAATTCATGTTTCATTTGTATGAGAGCCCCCCCCCCCTCCAGAGTGGGGAGGGGTCTCGAACCACCATAGAAACATTTCTTGCCTTCAAAAACCTTCACATGTCAAATTTGGTTCCATTTGCTGGATTAGTTCTCGAGTTATGCAGACATTTCTGTTTCATAAGTATGAGAGTCCCCTCTTCCAGGGGAAGGGGCTTTAAAACAACGAAAAAAATCCTGGCTTCAAAAACCCACACATGCCAAATTTGGCTCCATTTGCTTGATTGGTTCTCGAGTTATGCAGAAATTTGTGTTTCATTTGTATGAGAGTCCCCCCCCCCCCCCTTCTATGAGGAGGAAGGGGTTTTGAACCACTTTAAAAAAAAATCCAACTTCCAAAAACTTCAAAATGCCAAATTTGGTTCCATTTGCTTGATTAATTCTCGAGTTTTGCAGAAATTTTTGTTTCATTTCTGTTCTCTCTTTCTTTTCTCTCTCATCTGGAAGAGGGGGGAGGGGTCTCGAACCATCATAAGAACTTTCCCGGCCCCAAAAACCTCTGCATACAAATTTGCATGCCGATCGGTTCATTCCTCTCCGAATCCTTAAGGGTCAGACAGACCGACAGACAGACAGACAGACAGACAGATAGAAATTAATGTTATAGATATAGGTATACACACTTGGAAATTATGAATTTTACACGAGACGTCATTCGTGTTTGTAAAAAGTCGGGGAACGTAAACAAAGATTTCGTATAAAATTGTGTCTCCTGAAACTGACACATACGCAATTCGACAAAAGATGTGTTTAATTCAATTTATTTTCTCATCTCTTTTAACTCATTCTTATGTGCTAAAGGACGCTTGCATGTGTCGGTCTCAGGGGACAGAACTTTACATGACATTTTGGTAGTGTGTACCTTTTTGAAAACTGACAATAATTTATTTACTGAAGCCTAAGAGTTTTTGTTTATGACCATTATCAAACTAAAATTATGTTCCATATGCTCCGCCTACTGCGCTATTTCAATCTTATAGTAGTATCTTAAAAAGTTTTCAATCGCCGGAATGGCAACATTATTAAGCAAAAATGCAAACAGTAAAATATTTCGTGTTACTTGGGATCCCATTCTTTCTGACTATTTTCTCCAGATCTAGGGTATATAACAATGTATGATCAAATTCAGTCAAATTTAAGACATCTGAAGGTCATGAAGAACCAGTTAAATCATGGCGGATATAATGCTCGGGAAATCGTAAAATTAAATCAATTACATCATAGTAAAGTGACGAAAATGTTCTCAATAGCTTCAGAACAAAGTGATTGCCGTTATGTCATCGTAGATTTGTCGATTACCGCTGAATTTATGATGTTTTTGGTACATAGGCTAAATGAAGGAGCCATACTAACATTACATCCCATAACCCTTATATTAAAATCTATTTGTGACATCACCAATTTTGATTCACTACGCTTCAATTATAAGCACATTGTTGATTATCCAGCTATAACGAAAGAAATATTAATATTATCAATTTTGGTTCATAGCGAATCACCCTCGTAGTCATCCCGAGCATAAAATTAGATTGTTCGGCGATTTATTTTCCGGAACAAAACAATGCTCAAAAAACTAGTTTTGCCATCTTTGAGACAGGAAATACTCTCCGCTATCGCTTGTACGTTCACCAAAAACTGGGTCCACATTTTGTTAGCCGATCGAATCAACATTTTGATGCAAGCAGTTCATACGAAAGTTGCTATTATGGTGCGGACTCTTTGTGGCACTTGTTTTACCTTTTGTTCTGATTCTGGCGTTGGTTGGACAGTTTCGAATGGGATTTGATCGCGAACAGTTGCTCACTCCCATCCATCAAGTTCGCTGGATTTGGTTTAGCTTGGTTTAGCTGCTATTAGTAAGTGTCACGAAATCTTACCGATAGACTTAGTGAGAGCCGTACCGCTTAGCTCATCAGTAATCCAAAAATCAGACCAATAAACAGTGCTGCATCATAGTTCCTGAATGTTTTGGTAAGTTTGCTTGTCGGAGAGTGGGTTTCCGTTCGGCTGGATAGCGTGGTTTAGGCGTGGAGGGGTAGGCGTACGGAATAGCACAGCAAGCTACACATTATCATGGTTATGCATGTCAGTTTCGCAAATTAGTTTCAGCGGTTCGGTTCAAATAAAGCGACAATGCATGTTTTTCTGTTCATGGAATGACTGATTTCTGTAGCATCATGAACCTATCATTTTAATCATCGGGCTCTTCTGGCTCTATAAAAAATGTTTAATTGATGCTAGATTGTGTTGATTTAAAGTGTTAATCAAGTTCACCCAAATTCTGGAAGTGAGAAATGAAATACCGTGAACTTAATCTAATTGTGACTCTGCACTTGTTTATAAGATCCCAGGATTTGCAGAAGAAATATTCATATTTAAGTGCTTCAGTGTTTATGGTTCAGCTAAAAATTAAAAAAATCAATGATAGTGTCATCTGAAATGAAATTAAGGATTAGAAGCCAAGAGGGGAAGAAAACAAGTTCAGTTTCAATTTAATTTCAGATTACAACGTTAGGAACTAATAACGAGAGATTCAAGAAAGTAGAAATGTTTGATACAATCTATACCAATTTCGGAGCGTAAATTTTACATTGCTACTGCAGAGAAGTCACCATGGCATGAGGAGAAAAAAAGTCTCAACTTTTGTGTGTGCAATCTCATTGTTCCTATATTCATCCTACGATGAATCAAACAATTGGACAGTTGAAGGATCGGTTTCGTTTTCTAATAATGTTTGCTTACGTTAAATAACTATACAACAAACATTAATAACTAATCCTGTCACGTGTATATTGTTTTATTTCAAGTAGGATGAATTGCAAAGTGATGAGATTAATATAGGTACATCTTCCCTATCTGATTTTGTAAACCGAGAGGTAAACTAAGACTCAAACGTGAATTTCTCGGGACTGTTTGCACTTTTACGCTTTCTATCACCACTATCATGTTAGAGAAATGTTAGGCTTTGTGAAAGTGGAGCTAGTTTTCATGGTAAGGTGAGGAGTTTCGAAAAATTTACGTTTGAATCTTCGTTTACCTCTTTGTTTCCAAAATCACATAAGTCGTTTTGAATTAATTTTGGAGAACTGACTATTGTCTGTTTCTGCAAACATATTTCGTCCGGGATTTGATAGCATTGTTGGGTTCCAGTGACCCATTTCAGAATGCCTGGTTACTCACTACACAGCAAACATATATGAAAATTACACGTGATTGAAACCGACCTCATTTGAAAAATACATCAATGGACTTCCAAAAAGAAATTGAACTTTCAATTTGAATTCGTGCACAAAGACCGACCAGTGAAAACGATTTAAAAACGCATTCATCTTCAGTTAAATATGTGCTTCAATGTATGTTTAAATCGCAATGTAGAAATAAATAGAAGCTCTCTGTTTTTTTTTTCAATTTATAGAAATTGAAGTTTACATGAACGTGTAGATGTATATGTTTGTTCACTTAAGTCAATAAACCGTATCGCCCGCTTCTTTTATTGCCTCGCTAGATGGCTGTCACTCACCAACAGCAAACAAAGTTAGCCGAAATCTCGTGCTAGATTTGAATTCGTTTAGAAAATAAATCTGGTTGATATACCTAAGTAGAAATAATAATCTTACCAAGATGTGAAACTGCTGCTGTTTTTGGAAAGATCAATATTAATGGTGATTGAGAAACATCAAGCAGCTCAGCGAGAAGGAATTAATGAAAAAGAAATCGTTGAGCCCAAGTTAATTTATTAAATGTTTTTTTTCGGTGATTCTCAAACAACAAAATGTTTTTTACAAAATGCGCAGGACACATTTCAGCAGAACAAATTGGCAATTTTATTTTATTTATAATGTTGATTTCAGGCCAAAAATTGCAAAAATTCAATCCAGTTGAAAATTACATTAGATGCCTTCATGTCGTGTAAAATTAAAATCACACGTAATTTTTAATTCCTATAATTTTATTTTCGACTGTAGTTTGAAATCTTTTTGAATGCTCCAATTATGTGCATGAAATTCAATTGAAAATTACAAAATTTTATTAACTGTTTACCATTTTGAGGTCACGTTCACTTACAACAAGCGCGCATAAATACAATATAAACATCAAATGGATATTTTTTTTATTGTGTATACACTTCCATCATCAAAGCATATTATGAAATTAAGTTGGCACTTATTTAGTAATATTAATTCAGTTATTTACCGGATTGATCTCACCGCGATTCTTTCGCATTCTTTAGTTGATTTTGGAAACCATTCCTTGTAGACGCTAAAGAATGAACTTATATATCTGCAGGAGTAGCGTTCCGCCATTCGGAATATATTTCCAACTGGTCTGTCCAAAGCCGATAGTGCCAATACAAGTTATACTTCTATCAAACAATCACTTGCGTATAGATGTACTACAATACCAATCGCAGGCAAAAACAACTTCGGAAAATGAGAAAATTACAATCGTAATTTCATAGAAGACAAAAAGTGACAGCTCAACCATCCATATGATCGCATGCTGTGATCCCTCTAAAAAAAGCAAAAAAAACAGTAACGACATTTTTTCCCCAAATCATATCCGCAAGGTTTACCTTCTCTGACACGAAACTTTTACTAATTATGTATAAGTTCTGAAGATTCAATACTGCAATGCAGAGCACAACCCTATGACCATCAGGAAACACAAGGGCATTTAGTTCGACTTCCGTTTTTAATAGAAAAACTTTGGTTTTATTAGAGTGAAAACCTTACCTTACCTTACCTCTCCTTAAACCATGAACCCAAAAGGGAAGGACGTCAGAGTGCCGGAGAAATGTATAAAAAAACATGGAACACTAATGTACAAGCAATCTACTATCTAGTACTGCTCAAACGCAAAGTGTACTAGTTTATTAATATTTTTTTGGTAGACGTGATTGAGTGTGTATGCGAGTTATACTGCCTAGGAGTTCAAGCTGCACTTACTTTACTGAACGTTGAGTATTAATATTATGTAAAACGTGGAATAACATTAAAAAGGACCGAAAGCAATTGAATTTAAGTTTTCACTCGCCTGCTAAACTGATGTTAAGATCAACTGCAAAGACTTAATTTTCAGTTATGTAACCAGCGGGTGGATTGGATAGTCATGAAGAAAATGAATATATTTTTTTGGCTCAGGAAGGCTCGCCCCTAATAACGTAACTCACACCAACACACTTTCAAATATTCTGTCAAAATAACATAGCGAATCAAAACAAAAACAAAGATACTAGTACCAAAAGGTACCGAAAAGCGCAAGAGTGTATGGCAAGGTGCAGACTGCTACTTCGGACCTAGGGGTTCTATAACAGTGAACCAATTTCAAAACGCTAGTTTCATATTGATTGTTGATGTAATTATTGAATGGACACTCTACATTAATAATGCATCGAAAGAGCCTAAAGTGACCTAAGGCAACGTTTTAGCTGAATTGAAAAAAAAATAAATCATTATTGGTGTGCCACACATGCATTTTTGCAATGTGAGGATATCATATGTTAGCGATGATACCCCGTTTGGCATAAAGACGTTTGGCATACGGACGTTTGGCCGAATGGACGTTTGGCCTAATGGAAGTTTGCTATTGTTAAAGTAACAAGCCCATTGGTGTACCTATATTCCTGCTTTATCAAGTAATTTTAGGATTCGAAGCCATTTAGCCAAACATATTTTAATCGTTTGAATTCAAAACAGAGTAAAATAATAAAAAGGCAATTATAGTGTCTCATAAAATTTACCAGTTGTTTCATTTGTTTATTGTAACTATTGTTCAAAAGGAAGAATAACTAATTTGAGAAAAATCGAAATTTAAAATCAGATTCTACTGTGAAATGCCATGCCAAGTAATTTTAGGGCTCAAAGCCATTTAGCCAGATATCTTTTAATCATTTGATTCCAAACAACGTCTCAAAAGTAAAATAAGGAAAATGCAATTTTATTAAAGCTCAAAATTATCAAATATTAGTTTCTCACATAATTCACCAATCGGTTCAAAATTTTTCAAATTGAAATGCATGCAATTATGATAATTACATTTGTTTGATCAGTGAAACTCCAAAGAACTGCTCATGTTTGAAAGAAGGCAAAATCTCGCATAGGAGTTTTATACCGGGCAAGTGCTTGAATCATACGTTCGCTTTTGGATACAGGAATATGCTTCGTCAAATATGCAGTGCTTTATTTCGTTGATCAGTAAAACTCCAAAGAACTGCTCATGATTGAAAGAAAGAACAATCTCACAAAGAGTAGTAAACCGGGCATGCGCTTGATTCAGAAGTTTGCTTTCGAATACAGGAATATGTATCGTCATAGAAGGCCCATGTGCAAAGAATCAAAAGAAGGTGTCTTTCGGAGGAACTGCATATTTCTTATAATTATAAATTATAAGAATTATAAAAAATAATTACCCATTCTGTCTAGCTGTTTAACATGTTACATATATGCACCTAAAATCAGGAGTCTACGATTTTATCAGAACATATTCATACTTCTCATGTATATGGGCAAATGGCCGAATACCATTTTTTGCATTTTTGAACATAAAAATTTCGTTTTGAATTGATGTAGTTGAAACTTAATTAGAATGCTTATTAGTTCAAATGCGCACACATATTGATAAACTCTAAGTGTAATAAGTCTAGAATATCGGGATGCTATCTAATACGTTCGAGAATGTTTTTTTGGTTCCTTATTTCCTTTTTTAGATCTAATGCGTTTGAAAATACTTTTTTAGGTTCTTATTTCCTTTTCTCTGCAGTACATTTAAGCTAAACATCCATTCGACTAAACATCCATTCGGCCAAACGTCCATTCGGCTAAACATCCATTCGACTAAACATCCATTCGGCCAAACGTCCATTCGGCCAAACATCCATATGCCAAAGATCCATATGCCAAACGTCCATATGCCAATCGTCCCACCCCCTATGTTAGCTACACTCAGGCAAATAATTCAGACTTCCATTAAACATATAAACGAAATTATGAAAACTCATGTAAAGCTTTTGTCTTACACGAGGTGGAACTTGGCTAGAAAAAAGTATGCATATTTTTTGGCTCAAGAAGTACCAGCGCATCGGTCCCAAGCTCGGCCCTTAGCTATTTGAATCACGTCTCAGAACATAACCCCTGACAAAGATCCCCTCAAACAGTCTTTCAAAATAACATGTGAATCAAAACAAAAACAAATATTCTAGTACCGTAAAGCGAGTGATTGGGGTACTCTATAGTGTACTTGAGTTCAATGAAGTTCTAAAGCAGTGAGCCAGTTTTAAATCACTTGTTTTATATTGATTGTACGCCGGCCAAATAACAATATAGTGGTTCAGTGTGGTTATAATTTAATTACACTGAACAATTTACTTTTCAATGAAAATATCAAAGTATGGCATACATAAACAATATGGGTTGATGTAGAGTATGCTGAGCAAATAAATCTCACATCAAGAATATAGTTTCTATATAGTAGAAGTAGAGTTACCATATAGTAGAAATTCGATAAGAATTGTATCTTATTATGCGTAATGTTTCGGCAAGCTTGGTATTTATATAAACTCCGAATTTTTTTTTGAGAAGGCGTTTGTCTAAGGTGTTTGTCTTGGCTGTTTTTCTGGCTAAAGTAGCAGAAATGTTTTGCAATTTGGTATTTCAAACATTGACTAGTTCCATTTTAGTGGGGAATTTTTTATTTTTTGAAAATTTTGGGGGGAGCCCTCTGGGGGGGGGGGTTGTTTTTTTGTTTTTTTTTTATATTTTTTGTTTTTATTTTAAGCTCCCCAGGGGGGGGGTTGTAAAGGGTGTATTCGATAAAAATGGAACATACATATTTACTCACAAGAATTAAACCGATTATCGGATTTTCTCGAAATTTTCTGAGAATGCAAAACTACTAATGAGCTATGATTCACAAAATCTGTTTTATTCAATTTCATCTCCCATCTCGAATGCCCACACTTTTCTTTACCCTGAGCCCATCAAATTTTGTACAAGCGATTTCCCCAGTGTTTTTGTTGTTTTTGCCCAAATTCCTTCAACTCTTTTTTAAAATTTTTGGGATGTTTGCAAAGTTCCGTCTTCATAATTGCCCAGAATTTTTCATTTGGGCCAAAACTTCGCCATATAACTTCATATTTTTTGGCACAAAATTGACTCCGTTGGCTTGGTACTACACCAACATGTTTCGAACGTAGTGGCAGAATGTTAGATCAGGGCAAAACAAAGTTGATCTTTTGTGCTTCCTTATGAATGGCAAGACACGCTTCTTAAGGTACTCTTCCGTGTAAATCGCACCGTTGATGTTCCGGAAGTGATTAAGGGAGCGCTTATTCCACCACATCCGCAAATCGCCTGCCAGATCAGGAACTTCTTTGCAAATTTTGATAATTTCTTCTTTCGAACATCCTCCGAAACATCGAACTTAAAATTGACATCGAAATATTCTTGCGCAGGAAGTTGCCCAGGAAGTTTCGTCATACCTCGCGATGCAACACGATTTGGTGAGCAGATTCGTGTAAAGTTTACGGGCGTGAGTTTTCACAGTGAAGTTTTGATTTTTATTCCAGTTTGGGGCTTTTTGCACCTTGTAAACATGTAACCTAGCACGCTTCATGGTTTTCTGCACATCTCTAATTGACATGTTTCGACGGTTCTTGAACTGTTGCACTACTTTAGGCCTACTACTTTACTGTCCGTTGGACCACTTTTACGACCACTCCCTTTCTTCCTTTGGACATTCAGACACTCTTTTAAGGTTCTTACCATACGGGGCACAGTTGTATTTGCAATTCCAAGCTTTTAAGCGATTCATCGGTGGGATGCCTCTGGATTTTCATTGTAAGTGCACAACATTTTTCCATGGACAATTTCTTGTTTCGACGACATTACTGGAACTACTGAATGCATAAATATGAAACTTGATAGATGTAAACAATACACTATGAATAAGATTTGTTCAAATTTTCAGGTTTTTACTCATATGGAAAAGTTATAGAAGGTCATTTTTACCGAATACACCCTTTAAATCTAGAACCGAATACACTGTAAGTTTTGACCAGGTACGTCATGAATAAATCATCTATCCGACGTCCGTAATTAGTCCGTGCTTAAACTGCACGATCACGGCCATTCTGAGTCTACCTAACCCGATACATCAAACCAGTAAAGACCAAAGTTCGCATCCAGTTAACAATGTATTTTATTTAAATGGGATCATGCGTACGTCCCATTTTCCTAGACATATATATTCCTTATCTTCATTATAAATTTGTACTTTCTTTTCACTCGACTTCATTACAGACTCTTAACAATCTTGACCTGCATCATCATGAGTCTTTTAGGATAGGAAGTTGTTGATGTGAAGCAATCTTCCATCTTTGAAAAGTAAGTAAAATGCTTAGACAAGTTTCTTGTACATCTATATCCTCTACTCAGTCGGCTCTTTAAAAATGTAACATTGAGTTACATTCATAATTTTTTTTCTACTACTTTGTATATTTCCTCTGTGAGTGACAGCATTGCATGTTTTTTATTTGAAAGAAAAAAGAGTAGAGATCTGCAAAGAACATAAAAATTATTTGTAATCTTTTCTCCATAAATTTTAAACATGTTTTAAAACCATAGAATCATATTTTGCATAACGAACCAAACTTATTACGGAATGTAATTTTATTACCTCTCATTTATTTTGTCAATAGGCATTAATTACTACCTTTTCTTCTCAGCTTTCAAAGCTACTGAAGCATGCCTTTGGTCAACTCTATTCGAAGTGTTCTAAGTTCATTTCTGGTTGTGTTACAGTCGATAGCTTGCTTTTGTATGTTAAGAAAAGTTTGAACCTGGAATATGTTTCACCTGGATATGAAACCATCATCTCTTGAAAATCTTTTTAACACACTATATAAAAAAACATACCCGAAAGAGTATAAAGGCTCTATAATAGTTAAACGTCACTGGAGGAGTTCAGAAAAATACAATGTGTGTCGTGGCTACGGTTTTAATCATCGACTGTAAATTATTCTTTTCATTAATCTTTTTATATCACATTAAAGCGGAGTTTCACTGGTTCACTCTCCATTAGAGATGCTCATATGAATTTGGTAATTTACTTCGAACAACATTCAACACTTTAGCCAGCTTGGACGCGGACTACGATGGATTTTCCAGGTGACTGTTTACGATTTTTGTTCTTCACTCCTCTTGCATGGTGACTGTCTCCAAGACAAGAGCGTTTTATAAATTAAAGAAATACTGTTAGCCTTTTAATGTTATTGTTATCATCAACGAATAACCGTAAAAATCTTTCGAAAACTTCCACTAGAAGAATTCACATATTGTTCAAACTAGTTGCATGTTATACATTCTTGGAATAACAGTTCTTTAAGAAAACAAAGCAATTTCAGAATGAGGTCTTTTATTTGCTGGATTGGGAAGAAAAATAATGTTTGATAATGGGGAATTCGTATAAACGCATGGCGACTTTAATACTTTGCCAATAAACTAACAGTAAACAATAGTAAATATTTGATTTGCTTTCCATTTAGCTGATTAGTTTCATTAATCAGGAGGTTGTGTAGATTCTAGATGGAATAGAGTTCCAGGCTTCTCTAACGGTAGCTTTTAGTTCGCTAACTGTCTTCCACTTTTGTTGACAAGCCGTGCCAGGATTCATACACGGGAAATAATCCACAAATATTTACATATTGGCAAAAATCCACGGAAAATTCCACATAATACTGATGTTTCCACACATAAACAGAACCCCCTTAGAAACACAAATGAAGTTTATGTGACAAATGAAAAGTATGTGTGTTCACTCATGGTGGCTATGTGTACACATAGGAAGTATGTGCGATTACAAATAGCTATCATTTTCTGATTACATTGCCAAAACTCACTTGTCGGGTATATAGCTATTATCGTTGCTTTTTTTTTTATCAGTGTAGCAAGTTTTCAATGGGATTACATCCAATCTTCGGGCTGGCCAGTTCAGAATTCCAAAGCCTCGATCCCAAAACCATTGCAAAGATTTATTACTGACATGAATTGCCACATCATCCTGCTGAAACACGAAATTTTCTGGTACAGGTAATCAATACGGCGTCTGAAGTCAAAAATCACTCAGTTCGGCCAAAAGGGCACTTACCCCGAAATGTTGAAACAGTGTAACCATGTTAAAAACAAGGAAAAGAAAATAATCACCGATTTACATGAAAAAAAAAAACAGTTAAGCCCTTCAGTCTGGTTAATAAAAAATGTAATTTTCTTTGAATTCATTTGATGAGCTGTTATACATGATGGTATTAAATTATTTATATTAGGTATTTATACAAACATTTTTTTTAAATATAATATTTTATACAAAAAATAACTCTTCAATATCCTCAATGCGTTAGTTGCGTGGTTGGGCCAATAGATTTGAAATAAAAAGCAGTCTACTGCGCTTTCATTGATCGCATCATTTATCACAGTGAATCCATGATCTTAAAATAACCTTCTTCACTAACACAAAAACTATTCCCTTGGCAAATGAGAAGACGCAGAGGTAAAAACGGTCTCTAACAATGATTGTCTAACTAATCACCCTCGTCTCCTAGATGACCGTAAGGACATAGCCGGTGCGGGTACTGATCTATAAATAGAACGAATTAGTGAACTTGTACATGTCAACATACTACCTAGATGATTCAATGTAGCCAAAATTTTGATAATAAAAAACCTATAATATGAAAAGATTTTGATTGAAATTATTTGAGACATAACAAATCAACTAGCTATTTCACACTCCCTTTCTATCCTATAATGACGTGACGATACGCACATATGAATGTTTTGAATGTTAGGAAGAACAGGTTGATGCATTCATCCTAAGCATATATTCAGCACATTGATACTGACCATGTGAGCTACAGCGAAATCCTTAATGATTACATAATGATTAAGGTAATCTTACCTTAATTGGTACACTGAAAATTTATTTTCGTAAATTAACTTTCACTCGCTTCGTAAACATGGATTTTGTACATAGAACATATGTCTGGTAAATTTTATGAAAAATTCATATTGCGTGTCATCTAGTGAAATGCTATAATTACACCTTTTTGTACAATATACTATATTAATTTCGGGAAGACCTGCCAATCGCTGCTTCTCTTCAACCGTACTCATAAATGTTGCTGTTACTGATGGGGTGAACGGCGCTAGTAAAAATCACATTGAAAATATCATACAACTAATTGTATAAATACAGTGAAATAAATGGTTGATACTATAGATTCTATTGTTCTCAACGATAGGATAACAATTAATCTTACTGTTTTTCGCAATAGATTCTATGGTGGATGGAAATTTTACAATCGAAATGAACGGTTGTTATGTGTGTTAACAATAAGAAATCATTTTATCTCGAATAATTTTATTCAAAAACTATTCATTTTATGGTTTCTTTTTATTATCAAAATTATGTCTCGAGTTTTTATTCGATTATCACCAAATTTTCAGGGAGTAGCGAGAATCAATTAAAGTTTGTTCTGGCATCATTCATTTAATTTATTTCGCCTTTATATCCGAATACGCGTAACTTGACATTAACCCCAGCCAGAAGGTTCTGCACGACCTCAGAATCGACTGTTTTTTTTGCATATTAACTCATGCTTTCTTAATTTTTTCTACATTCTTCACCACTTCAGGTCGTTTTAAAAGATCCTCCTTCATCATGACCCAGTATTTTTTTTATCGAGTGCAGTTCCGGTGTGTTTGAGGCGTTCTGATCTTTCGGCACGAAATCGACATCATTCGCCTTATACCATTCTAGCACGTCCTGCGCGTAGTGGCATGATGCCAAATCCGGCCAGGAAATCGTCGGACCGTCAAAAGCCTTCAGGAGAGGGAGAAGCCGCTTTTGGAGACACTCTTTCAAATACACCTGTCCATTCATGGTGCTTGCGGTAACGAAAGATGTACTCCGCTTTCGCTTGCCAAATTAAGAACTTCTTGGCGAACTTCGACATCTTCTGAGCCCGGAGGTTCTCGGGAACATCACACTTGGCAGTCACATACAGGTTTCCTGGAATCTGGTTGAAATCCGCCTTCACATATGTCTCGTCATCTATTACGCAGCTGTGTGGTTTCGTTAACTTCCGGGCACCGCTTTTTGCGACCGTATTCTGTTTCTCGTCACGGTGTGGGGACTTCTGAACCATAAACGTAAGTAGTCCAGCTCGAGTTTTGGTATTCTGCACGAAAGTCTTGCTCACATGCAACTTTTTAGCCACGTCTAGAACTGAGGCGTTCGGTTTCTGTTTAAAAGCCCTAACCACGCGTTTGTGATCGTTCTCGTTGACCTGACGGCTTTTTGTAGGATCTTCGCTTCCGATCAACAGTCAGACGTTTTTCGAACCGTTTTATGATACCAGACACCGTGGAATTCGCGATTCCCAACTTTTTTTTCGATTTAATTTTACCCAACGGATCAAAAGTTAGAGCAATTTGAGTGAGTGTGGATTTTAAACGGTACGCCCTTTATATGAGCTGGAAGCGATATTTAACTTGTTATTCACTTGCTTTGATAAGTTTAATAAACTATGTGGTAGTATACATACGAAAATTTACTCAACTCATTTTATAAAGTCAGAAACTTTCGAGGTATAAAGAAGTAATGTCGGTCTAAAAGCACAAAATAAGGCAATTAGTGGCATCCATTCGATAGATTTGTAATTAAATTTAGTCTCCGTAAGGTTTTGTTTTTGATTTTATGATTGCAGGCGTTGCCAACTGTGTTCGCTGTATCCAAAACAAAATTTTATATACACGGTGTTCAATAAGTTCGGATACACTTTCAAAATTTGTTAAAAAAATGAAAACATGTTTTTTTATTTTTTGGATTTATGTTATTGAAAGCTATGTTTACAAGGAACGTTTACAACATTTCTCTTGGAATGACCCCCCCTTTGTACTCCTTAACGAGCTTCAAACGTTTCTCGAACGCGTCGCAGGCGGCACGCACGGACTGCATGGGCATTTCGTCCCAGATTTTGAGAATTACCGTCTTGAAATGATCCAAAGTGCTGACCTTGTATTCGTTCAGCTTTGCCATCATATAGGACCAAACAAAAAAGTCGAGAGGATTCAAGTCCGGGGAGCTGGGAGGCCACAAAGTTTTGTCCAGAAAGTCGGTTAAATTGTCCCGACACCAGGCTTGAACCACATTTGCCGTATGGGCTGGTGCACCGTCCTGCTGGAACACGTAGTGCTCATCGCCGTAGAGGCTTCGGAGACTGGGGGCAACAACCTTTTCCAAAACCTCAGTTTTGTAGTACGCCGCGTTGATTTTGACGTTTTTTTCAATAAACACCAAGGGTAGCTTACCACGTTTGCATACTGCCCCCCAAACCATCACCGACGCGGCACTTTGGAACCGAGGGATGTTTATATTGGATTCAGGAATGCTGTCCCTCGATGGCGCCCACACCCGGTCATTTTGCACATTGTGCGGCTGCTGCAGCACGAACAGTTTCTCGTCCGAAAAAACAAACTCCTGACCAGCGTGCCGAGAGAGGATCCTCTTAGCTCGATCCAACCGCTTTTTGCTGGTAGCCTCCGAAACGCCATGGACCTTACGTTTTTTGTAAGGCCTGAAACCAAGGTCCTTGGTGAGTATGGTGTGAGCGGTTCCAATGGAAACGTTGAGATCTGCAGCCGTTTTCCGGATTGAGCGGTTCTTTTTGCGCCGAATTCGCTCCCTCACGATCTTGATGACCCGTGGCGTCCTCGCTGAACGCGGCCGACCGGATCTCGCACGGTCATTGGTCGAGGACGTCTCCCGGTATCGCCTGATGGTCGTGTAGACAAAGTTCAGCTTGACCCCATGCGATTTCAGCAGCCGGAATATATCGCCGGGTCGCTCACCGTTCAAAAAACGCTTAATTACGAAGTCCCGATACTCTTTCATCGCGCGTAACAAACAAACAACAACTAACAGAATGTCAACACCGCGCACATTCGGTAGCGTATGAATGAAGCTAAAGCTGACACCAATACCAATGCAGAATATGTACATGGCGCATACCTACGCAATGATGAAAACTTGTATTCGAACTTATTGAACACCGTGTATGATTCATCAGCCATTCAATAATCAAAACATTATAATTCACTCTGCACAGCTTTTGTTCCTTTGGTTTGTGTTTAGATGAGTCAAACATACAACAGAATCTTAGACATTTTAATTGATAATTTTACGAAAAATAACATTTTTATTACGCTTTTCATATAACAAGCCATAGTTGGGAACATAAAAAAAAGTATGTTTCTAACATTGGGTCTATGGTTTTCTTGTAATATCATTGTTATTTTACCCTTGTGAACAGTGAGTGAATATTTTCTGCACATCTTGGCTGCATTAAAAGGTTTAGAAGGTTCCATTTATCCATTTAGATCCATTTATCCAAATTTAGATCATTCGAAGATCGTGTAGATAATCTGTTTAGCTTATTATTTTGTTGATTATCGCCGAATTAATGACGTATTTGGTATATGTGAAGAATTTGGGCTAATATAACATACCGTTACCCTAGTAGAATGTAAACATTCAACTTGCTGCATGTTTTTGAAAAGTAAGCTGTCAGTTATTCGTACTGGCATCCAATGGCGAACAGCAACAACAACGACCCAAATAGCAACAATAGGCTTATTCTTAGAGTGTAAGGGAAGACACCATTTTTTTTTTCTAACAGGGCTCATCTCCAGCTCACAAAGCGTAGAAGACTCAAGATTTACCCGAATTCACCATAGCCGTAAGTTGGTATAGACGCAACAACAAAGGAAGCACATGATGAAGGTTCGGGTTTATTTTTCGGACTCAATATACTGCTTCCAGGGAGGTGAACTAACCGGATTTAGAAAATCTCTCGATTCACGGTACAGAGCAAAATATTGGTTATTGTAATACTAAATTTAAAAGAAAAATCCATGAAAACTCGTTAAAATCGATGTTAATTGCATATATTAAGTATTGTGAATACAAGTAAATCGATCAATTCATCTTACTGAAGATTCTTAGCGAGGAATACAAGTCCATATTGCTCGATCTGGTGAGCGATTTTTTCTCAGGATGATGACCAAGTCTACCTCTGAATTTCAATCAAACCATGCAAGATGCGTCAAACCATGTTTAGGAATATTAGATCATCTTTGTTTTTGGTTTGTGAGCAAATATTTCTCAGAGTAATGAACAAATACTAGTCGAGATTCTGATTTTATCCGATTCAGAAACTTTCTTATGATTCTAATTCATCCTTGTTCGTGTTTCTTATAGTATTGACTGTTCCAAAAAGTATAAATACACTTTCTTTCTCAAATAAAAAAGACCATACTGTGGTTTTTGATTATTTTATTCTCAAACATAGTAAATAACAATGTTTTCTTTCCATCTTCATTTCAATTTGCTTGATTTTTCGTAGGGTAGCCGAGTTCTCTAACTTTTCCCTTTGAACTACTCATAAGCTTCTGCACAGTGCTTTCTCCTACCATTTTCAAGACTTTTGGCCAATCTCTCTTAAATTTTTCAACACTATCTGCTGGTTTCATGTTTTTTCTCAGCTTCGCTTTCGCCCTGAAAGTTTCGAATGGGGCGAATTTCTAGGCAGTTTGGTGGATTCATCGCCTTTGGTACAAATACGACATTGTTCCTTTTGGACCACACTAGTGCATATTTAGAGTAATGGCAGGAAGCAAGATCAGGTCAATTATATTATAATTTATAGGCTTGTTATGCTGTTTAATCAAGGGCCTTTTTTGCAGACACTCCTTCACGTAGATTTGACCATTCATTGTGTCTGTCGTAATGAATGAACGAGATATTTTTCCACATCCACATACGGCCTGCCACACATCTAGGAAGATCCTTTCCCTTCGGCGAGGTATAAAAACTGTGGTCCCAGCAGAATTTTATAATCGATTTTTATGTAGGTTTCATCGTCCATGATAACACAGCCCGATTGTTTGGTCAGCAGTTTGTCGTTCAGCTTTCGAGTCCTCGGTTTCAAAGATTCAGTCTGTTTCGTTTTGATTGCTTCTGAAGTCGTTGGAAGTCTGCAGGCCCATTCTCTCATAACATTAGTCGCCGAAGTAATTAACTTTTCCGTCACATCTCGGACTGATACTGAAGGATGACACTTGAAATAGTGCTTTACCTTTCTGTCGATTGTAGGGTCAGAAGGACCGGGTTTGTGCACAATCCGTTTTCTTTGCCCGGGACCACGCATTTTCAAACTTCCTTGAGAAAATATTAAAAAAAATGACAACATCAGTTTAATTTGGATGTAAACAGCGGGACGCAGCAAAAAGTTGCTTGAATACTGCATGCATTTTGAATTTACGGTTAATCATTAGTGTATTTATAATTATCGGAACAGTCTATATCATGATACGATGTTTGGCGGTTACTGCTTAATATTCTAACTAGGATTGATTTTTTATGTGCTTTACGAATCTTTTACAGATTCGGGATGATTCGTCGCCGATTATCATGATTGAATGATTTACAGACTTTTTACCTAATTTGAGTCAGGACATCGACCGTTAATTGTTCAGCATTTCGTTCACCAGTTCAATTTTTTTATGCCTATCGTTTTTATTTTATATGAATTTTCGAAATATTACATAAAAACATACATAACAAAAATAAATAAAAAATAGCTGAGAATGTCATTCGCTGTGGACCACTGACCGACTTGGGCCAACTATACACAGAAACTGAAAAAGAACGTGTGTATGGTTCAACGGGAACAAATGACTCGTTAGAAACCAACAGTCACTGTGAGAAAATAATGGACTTAAGCCCATCTAGTCGAGGAAGTTGTGTATCCTAGAAAATAAATGCAAGTATTTAAAATAATGGTACCTACTGTAATGTGTTTTCGAGCACTTGCTTTTTGCCTACCGATCCGAGTTTGTTGTTGTGTCTGCTTCGAATTTCCTTTTTTCGACTTGTTTCAAAATTCCTATCGCAGCAATCAGTATTCCCGGAAACTCCCGGATAGATCTCTGCTATGGTTTCCGCCTGCAGTGTTATTTGCGGAAATTGTTCGTCCGTTCAGTTTTCAGGTCAAACCCATGGAATTTCTCTCCACTGTCACTGGAACCACCGTACTGCTTCAAATATTCCAAGCCCGAGATTTCCAGTTCCGGTTATTCTTGCGACACTAATAATCTACAACAAACACAACCACACGAATTGTCAAACATAACAAAAACAGCAACCGAGAAGTTGTTCACAGCGAAACCTGTTTCTGCTTGCGATTGGAACGGTTGAGAGTTTTGTTCATTCGCGCGATAGCGTTCTTCTCTACGGCATTTTAATCAATTTGCATTGTTTTTGTTCCATCAACCCGGTAGCTTTTCTTTCATAGCAGCAGTGTGCGAGTTGACAAATACTGCGCGATTTCCTTTTGGCTTGATGAAATTGAAGCTGCATATAGGATAGCAAATGAAAAGTCCCTTCTCGTCAAGTGGAAGTCTGAGCGCTCGATGTTGCACGCGTCGCATGCACAGGATCACATCTGCTATGTGCGAATATATCCGACCAGGAGATTGTTACGGTATTGTCAAAATATGGACACGTAAAATAAATGAACTGGTTAAAAAAAAATGTGTTCACAGTGGGACTAATATGTGTTCATTTTTCGAGTCGTCAAAGAAGTTCGCGGCATAAGTGTTCCAGAAGGTTTTTTTTTAATTTAAAAAATAGTTTTTATTGAAAAAAATTACCTTGTAAATGAAATAAGCATGTTACGACAGTTTCTTGAAGTGGAACAAAGTTTTATAAGGAAATTTTACAATGGTAGAAAACACGTCTGTTCAAAGTTTTACCGCAGTTTTCTCATTTTTGTATTTTTAACATGGGGCGATTATGCGTCCACCGGCAGTATATAAGAGGTTGCACGATAATTCAAATGTAATAAAAATTAATTTATAATCGATGGTGAATATTGTATACTTTTAAAAGGTGTTCGCATCCCTAATAAATTTTGTATGGTTATTCTTCTTAACGACCTATTTGGGGTATCATCTAAATCATTAAATGGTTGGAGGATTTGTGATATCGTTCGTTTAAGGTATTTTTTTATTAGGGATACGCTCTTCTAATTCTGCTTTAGGTCAACATACCCAATGAAGGCCTTGTTAATTGGTTAATTAATGGTTAGCTAATGTTTTGCAGCTCATCATGGTAAACTGGACCTCAACTGCAACAGCTAGAGCCAATACGGTAGTTATTGATGGAAACGATTTGACTGCAGAAACTTCTGCTATCAACAATAACAATGCCTCCATCACAAAGTTCATCACAGCGAAATACCCTTCCTATTACCGTAACCCTCTGAGAACGAACAATCAATGGTTGAAAGGAAAACGGCGCGATGACGATGCAGAAGGACTGTGGCGAATACATGACTCGTTATATGATTTTACTGAATTCATGGAAAGTCATCCAGGTGGAGTTGAATGGCTACGATGCACAAAGGTACCAATTAGTGGATGCATCATGGTAATATGCATATAATATCGTTTGATTGTTTCAGGGCACTGACATCACGGAAGCATTCGAGGTTCATCACATCGGAGCACGACCCGAGCAACTGTTGCCAAAATTCCTAATTCGTTCTGCTAGCTCGCCGCGAAACGTCCAGATGACGTTCCACGAACATGGATTTTACAAAACACTTAAAAGACGAGTGCATGATCAACTTAAGGTGATCGACTATCGGCCTGCTCGTACTTCGGAATTGATTTTGGATGCACTGTTGTGTAGTTCGTTCGTTCTAGCTTCCATGGCTATCAATTGTTATAGTTATCTGCTGGCTACGGTTTGTGCATTGTTCATCGCCTGGACTATGAATTGTGCTCATAATTTCTTCCATCAGAAAGACAACTGGCGAATGTTGGCATTCAATTTGACATTTTTTAGCTACAGGCAAGTTGTTTGCAAATAAACATAAGTGTTTAAGAGCTTATATAAGTGTCGTGTCTTTACAGGGAATGGAGAATATCTCACGTGCTTTCACATCATTTGTTTCCAAACTCTTTGCTGGATCTGGAGATATCTTTAGTTGAACCCTTCCTTTGTTGGTTACCAAAATCATCTAGCAAGAATATGTTCCAAAGGTTTGGTTCGTGGATCTACGGTCCAGTGTTTTATTGCACAATGTTTATTGGCGTATTTTTTAAAAAGTTTGTATGAATGACCCATTTTTTAGCAGGAATTTTACTAACTCCAACGTTTTATTTTTGAAGGATAATCGAAACAGTGATATCTGGGAAGAGTACCTTCCATGCAGATGACATCATCTCAGCGGTATTGCCTCTCTTCATGTTAGCTACCAGCAATAGTACCACTTGGGAAGTGCTGAAAATGTGGGTTTTCATTGTATTGGCTGCAAGTTTCGTTTTCGCAGTAATCGGCTTAAATGCAGCTCACCATCATCCAGATATCGTTCACTCGGGAGACTGGTTCCCGTAAGTATTTGTCTAAATTATTGAAAGAATATATCGAAAGACTGATTTAATTATTGACTTTCTATAGATCGGACGTCGATTTCGGTGTGTACCAGATGGCAGCGATCATCGATCGATCTGATATTAACGGATCGCAGTTTAAGGCGTTAGTCAGCTTCGGTGATCACTGTTTGCATCATTTGTTTCCTACACTGGACCACGGAATACTGCCACAGTTGTATCCGGTGTTTTTGAAAACATGCGCAGAATTCCAGCTGGAGTATAGAGAACAGTCCTGGTGGCCGGCACTTGTTGGCCAATACCGACAGTTAGCTCGAATCAAACCCAAAGTTTATGTACCATCGAAGAAACCTAAATAGTGAAATTGAGCTGCACTGCTTTGAATATCTTTGGCTGTGGAATACCGTTAGTACAATTGAATAAATTGTTAGTTTTATGTCGAAGAAATCTCGAGTACGTTTTAGATATGTTTTCTGTAAACAAAGATTCAAACATAAATTTCAAGAAAGCCTTAGCACTTGAGAATGAGCATGATTGGCCACCCGAGGTTGCTACTCCGTTGTAGCCAGATCAGCTGTTATTACAGAAGAAACCAACAGATGTTGTTTGGGACTAATATCAATTCGTAAAAACTATAAGCGACAGCCCAATGGGATTGTACGCTAAGGTGACGTAGGGCTACGTAGCAATGTGTAATGAATGTTATTATTTTTAAAGAGCCTTTATTAGAAAAGAGGCGACATTGATTGAATGGAACAAGCAATTATCTGCCAGAGCCTAGGATGAGATGGCCTCTTTCCTAGTACAGGCTCTTTAATTATTTTGTGCTGGAATTTGACTCTTTTCTTGAAATTGTGGTGGTCCTAAAAAGGACCGAGGGTCATCTGCAAATGAAGTCACGGTGAACGGTGCGACACGCACGATAATTGAACGAACTGAGATTTCCGGCAGAAACACGTGAAAGCGCACTGCGCTCAGACGTAGAATGATGACGGTGTGATTGTCACTATTCTCGTGTTATGCCCTATCCGTCGACAATACACAGTCGTTGAATATACAAACATACACAACCAAACCTATTAGTCTATAACTCTGTCGTCCGTGGTGGGAAAAAACCGTTTAGATGCACGTGATTGGTTGGTTCTTGTTTTGACGGCGCTTCACATTTATTAATATACCAATAGTTAAATGATTGAAATCAGTAGTTTTCAATATTGGAATCGTAGAAAATGTCCCGATCGATTGATGAAAAAAAAATGGAAATCGATCGTGAAATGAATGTGATATTAACGTTCTAAATCTAACCCTATTTTGTGACGCTCTAACTTTTCGCACTCGCAATGTGTACCCCAGTATTGAAAACACGGACGTAAACATTTAGTTTTTTTTTACAGAAATCTGTAAAAGTTTATCGAATTCTCAACAGCTGAACGTTCGGTAATCCAATTTAATGGATTTAGGTAAAATTTTACCGAAATCCGGTAATTTTTTTACAGATAACTTTAAAATTTCACCGAAATCCGTTAAATCGGATTACCGAACGTTCAGCGGTTGAGAATTCGGTAAACTTTACAGATATCTGTAAAAAATCAAAGTGTGTAGTCCTACCTCAAAACTGCTGATCTAAGACCAAGGCAATATCGGCGCCGGCCCCGCTCGAATGTGGGCCAAATAAGGAATGGGTAGGAATATGTTGACTTTGACGACTCACTTTATTGGAAGTCGAGAATACCCCTTCACTTCTACGAGGAATCACTGGGCTGTTGTATTGGTGTTGGTTTGGCAGCATTATTCGGTTTTGTGAACTTTGATCCGATTTAAACAAACAGCAAGGATGCCGTTGTTCTCAACCGCATGCCACTCACGTTGTATAATGTGGGTTTTTCATTGAGAAAGCAAGGAAAATTTAATGTAACGCTTGAGAGATAATTTGGCCCCATTTAAAACAACAGTAAGCGTGCTGTTAGGGTCACTTATAAAGTGTAGTAGTGGCTTATTGGGAAAACACTTTCAATTTGTACAACTACATTATACAAAATAATTATAACTGGACCTAATATCTACATCAAGCAAGTTAAACGTTCTTAAGAGATTTATCTAATCCACCTAGAATTACGATATAAGGACTTGGTGAAATTATAGTCTCTAGAAGCATTTCGTGCCTTCTGACAACTTTATTTTTCTATTGGTTTCCAAGCTCATCTGTTTTGTATCAACCGGGGAAGAGTTGGTAATATACCCAACAATTTCATTATCTCCATTCCGCTGTTTTGTGTAATGTTTTGTGACATTGTAGGCGGAATATGATGACTTGAGATAACTCAATGCAGACGTCTTCCAAATTTGGTAGTTCGATACACAATCGGTATTCATCTGGTACCGCATAGCAAGTTGCTAAAAAGAGAACCGAAAGATTCGGTGAGCCACCTTTCCTCGATTTCGCGAAAGTCTTAGCTTAAATTAATTATAATATGGATTACTTTTGACAATCCCAGGACTCTCAGACAAGGTTGATTCTTGCCTCAATCGAGATCATATTTCGGATTACGTTATTATTACTTTCAAATGCATTAACTGAATGTGAGTTTTTAGAGCTTTATTAAATATACGTACATTGAGGTTTAATGTCATATGTTTTGGCTTAGACAAGATACGGTTCAATCAAATTTCGTATGGTGATCGATACAAATACGTTCAATTGGTGCTTTATCAATTATATTTGAAGTCAATGTACTCAAATATCGTCGAGTATCGATCAATAAGCTTCTTATCGACGAATGTGAGTCACTTAAACATGTTGCTGTGAAAGTGTCTCTTGTGGATCAATCAGTCTTCGTATATTGTCGTATGTATCTAAGACCTCACAGCGAGTACTGCAAAGCAGCTATACGGATTTTGAGTGTTTCTGAATTCCTTTGAGCAAAAGCTTTCGTTAACTGAGAACTTGTGGGCAGTGAACTTGCAACATGTGTACGTCAATGGAAGATTACACGATATGGTCTACACGCAAATAAAATCTGCCGAAAAAACTACAATTTCGAGGGTTAAACTAAGCACAAACACCAACTAGTTTCACCTGACTATAAATGCGTTTGATTTTACCATGCCTGCGATTGAAGTCAACCAAGGTGGGCTCGATATCAACATGAGGTCTTTCAAATATACTACAAATGTTGAAGGCTGTACCTTAAACGTAGTAAATTTGACTGCAACTTCATGGTGGTTTTGAAAATACGCATAGTCGGGTAAAATGGTAGTTTTTACTGCAAGATTTTTTTCAGTGTACATAAAAAACGGTAGCAGCGTGAAAGTGATTGAAGCACCCTCTACAACTTTAATATTTTATTTCCATTACACTCCGTTTGTTCTAAGATTAAATATTCGTCGATTTAAAGATTAACGATCATGAACAGCCTCTGAATTAGACTTCGATTTCCACGATTCAACCCACAGCGATTACAACGCTGTGGGTTGAATTAATCATTAAAAACTGGTTTCATTTGTCCAATGGAGCTAATAGTACGTTCACACTACGCTCTATATTACGTGATATTGCAAGTTGATATCGATATCAAGTGGAGGTGTTCACACTACACTGACTTCATATAGTTTGACGTTTGGAAAAGTGACGATGAAGAAAACAGAAAAAAAAAACTAACTAAACTGGGACCGTATTGCGGATCTCGAAACGAAGAACTTTTCTCACAAGCGTTCGTACAAAAAGTCGTTCGCTTCGAGCTACATAATGCCACCCCTGATCTTTAATAAATGTTCTATACAAAAAGATCTCATATTGATGAACTACAGTTTTAAAGTACCATTTTTTCTAGTAATTCATTGGGATCAGAACTTTACACATTTTTAATAACCAGATGCTACGTCCCCTGATTTCCGCTTTTTCTATTAGGAAAATTAAGTGCAATGTTGAGAGCATCGAATAATCTGCTTGATTCTTCTTGATGTCAATTAGTCGATGAAAATCACAACCGACATGGGTGAGGAATAATTCTGTTGAAGTTTGCCTTCTGATTTGGTTTCGTGATATTTGATCGTTAAAAAATGTGTTCACAGTTCATCTACAAAGGGAAAAGCCTGCAAACAATCTGATATAGCACCCCGAAATACGTACCTGCTAACGAAAATTGTAACTGAAAAATGAACCAATGTATGATTAAAATGGTGCGCACATTTTTTTTATCTGACAAAAAAAATTCTGTCGAGGATCTAATTGGGTGGAAAATCTGCAATATGGTTAGTGCATAATAAGTTCGCTTCAGTTTGTTTCATTTGATTAACATACATAAACCAAATGATTTTAAACTTCCTAAACACGATGGTGGAATTATTCAAATTGGAAAATTGAGTTTTGTTTTGATTGAGTCCAGGGGGAAAGTGACAAATGAGATTTAAAGATATCACCCAGCTCTATCGCAGCTGGGTTGCCAACCGCTGCTTGTTCGAATTATATCAAGTAAATGAGATGATATGAGCTATATCAAGTACTGCTCTTAATATAGATTGACAGATCAAATGTATGGGATATCACGTAATATAGCACATGATAAGCTGCTATATCACGAATCGCACTATATCACGTAATATAGGCCGTAGTGTGAACGTACTATAACCCGAATCAATTGGTTGGAATTTTCTGGAGGGTCAGCTTCAAGGGGTGTTCACATGGATTTGATAAAATTTTTGTGTTGAAATCAATTTCAATTCCTTAAAGCAACTGAATCAATTTAAATTCGCTGCAAATCGAAATGAATCAGTTCGACAGAAAATGCACGGCTGTTGAATTTTGCAACGCTTTATCTTAACTCTAATCGACAAAGATTTTTCATTAGGGCCTAACTGACAAACGTAAACAATGGCTTTTCCCGTGAATTTCTCGTCATTGTAAAATCGCTTAATCAATCAACCACGATCATTTCGAAGAGGAAGAGTTCACCTATCCGATAGAATTGGAGGCTTACATGGATAGCCTTTGTGCCACGAGAAATTTACGTAAGAGACATTGTTTACGTTTGTCAGTTAGGCCCTAATGAAAAATCTTTGTCGAAATATCAAATCAGTGCAACTGACGTAACTGCAAAATTGATCAAAATTACTAAATTGGAATCCTTCGCTTTGAATTGATTGAAAATCGATTGCAATTCGCTGCGCTCGATTCCAGTGAGATACCCTACACCGAGGCAAATTTTCGTATAAACTTTATGTGTGAAACCACCTAATTTTTTGCAATTTGAGTCGACAAATAAAAATTATGTGTGAACAACATACAACTCATGCAGTTTCCTGCAAATAAAAGCTATGTTGGAAATGAAATAAAATTCATTTGCTTTGAACTATAAAATTTATGTGTGAGGTTTATAATTTTTTTTTCAATGTGCTATAAAGTGTATGAGTTTAATTCGAAAAAAAAAATTATGTGCGAGGTTTATTAAAATTAATTGTTAATCATAATAGCTTTAATAACAATAATGTTTATGTGCCAGATTTATACAATATATAATATATTTTTTATTATGTCCTCCCGTACGTCTTCTTCCCCTGCTACCTCTTTCTGTACGTCCTATTCATGTGGTGATTATTTTCACTGAAAACAATGGAGAATTATTGATTGATAGTTAATATATGTATACATAAAATGATCAAATACCTTCATAATTCCCAGCGATTTTGTTGATAAATAGTTGAAAAAATAGTACTCTGTCGCCATCTTGACTGCGTGCACTTACACTTTAAAAGTATGTGTAGAAATCACATAATTTTTAACTATAAAATGCGAACTATACATTTTATAGCAGCTCACTCATACATAATATGTGTAACGCCTATACGTGTAATGGGTTACCTTATAAATGGTAAGGGTGATATTATAATTTTTATATTTATGCAAATAAAAATAATGTTTGGGATAACTTATAAACTGAGCCGGCGTCGGTGGTGTAGTGGTAAGCGTGACTGCTACTTGGCACCCCAGTGGGTCTGGGTTCAATCCCGGTCGGCGGCGGGGGTTTTTTTGGGGGGGAAAAATTGGGGCGGGTTTTTTTTGGGGGGGGAAGTAAGGGCGCGGTTTTTTTGTGGTGTTTGGGGGGGGGGGGGGGGGGGGGTGTTTCTTCTGTGGGTGATTGTCACCATGTGAGGAAATAGGCCGACGTAAAAAAAAGAAAAAAAAAAACTATAAACTGTATGTGCTCTAATCAAATAAATTTTAAGTTTACAATTTTATTAGTGTATGGTCAGCTTGCACACTTCCTCATGCAGAACTTGGTATCGTCAGTATAACAGACAAATATGGTGGAATGCTGATTCAAGACACGGTCGGAATGTTCTTGCGAATGTTTGTCATTGAATGTTCAGCAACCGAACATTATCCAGCAGGATTATTTTCAAAGACTTGAGGCTAAGTGCAGCGGTTGCGTGGTTTCTGTGTTCCGCCATCACATAGTTAGGATCCAGTAAGAGGTGAAGACCTCCCTACACAGAGAGGAATTTGATGGTCAATTTTACCATTATTGGGGGTTAGGATGACTATTGCAGTATAGTGATTTTGAACCGACTATGATCATGGTCAAAACTACCATTAAAAATAGTTGATGCAACATTTTCCATAATGTTGGAATAGTCCTTGTTACCATGATCATAGTCAAAAATGCCATGAACGTGGTGAATTCTACCATTTTCATGGTTATTGAAACCATTATATGGGATAGTCATCCTGACCATGATTTAATTGTCGGTACAACGATGAAATTTTTCTCAGAGTAGGGGAGCTTCTATCTACACACTTAGAAAATAATACCGAACTCGGTTCAATTTTCTACCAAATCACATCGGCTACCAACAAGAAACCGAATGAATCGTTTATATATATAATGTTTTCGGGTGTATTTTTTGAGTCAAACCAGAATTTCGGTTACAGTATGGTATTTTTGACAGATAAAAATGAAAGGTGAACCGAACAGTATGGCAAAGCAGGGATATTCAAGAGTTCGGTACATGAAAACCGAGAAAACTCGTTAAACGTCAAACACTTCTCTTAGAGTCAATTCCGTGACGGCTATGTCTACCTAAAAACTCGGTTATTTTAGCTGACTCGATAAGGTCTGAAAAATCGTCAGCCGTTTTATCTCGCGAGTGCGACGGGAACATTTTCCGTGCGGTGTTTTTGTGAGGAAAAAAAAAAAAAAAAAAAAAAAAAAAAAAAAAAAAAAAAGGGGGGGTTTTTGGTTAAAATTTTTGGTAAGTATTTATTATTATTTTAACACCAGTTGAATAAAATTTAAAAAAAAAAAATGTACCTTGTGATCAAAAAGTTCCGGTAATTTTCAATTTAAAAAGGCCGCCTTTATTTTTTCGGTAAAATCTTTTTAGTGTAAGATGGCAACACTAGTTCTGATATTCTGTCAAAGTGTGAGAGCAAATTATCCATTAGTTTTGTTTTGACAACTGCTTTTGTTAGTCGAAAAATAGACGCTCGGCGATTTTTACCATGGATAAAAAATTGGAACAACGCGTTTGTGTGAAATTTTGTGTTGCAAACGGATTTTCTGCAGCGGAAACGCTCAGAATGTTGCAAAAAGCCTTTGGTGAGGACTCTATGTCACAAAATCGTACATTTGTTTGGCACAAAGACTTTAAAGAAGGCCGTGAAAGCGTGAGTGACATGCCGCGTTCTGGACGACCATCGACCTCAACTACCGATGAAAACATCGCTTCCGTGAAGAATTTAGTTATGGAAAACCGCTCAATTAGCATTCGGGAGATAGCTGCACTCCTTGATATCTCATTTGGATCGACCGAACACATTTTGACGGAAATTCTGGGCATGAAACGCATTGAAGCACGACTTGTTCCAAAAGAGCTGAATTTTTTGCAAAAACAGCATCGAGTTGAGGTCGCTAAACAGATGATTGCGAACGCAGATAGCGATCCCACATTCATGGAACGCATCATAACTGGTGATGAAACGTGGGTATATGAATTTGATATGCTCACAAGTCAACAATCGTCCGAATGGCGCGCCGAAGATGAGCCGAAACCAAAAAAATCACGACAAAGTCGCTCCAAAATTAAAGTTTTACTGACCGTTTTCTTTGATTTTCGCGGTGTCGTCCATTCTGAATTCCTTCCAGAAGGTCGAACGGTTAACAAAGAGTATTATTTACAAGTTATGAGACGTTTGCGTGAGACAATTCGAAAGAAGAGGCCAGAATTGTGGCGCAATAATTCGTGGATTTTACACCACGATAACGCTCCATCACACACCGCGCTCACTATTTGTGAATTTTTGGCCAAGAACTCCACCAATACCATCAAACAAGCACCATATTCACCAGACCTTGCCCCGTGCGACTTCTTTCTCTTCCCAAAACTGAAAATTCCGCTCAGAGGTAGGCGTTTTGAATCGATTGATGCGATAAAAAAGAATTCGCTGGAAGAACTGAAAGCCATACATTCATCGGCCTATAAAAAATGTATGGATGATTGGATAAAGCGCTGGCATATGTGTGTTGCCTCTAATGGCGAGTACTTTGAAGGCGATAATAAAGATATCAATTAAAAATTGAAATAAATGCGTTTTTTTTTTTTCAAATTACCGGAACTTTTTGATCACAAGGTATGAGGATTTTTTACATCAATAAACAATGTAAATGACAAAATTGGTTTTATTACTATGAAATTCGACACTAGAATCGAAGATATTTCAACCAAAATTCCAGCACAGCCAAGAAGAACTGATTTCCGTTATTACAACAGAAAAGTCGGGTTGTTTGACAGCGTTCGGTATTATTTGAGTATACCGATGTTCGGTTATTGCTGATACGATTTATTTTTGCCAACCGAGTTTTTCGGTAAATTTGACAGATTGTGGGAAAGTAAAAATTTAACGAGAACTTGGTTGTTCCCTTTTCAACCGAACCGACTACAGAGCGTTCAGCAGATAAAAACTCGGTTGAAGTTCAACCGAGTTCGGTATTATTTTCTAAGTGTGTATATATCCGCAGATATGTAGCTTAGCAATGTTACTCTACGCGGTACTACTATATCTGCAAATTAATTTGCTGATTTCTCACAAAATGTTTATTTTTCAGACTCTCCATCCGTGTCTCCCGATGTAGTGGAAAGTTCACTGTCATATTAAATTAAATTATCGCAGACCTAAATTCTCAGTAGCAGATGTCGAAGACCATCTAAGTTCTATTGATTCGTCCAAAGGTCCTCGTTACGCGCAGCCTTTCGGATCGAGCTAAGAAATTATTTTTCCAAAGTATGGTTCGTCGATACTCGATTTACAATTTAATTAAACAGAAATTAAAAACAAAAAACAACACTTCAAAGTAAAACTTACATTTAGTTTTTTCTCTATCAACAAATCACTAGCCTAATGTTCCATGAGCTTCATTGCAATCTAAAAATAACACTAAATTTATACTAGTTTACTAGTTTATCCAATAATTTAACTTCAATCAGCAGGTAAGACATCATTTCTGTTCCATGTGCAGTTTAAACAGGGAACTGACTGGCAGCCATTTTCCTGTATCCAACATCTCTCAAATCCAAACATCAGAAGATTCATTGTTTGTAAACAATGCAGGTGTTCGTACCCGCAGGAACAAACGTCAGACGAGCCTTATTCAAATAAGGCCCGTGATATGTTGCATACTGTCAAACGCTAGTAACTAGGAGCGGTTGCCAGGCCCCTGAGTTTAAATAATACCCGCAGCGATGGCTGATCGCACTGAGCGATCAGCTGTTTGTGCTTGTATGTGTGTTTTCGTTCTTGTCTGTTCTCACGCGGCTGACAACTGTCACTCTCTTGGGGCGTGTTCACATTTCGCCCATTTGGCCCGCACAGACAGCAGCTTGCTTCTGGCGACGGCAACCCTTTCGGGACCAGGTTTCAAATTTTGCTGACGGCAGCAATACTGGACCAGACAAGATTTCTTTTAAGTTTATCACGTGCCAATGTGCTAGCTGTAAGTTATTTGTTCAATCTTTCTCTGTCACAAGGCCTCTTTGCTGATACTATGAAGCTTGCCAGTACAAACAACTAGGATCTGCCTATCGACGATTTTGGAATTGCTGTTTCACGTCAAAATGAACAAAGCCATTCAGAATATAATTTTTGAGTTTCAGCATGATTTTATTGCAAATTTTATGAATCCTGGTGAATGTGAGCTATTTAGAGGAATACCTGTAACTAGAAAATGAGAACAAAGATCAGTTATTTCCATCTAATTCCAACAACATTTATTGTTTATCTTGACAGATACGCGTATTTCGTCTACAATGTGCAGACATCTTCAGTGTCGTGTACTAATACTCAACTGTCGAGTATTATACTTCGTTGAAATTAAGTGGAAATAACTAATCTTTCCTCTCATTTTTTAGTTACAACCATTATGTGATATGTAAGCTTACGGAACAGTGGTCTTACCAAAGGCTGGTTGACAGCATCTATATTTTTTTTCGAAAACGTTCGCTATGAGAGAACACTGAAACCGGGCGTAATTCGATCTCGTTGATTTTAAGTTATGCTTTTTTTCAAAGATAATTTTCTATGCATAATCAATGCATCAAAACAAGTACGGTGTAAAGCTTCATCACATGGAACCATGAAAAGTAAACCAATTGATTTTATTGAGTCGAAATCTTTGGACGAGTATGCATGTAATGTCGGTCTATAAGCACCATATTGGGTCTATTCGTGGATGCAACTTAGTCTCATCATTAAGGATTTAAGTTCAAAAGAATCGATTTTTAGTTTATTTTTTATTATTTTATTATTATTATTTTTACTATATTTATTATTATATTTCAAAATATTGAATTCCTACTATATAGATTTTGTTACTTAGGTTTTGGTTTGGAAAAATAAACAACGACATGCTCATACATTTCCATTGAAAACTATAACAATTCAAAACATTTTTCTATGTAATAACTGCATTAGGCCATAGTTGAGAACAAAGAAAATAATGTGTCGCTAAAGATGAGTCTACGGTATTTTTGGGATATCGTGATAAGCATATCGGTACAATTAAGGTAAATTTAGGTCAGTGTTTGAAGATCATGAAGATTCGATAAGTCAGTCATTTGAAGATCATGAGGATAATTTGTTCAGTTCTCTAAAATATTCTCTGAATTTCCCCTCAGTTTCACTCAGCGTAGTTTAAGGATTGTATCGAAAATAAACTGGCAACGCTAATGTTGCGCTCACACATACACGCGTAACAATATACAGATAAAAATAATGAATTTTAACAAATGCGTAAAATTTCAACTCGTCTAATTTCAAGCCAAAGGAAGCGTAACCAACGTAATTGTTTGCAATCTTCCATACAGAAAACAACATTTTTTGCAATCTTCTATACAACAGACCTGAGACCAGCGATATCTGGCTTAAATTTTCATGAAAGATCCCATTAATTTATGCCAAATCTAGCATTCCCTTTGTCTGCATTAGATAATGCTGAAAATTAAATGTTTCTTTCTATCTGTGTAGCAGCATAGACTAACTCTGTTGGTAGCAGTCTGAGCCCTACTTCATTCGATGTGTTCATCTGTCAACAACTTTCGGTAAACAGTTATCTTTTTCAAGATGCAGCGAATCGAAAAGAGTGTTAAAATTCAAGTGGTGGATACTATACTTCGTAAGTAGGATGTCTCGATGAACATAATAGTGAAACATTTCGGAATTCTCCACGACAGCGTAAAACCTATCATCAACAAGTTCGGCTAACACTATAAGTTCGTGAAGATGCCAAGAAAAGGAAGAAAACCAGGTCCAGCTGACCCAAAATAGGATCGGAAGGTAGTCAACCACTTCATTAATTTAACTGACTTTTGCAATGACTATCTGCCTGTGTTTTGATCGATGACGAAACATATGTGAAAGGACCCCAGAATGTTGCCAGAACCGCAGTTTCATACCAAGGTCATCGGCAAAGTTGTGAGCATCTCCGAAAAGTCTACTTCTAGGGACTTTTTTCATTAGGGCGAATCATTGAGAGACTCTCTTTGATTACTTTCTCTTTCATTCATATTCCAATCACCTTTACGTTTTTAATTTTATTGTTTGTAGAGTATGCTAGCCAGCACTGTTGTGTTTCGATCAGTACTAAAGGGCTGAATACACACACGGCATCGTGATGCCTTCTGATGATGATGATATAAAACTACCATCTATTGTGGCAAGGTAACTTCCCATAGCAGTGGAATAATCTGAAAAACGATTTGATCAGGATTCTAATGTTGTTTGCGATCATCAAGCTATGAAGGGCCAAAAACGTTTGGGCGGGCCCGTAAGCAGAGACACTTACGCGAAACCAGCGAATATAGGGAAAAGAATCTGCTTCCTAAAGCAAGTTCACACGCATAGCACTAGAATCGAGCCCTCGATTGACAGAATAAACCCAATAGATGGGGTCGAAGAGCCCGCCCTCGTTCCGCGAAATGTTAACAATAGGGAGGAGGCAGTCCCATGCTCCCTATCCAAATCGTTTCACTTGGGTGCCCTGATGGTCCCTCCCTTTCCCCGTTATATGTTATTTAATATTTAGTTTATTTTGTATACAACAATTAAGATACCATTAGACACAAAAATGATAATTTATTCAAATTTCAAACTTGAATGATACTACCAATGGATTGTTACTGAAAAATAAATAAAAACTAGATATGAATTAATATCCTTCTTGTCCTGGAAAATCCATTTCAAATATCAAAGATAAAATTTCAATAAAAGATATTGTTTTAAAAGACATGTAGTAATATTTTTACTTTATACTGTTCTAGTAACATTTCAAAGATAGCAATTGGAGTGAACGAAGAGTCCGGTTTGATGATTCCTGAAATAAATGGCTTATCTTACCATAATGCCACTTGAAATTTTACCTATAACAACATTTTTATTACGCTTTTTATACAACAGGCCATAGTTGGGAACACAGAATAAAATATTTTTCTAACATTGGGTCTACGGTTTTCTAGTTATATGATTGTTATTTGAGCTATGTGAGCAGTTAGTCCAGAACATGTGACTATTTTCTGTACATCTTGGCTGTATTACTTGGTTTATCGGTTTAATTTAGCCAAATTAATGAACTATTCGGTACATTCCGTTACCCTGTTGCACTACTTCCGCAACACTTTTTATCATAATAAATAAAAATGCAAAATAAAATCTGATAAACACCAAAATCCTTTGTCACAATTCAAACAATTTGACACAAGAAGGCATGAAGCGATTCAAGACGGCGTTGTCAGCACCTCCGGCAATAGAAGGTGTAAAAACGGCGTCAACAAAAAATTACGTCTTCTGAACGGTGTGATGTGTTTACACGGAAGGCGGTCTTGCGAGTCAGAGAAGGCGTGAAGTAACTACCTTTTTGGCTAAAAGGCGATGTAGGACGGTGAAGGATAGACGGTATCAAAAGGGACGGTGCGATTACGCCTTCTATTTTGTATGAAGAAGGCATCACGATGCCGTGTGTGTATTCAGCCCTTTAGTACTGATCGAAACACAACAGTGCTGGCTAGCATACTCTACAAACAATAAAATTAAAAACGTAAAGGTGATTGGAATATGAATGAAAGAGAAAGTAATCAAAGAGAGTCTCTCAATGTTAGATTCGCTCTAATGAAAAAAGTCCCTAGAAGTAGACTTTTCGGAGATGCTCACAACTTTGCCGATGACCTTGGTATGAAACTGCGGTCCTGGCAACATTCTGGGGTCCTTTCACATATGTTTCGTCATCGATCAAAACACAGGCAAATAGTCATTGCAAAAGCCGGTTGATTTAACGCAAAAGAGCAAAATTAGCGTTGCAAGTTTATTTTCGATACAATCCTTAAACTACGCTGAGTGAAACTGGGGGAAAATTCAGAGAATATTTTAAAGAACTGAACAAATTATCTTCATGATCTTCAAATGACTGACTTATCGAATCTTCATGATCTTCAAACACTGACCTAAATTTGGCTTAATTGTACCGATATGCTTATCACGATATCCCAAAAATACCGTAGACCCATCTTTAGGGATACATTATTTTCTTTGTTCTCAACTATGGCCTAATGCAGTTATTACATAGAAAATGTTTAAATTGTTATAGTTTTCAATTGAAATGTATGAGCATGTCGTTGTTTATTTTTCCAAACCAAAACCTAAGTAACAAAATCTATATAGTTGGAATTCAATGTTTTGAAACATAATAATAAATTTAATAAAAATAATAATAATAAAATAATAAAAAGAAACTTAAAATCGATTCTTTTGAACAAAAATCCTTAATGATGAGACGAAGTTGCATCCAATATGGTGCTTATAGAAAATGAGAGGAAAGATTAGTTATTTCAACTAAGTATCTTGTCTTGTACTAATACTCGACAGTTGAGTATTAGTACACGACACTGAAGATAACTGCACTTTGTAGACGAAATACGCGTATCTGTCAAGATAAACAATTTATTTGCAATAAAATCATGCTGAAACTCAAATATTCTGAGTGGCTTTGTTCATTTTGACGTGAAACAGCAATTCCAAAATCGTCCATAAGCAGATCCTAGTTGTTTGTACTGGCAAGCTTCATAGTATCAGCAAAGGGGCCTTGTGACAGAGAAAGATTGAACAAATAACTTACAGCTAGCACATTGGCACGTGATAAACTTAAAAGAAATCTTGTCTGGTCCAGTATTGCTGCCGTCAGCAAAATTTGAAACCTGGTCCCGAAAGGGTTGCCGTCGCCAGAAGCAAGCTGCTGGCTGTGCGTGCCAAATAGGCGAAATGTGAACACGCCCCCAGAGAGTGACAGTTGTCAGCCGCGTGAGAACAGACAAGAACGAAAACACGCATACAGGCACAAACAGCTGATCGCTCAGTGCGATCAGCCATCGCAGTGGGTATTATTTAAACTGCAGATGGAACACAAATGATGTCTTACCTGCTGATTGAAGTTAAATTAGTGGATAAACTAGTAAACTAGTATAAATTTAGTGTTATTTTTAGATTGCAATGAAGCTTATGGAACATTAGGCTAGTGATTTGTTCTGGTAGTGTTTTGTTGTTGTAGTTACCGTAGGTTGTAAATAGTTTTGTATGTTCCTATGATGATTGATTATTGCTCCAACACAGGACCGAGTGTTTCCAGTGCATAGGAGTAGTTGATAGAGAAAAAACTAAATGTTAGTTGTACTTTGAAGTGTATTGTTTTGTTATTAATTTCTGTTTAATTAAATTGTAAATCGAGTATCGACGAACCATACTTTGGAAAAATAATTTCTTAGCTCGATCCGAAAGGCTGCGCGTAACGAGGACCTTAGGACGAATCAATAGAACTTAGAAGTAGCGGTCGCGGTTTCAACGATGAAACAGTAATGACAACCATGCTCGAGTACTTTTTCAAACAGACGTATCTGATTTTGTAAACAAAGAGGGGAAGTAAGATTCAAACATTAAATTCTTGAAACCCTTAGCACTTTCATGCAAAATAGGGTCACCAACACAAGGACTAACATTTCCCTAGCATGATGGCGTTCCTGCTTTTTGTGAGGGTGCTGAGAGTTTTGAGAAATTAACGTTTGAATTTTACTTCCCTTCTTTGTTTACACAATTAGACACGTCTGTTTGAAAAAGTACTCTAGCAGTATCGTTATAACAATGAGCAAAACTATCATTAATTATTGAACATATACTCCCTATCAGATCGTCAACTATCTTCTACGCCATAAAGATAGTGGCCCTATCAACCATCGTAGCAAATACAACCGTGGCCGTATCATCATTTAAACCAAACGGCCCTTTTGAGGGCCACCAAATGCCCTTCAAAGTGTGTACAGTAAAATTTCCTCCCATACTTATTACCTAATGTTGGTCTGACGTTCCACTATGACCATACCCGCGCTATTTCCACCTAGACGACGTTTATCGACAAGGGTAGGGGTCAAACGAAAAGTTGAAAATTAGCGACGGATATGAATAATTGAAATAATTTGAACGCTAATAGCTTTATCATTTCTCGATAGATTTTCGAGATTGTTGCTTCTATCAGTTGAAGATTTTCGTGACCATATACAACGCGATAAGGATAATGGTCTCCAGCTGGTCGCTCATATTAACTGATGATTGTGTTGCCAGTACAACCGTTATGGCTGGCCCACAATTGATACGTTGCGGATGCGTTTGCGTAAATTTGACAGTTTTCCCGTAGGTTTTCTGTCAAATTTACGTCAACGGAACGCAAACGTATCTATTGTGGGTGACCCTTTACCCTTTCATCATACCAACATTCAAACCAAACGTCTTTTTCTAGGGCCACCAAATGATTTTTAAAGAGCAAATCATAGAATTTTCCTACATACTTACTTATTTTTGTCGATTCAACGTCCCATTAGAACAGAATCTGCGTTGAAATATTGCTCTACGAAACTAATCAAGCTAATCCAACATGTTAAACTAGATAATTCATCAAACGGTTTAACGTACTCTACGTTAACCAGTCGTGTATTATACACAACTCCACTGATTTTTGGCAAGGCTTTGACAGATAATCGCTTCTTCCAATCGATCAACGTCGGCTCTTTACTAATACAAGCTCTTTAAAAATAATAACCATTCATTGCACATTGCTATAGTAGTCCTATGTACGTCACCTTCGCTTACAGCCCCATTGGGCTGTACTTTCTAATTTTTCAGAATGTCAACAAAGACACACAGTGCAAACCAGTTGTCTTACGTCATCTATTTTTGTGCAGTTTCGTGTAGAAATCATTATTTTTTTGAGACACCCTGTATACTGATTTCACAGCTCAAGTCTCTGAACGCGACCTTTAAATCTCTTGTATAATATTTCTGGTATTTTTCAACCTACTTTATTTGGTTTCAATAGCAAACCAGAAGGATCTTATAGAATTTTATAAAAGCTCTAGCAACCTAGGGCGGCTGAAGCAACCGGATGTCGCCACGGCCTACGCGCAGAATATCGATGCAGCGTTGCCGGATGAGGGTGTGCTCGACGAAGCCCCTCTCGAGGACAGCTGGAGGAATATCAAAGCAACCATCAACGACGCAGCAGAGAACGTCGTCGAGTACGTTGCGCTGAGTCGAGGGAACGATTGGTTCGACGAAGAGTGCAGGGAGGTTTTGGAGGAGAAGAACGCAGCGCGGGCAATAATGCTACAGCACCGGACCCGGCAGAACGAGGAGCGTTATAAACGGAAGTGGAAGCAGCAGACCCGCCTATTCCAGGAAAAAGCTGAGTGCGAGGCGATGAAGCAGCTGTACCGTTCCCAAGAAACACGGAAGTTTTATCAGAAGCTCAACACGTCCCGAAAAGGCTTTGTGCCGCGAGCCGAAATATGTAGGGATAAAGATGGGGGCATTCTGACAGACGGCCGTGAGGTGATCGAAAGGTGGAAGCAGCACTACGACGAACACCTGAATGGCGCAGAGGACGCGGGCGTTGAAGTCCAAGTCGGTGGAAGAAAAGACTACGTCAGCACAGCAGAGGATGGGAACGAACCAGCTCCCACGCTGAGGGAAGTTAAGGATGCTATCCAACAACTCAAGAGTAACAAAGCAGCTGGCAAAGATGGCATCGGAGCTGAACTCATCAAGATGGGCCCGGAAAAGGCTGGTCATCTATCTGCATCGGCTGATAGTCCGAATCTGGGAAACAGAACAGCTACCGGAGGAGTGGAAGCAAGGGGTTATATGCCCTATCTACAAGAAAGGTGACAAGCTGGAGTGTGAGAACTACCGAGCGATCACAGTCCTAAACGCTGCCTACAAAGTGCTATCCCAGGTCATCTTCCGCCGGCTTTCACCAAAAGTAAATGAGTTCGTGGGAAGTTATCAGGCCGGTTTCATCGACGGGCGCTCGACGACGGACCAGATCTTTACTGTACGGCAAATCCTCCAAAAATGCCGCGAATACCAGGTCCCGACGCATCATCTGTTCATCGATTTCAAGGCGACGTACGACAGTATCGACCGCATAGAGCTATGGAAGATTATGGACGAGAACGGCTTTCCCGGGAAGCTCACTAGACTGATTAAAACTACGATGGACGGTGTGCGAAACTGCGTGAAGATTTTGGGCGAACATTCCAGCTCGTTTGAATCACGCCGGGGACTACGCCAAGGTGATGGACTTTCGCAACAGCCGTGAAATCCGAAGACGCATCATCAGTGGAAGTCGTGCCTTCTACGCGCTCCCGAAGAACTTGCGGTCAAGAAAGATCACCCCCGCACTAAATGTACCATGTACAAAACGCTGATAAGACCGGTTGTTCTCTACGAGCACGAGACGTGGACGATGCTCGAGGAGGACCTGCAAGCACTTGGTGTTTTCGAACGCCGGGTGCTTAGGACCATCTTTGGCGGCGTACAGGAGGATGGAGTGTGGCGGCGAAGATGGAACCACGAGCTCGCTGAACTCTACGGCGAACCCAGCATTCAGAAGGTCGCGAAGGCTGGAAGGATACGGTGGGCAGGGCATGTTGCGAGAATGCCGGACAACAACCCTGCAAAAATGGTGTTCGCCTCGAATCCGGCCGGTACAAGAAGGCGTGGGGCACAGCGAGCACGATGGGCGGACCAGGTGCAACAGGATCTGGCGAGTGTGGGTCGTCAACGAGGTTGGAGAGAGGCAGCCATAGACCGAGTATATTGGCAAAATGTTGTAGATGAAGTCATATCGTAAATACGATGTATGGCTATTTAAATAAATAAATAATTAAGAAGATACCGAGATTTTATACTACCCTCATAGACATCTGTAGCCCAAATTTGGATGGGATGTTGTGAGAAGCTTTCCTTGTCGAGAGAGCATATATGTATGTATGGGCATGAATAAATCATATGAATATATGAATCGTTGAGAGTGACAGAGTTTAAAAAGTTTATGACACTCCCGAGCAGTAGAATCTTCTGGAATGGAACACAGATTTTTTCCTCTTGTGTCTGGGCTTCAAAGCCAAAGAAATAGCGCCTTTACTCGCTCTCAGAAGCCTGAGTTTCAAATGAAAACAAAAATTATGTATCATACCAATTCAATGACTCCACCAGCTATTGGAATGGAGAACGGATTCCGGTCCCTGGGACCCTATTACAAATACAAGACTTACTATTAAACAGCAAGAACAAAATTAAAATTTCTCAACAATACTTCGCACTTAGAAGATTTGAAAGAAGCTGAAACACAAGAATTTTCGTAGAAAATACTTAGAAATGAAAATGAAAATTACAAAGTGTTGGCTCAACTAAACCGGATTTCATCTCGTCGTTCACACTTGGCTGATTTAAGTATCGATGCGTCATCAACGGCATCTGTCTGTGCTAGATTCTGAGCAGATTTGGCATTTAAAGATGTTTCTAGCGACTTATAGTGAAAAAAAGTGCGTAGATACCAAACACAATGAATCGTCTGAACTCCACCTAACATAATACTCAGGAAATAAAATATTTATGATCAAAGAATCAGCCTGACTTTGAATGACTTCCTTGAAATACTTTTCCAATTTTACACTCCTTAACTACCATTATCAATCTTGAAATGTTGGAGATTCACCTTTCGGGCAAAACTGAAAAAAAATATGACAAATCGTTAAAAGCCAATCGATCCTGAGCTACCTGGTTTTTATTTTTATGATGATGATAGAAATCTTCGGATAGAGCTCTCTATTATTTTGGAGTTACTTTTCTCTTCTTCGGTGCTACCAAATATGTTGATTAAAATAGGAAGTAGTATTTTCGGCGAGCTTAGCAGAGACAATAAGTATTTCAACAGCGTTGTGTAAAATTTTTATCTACATACAGCCTTTGTTTTATTCGATTATCGTTGCATTTGAACAGCGTGTGAAAAAAATTGCTCCATTGAGGCAATACAAAAACAACAGCATTTTCGAGTACGCGTGGTTTATTTGAAGAAAATAAAAATGGCAAAACTGAATGGCTCACTCTTTGGAAGGTAATCAAATTGAGTTACTAGTTAATAATAACAAATTAATAACCTAGTTAGCAGATGGATATATCCAGTGAAGGGTTTTGACGGAAGAATAATCTGAATTAGAGGTTTTAAACTCGGTTGTCCAGACTAGTCAAGATTGCCGAAGTTATCAGTTCGCATATTTTATTTTATATACCGTATGTCAATAAGTTTTATAAAATAAACGTGGTTTTTAATTTAATGGTTACTGCCATGTACAGCTACTGCTTGCACATCACTATCTTTTACAATGCTGCAATTTTCAAAATGTTTTGAAATGGTAATAATATGGTATAAATACTATAAACAATGCTCTCTGCGTTTTAATTCAAAGATACAAAGTTGCAGAGCGGTGCATTTAAAAATAAGGTTGTGTTCGTTTTTAAAAAGTAACAATGAATGTACCCAGTTCTATTGCAAAGTATTAGTCAGAATAATTCCCATAATCATACGAACACACCCTAGAGATTATACAGAACATTGCGTTTCTGTTAGTGGAATGCAACGAACCGACGCCAGCTTAATTTCGTTTTATACAGTCTCTTTGCCATCCTCCCATACTTACGTTATTCGAGAAACCTGTCTGCTGATCTGACTTTTTTGAGTTCTTTTTACACTATTTCTATCAAGTTCATCGGCTTCATCGAAAAATATAAGGCCGTTTTGAAAAAAAGGGGATATGCTAATTTGAGATCCGCAAACTAAACCAGAGGATTGTTTATGACATAAGAGCAGTTCATATGCAAAAATTCAAATATTCTTCTTCTCGATCCAGTGTGCGATTTTTCTCGATCGAAGGTGAACAGGGTCGTCAAAGTGATTTAGGTACCAGTTTTGTATACCTGAATTCTGCTCCATCTAGAATTATAAATACGCGACGGTAGCAAGCATTTTGTCTGGTCTCAACTCAACTGCTGTGTTCTTATTGCACTTCCGCAGATATTAATTGGAAGCTTTCGATGCCAACACCAATGCAAGAAATTGTATTTTGTGTGGAAGCTCAAGCCAAGTAGAATGAATCGTCTTTGTATGGAAAAAACATATACTAGAACATGAGACACTGAAGAAGTTTGCACATTTATCTGTTATTTTGCGCAGGTTGAGCCTCCCAGGCCATTATTTCTTAATTTGTTTTATATGTGTTATAGTATTTGCAAGACTAAAACGTCTTTACCAAAGTTATATCATCATTAGCTAGTCATTACAAGGCTTGCTATAATTTTATGTTATATACTCATGGTCGGGATTCCAATATAAAGCTCATACTCACCAGGATTCTAAAAAATATACTTGACCGGATAAAACGAGATCATTTTTAGTTTCATTTGCTGCCCAAAACAAATGTGTAAAATATGATAACAATTGGCTATAAGCCCGCAATGCAAATTTCTATGGATTTTTGAAACGCACATAGCGAATTTGAATAGAAGTTTTAATTTGTATGGCAATTAGAATGGGGAAAATTTATGTTTTTGTGTCTTTAATCTTAGAGAGCACAAATTATCATGGACCGAACTAATCATATGAAATTAAGGAGATTGGGTGGGCTTGATCTCCAGGAAGGCTTTATTACCTCTTCGTATCTGAAGGAAAACTAAATTTTGTTTTTGTTTTATACCTAAAATAGGGAGCTTTCGCTTAACATTATTATATGTAGCGAAAAATAAAACAAGACAATGTAAGACTTGAATTTTGCAAATTAAAAAAAAACCCTCAAATTACTGGTAAAGTTTTTCTTCATGACACTGTAGGCTTCTCATAGAACAGTTAAAATCTTTCAGAACATTTTAATTTACTCATAAAATTATCGACGGAATAGTGAAATATATGAACATGTAAAGGTTAATCTGATTTTTCAAAATTATCAATGAAATTATTCAATTTGCTAGATTCAGATGCTAGATCCAGTTAGGTTGCTAGTAACAAATCTTCCGCTTCCGCTAGCATAGCAATCTATGAGGTACCAGATGGTTCTCCACCGATTGCCTTTCGATCTGCTGAATTTGGAAGAAGTCATTGCATTAAGTTATCTCGAATGATAATATTTCTCCCACTATATCACAAAACATTGCGAATGGTTGAGCGGCTTGGAGATAATGATATATATGACCAAGTCCCCCCCGGCACGAAATGCTTCTATGGACTCTTATTTCACCAAATCCTTCAATCGTTACTTTAAATGAAATAGCATAGATTACTTTGTTGCGCACTATTTTGTTATCGGGTATAGCGCGTTGTCTATTGTTTCGATTATCTATTGTCAGGTGGCGCGAGTGATCGAGTGAACACAGCAAAAAGAACAAAGCTGCTTCACGGTTAGATGTGGTGGTTTGCCCTGTGTGGTGTGCCGCTGGTGGGGATCGTATTTAAATATGATCCATGCTATTGGTTCGTCATACTCGCCGTGCCACCGGCACGGAACGAGTAAATATTCCATTTCGTGAGTGGCTCTAACAACATCCTTATTGTTGGTATAAGTCGATCCAACTTTTCTTTCAAGCGTTAATATGAATCAAACTGCTTTCCTAACGAAAAAACGCACTCTGCATCCTAAGTCTTAATATATATCAATTCAAACCAGAAATTAGTACTTATATTTAAATAATTTACTAGACCTCACGTGTAATCAGTTTTTCGTTTACCAAAACGAACCCTGCTGCAACCCCATCCTGTTATCCAACATCCCAGTGAATTCTTGTGGAAATGCAAAGGTGTTCTCGGCTTCCCTGATAAAAATAACCATACAACTACTATACAATAATATAAAATAACATTAAAATTTATTTGGTACCATGAATCTTATTGTTCATCTATCAGATAAATGAAAAATGCATATTGTCATTACATTTCACTCATTACTATTCACTCCATATGTTGGAAATTTCAATAATTGTGAAACAATACAATTAATAGTAATTGACTCAAATTTGTTCGGAAGAAAATGATTTTCTCTGTAGTTAAGATACATAAAAACATCCTTTTTATATGGTTGATATCTCAATTAACATTAGCTTCTATTGTGGAAACAACATTTTTATTGTCATGTTATCGTCGTGAACTACTGTTAATTGTTCATACTCTAGATTCTATTGTATCACGTCAACATATCCCAAGTAACATTGCCAAAACCATCCAGCTCAATTAATTTTTAATAAAATTTATAAAAGCCACTAGAAATCAATTTGGTTTTATTATAGCACCAAGAGGTTTAATATTTTAGTCAGGTTTATGAGAACCTATCAGCTTGTTTACAACGATCTTTAAACATTGATTTCTCAAATTCTCTTTACTCATATCACTGGTTTTATTTCGAGTGTTCGACTCGTAAAATGCTGTTTTGAAATGTCATTTTTGGACTCATTCATATTATTTTATTATGGTCAATTAAAAAAAAATTAAAACCATTTCTCCTCGAGTAAATGCCTTAAACGACAAATTAGTTTTGTAGTAGTCATTGTGTAGATGAATTGGCTTATTGCAAAACTGTGATTTTTTCCTACTAATTCAAACGTTGAAACATATATGTACCAAATTTTAAGTGTATTGCAAATGAACTGTAGATCGGAGACCGATTTCGGCATTCTTTTAGATAACTTTATTGAATTCCATAAATTTTCAGGAAATTCATTATTAATTTATTGAATATATTTGTTCAAATTTTGTTTTTTCTTGTTGTAAACTCGCATTATTTCCAAGGCGCATTAATTTTCGGCTCTTCTCGTGCTAATGTTCACCATAAAATTAAATGCGCTTATAATTTGGAGCATGATTTTCTGTTACAAACTTAATTTGTTTTGGATATTCAAAAATAATTTCCGTTGCACTTGAACTATTTTCTTAGATATTATTTACTGCTAAATGAATCAGAAGAGCAGAGAATCGAACAAAGCAGAACAACAAAAATGAACCACGATATCACAACGAAGTTTGACAGCTGTGTGCCATTTGGCTGTATGCTGCTTTTCATGGCAGCCAATAGGTTTGATGAAGGTTCTCAAGTAGTCATAACATTTTTCACTAGAACTAGCAAATCTTTATGGTCTTATAAAGGTGTTATTAACTTGTTTTCTAGCCGTCTTTACAGTGGGCCACTGTGTAACGGCTTAAAAGAAGCATAGAGGAGGTGTTGGCAGACAAAACAGTTTTGAATGTAGTTTTATCAACAAAGTCGGGAGGAGTGCTGGGTGAAAAAAAAACGAAAATTGTTACTTGGGATACTTTCTTTATTTGACCTGCATTCGGGCGGGGCCAGCGCCGGTATTACTTTAGTTTGGGATCACCGGTATTGCTTTAGTTTTGATCATTGAGGATGTATGTTAATCTGAAGTGAATCTCTGTGTAATAACAGCTGATCTGGCAATAACGGAGTAGCAACCTCGGGCGGTCAATCATGCTATCATGCTCATGCTAAAAAACTGCACGGTTGGGAAGTGGAAAGTACGGACAAGATGGAAAATTAACTGGAACAGCTGATATGTTCAATTTCACCTACATCGTAGACCGACATTTGGCATTTGATTCGGGAGATGAAACTCACACCACAAATGAAGCTGTTGAAGTAATATTCGGCTGTCTACTGCTTCACAATCCTGGCAACACGCGCTTATGATATGTGTACCAATGCAAGCTCTCTACTCTGGTTAAAAACTACAAGGGACAGCCCAATGGGGTTGTACCAGCGGGTGGATAGTCATGAAGAAAACCAATTTTTTTTTTTGGCTCAGGAAGTACTAGCATACCGGTCCCATGCTCGATCCCAAGCTTAATGATTCGCCCCTAAGACCGTAACTCACACCAATACACTCTCAAATATTCTGTCAAAATAACAGCGAATCAATACAAAAACAAAGATACTTGTATCAAAAGGTACTGAAAAGCGCAATAGTGCATGGCAAGGCGCAGACTGCAAGGTGTACTTCTGAACTAGGGGTTCTACAATAGTGAACCAATTTCAAATCGCTAGTTGCACATTGATTGTTGGTTGTACGCCAAGGTGACCTGGTACCACCGACAAACCGACATGAAACTCAATTTTCACTTTTGATCAAGAATCAATAACGACTGATTCAAATGTGCAGCGATCCCATCTGTCAAAACCTATAGAATGATTTTTTTTAAATAAAAATTAATTTGTCCAGGATAGCTCAGACATGAACCTTCTTATCAAGTTCCTAAGCGTTTTCGTGGCTTCAATAAACGTTCTCAGCGAACACGAAGATAGATGTCAGTAACATGATTTGAACAGTAATATTTAGACATTTTCTATTGTCATTCATGTCGGTTTGTCGGTGCTGGTACTACGTAGCAATATGCAATGACTGTTATAATTTTTAAAGAGCTTGTATTAGAAAACAGGTGACGTTGATCGTTTGGAACAAGCGATTATCTGACAAAGCCTTGCAAAAAGAAAACCCAGAAGAAGCTGAAAGAGCATCAGCAGTAGTGGAGAGAGAAGCCCGAAGGATCGACAATTTCACGCAAATCAAAGCTCACTTTCTTAAACTAAGACCACAATCGGGTAAAATAAGCCTTCCTATTCCCAATTGTGCTCTTATTTTTTCATATTGTGTGTGTGTGTGTGTGTGTGTGTGTGTGTGTGTGTGTGTGTGTGTGTGTGTGTGTGTGTGTGTGTGTGTGTGTGTGTGTGTGTGTGTGTGTGTGTGTGTGTGTGTATTTACAATCCAACTCCCACTGGCCGGCAGTGCTTTTATGGAAGAAAAATGTCTGCAGTTATCATTAATATTGTTCTTATTCTAATCACAAACTGTAAACATTTTTAGTCCGGGAGTTGAAAGGTGATAGCTCTGTTGGGATCCAGTGACCCATTTCAGAATACCTGGTCACTTACGTCCATTTCGAGGTCCTTTTCACGTACAACAAGCCCCACATGAACATAATACTAACATCAATTATATTATGTTTACACTTCCATTATCGAAGCATGTTTTGTTTTGATAATGGATCGTATTTAGTAGTATGAGTTTAATATTTGTTTCTAATTGCTTAGATCTCACCACTAATTTATGTTGTTTCCTTGCTGGTCATGCTCCGTTAGATCCATTTTTAGGTTTTTTTCCGTAGCTTCTCTCGATCAGCATCATTTTTCGAGATGGCATTTAAATTCGTGTTGCTGGGTCCAAAATGCGTTGCAGTGGGTCCTACTTATGGGAATATGATTCCGTGCTTGAAATAGGGTCCGGAGGAGCTGAAGCCGTTCCCTACCCTATCCGGTTTCCGAAAACTACACTAAAAAGCAGATTTCTCCCTTGATTGCTTCTTCTTATGATGGCTAAATCAAGCATGATGGGGTGATAGTGATTAGTTTAACACTATGCACGGATACACAAAAACGTTATTTTTTCTGATTTCTCATTACTCTTCAGTTTATTTTTACAAGCGAATAGAAAAACTGTGACAGCTCGCGGAAAAAACAACCGTCCGCGGTCAAAGCTTACTGCGATTTTTCTTGTGCTCTTATTTTTTTATATTGAGCTTTTATTTGCTCAAGAACGTCGATTGAAATGCTTGTTTACAAAAGCAGATACGCCCATTTCGTAAATTTCTCCGGAAATGTCGAAACATTTGGGTTTCGGCACAACAAAGATATATTTTTTACAACTGACCAACAGCACTTCCAAAGAAATTTAAACTCTCTTTTCAACTGATTTTGGTGGCCCTGAAAAGGGCCGTTTTGGGTTCAAAGGAACAGCAACCACTTCGTCATGAAGCTGGGTTACCTGGTCACGCCTTTGCTTCGGTCAGAAACTAGCTCTCCCAGCAGCAGCAGCAGTCGAAAGGTGGTTTGAATTTCCCGAAACGTAAGGGTCATCTACCGATTGATCTGTGCCAATCGGGACTCTGCTTCAGCACCCGGTAGATGTAGATGCTGTACGTTTCCTCCTTCTGAATGCTTCCGCCGGCGGACCGCTTTTGCTTCTTGCGGTCATCTTTGGCAATGGCTTTCTGGGATTTTCCAACGCTCTTCACCGGTGCTGCTGTTGCCTTTTCGCTGATGGAGCTGCTAGATTTTGGGGTTTTGGGAGCGTTGTGAAAGGTGCGACACGCACGAAAATCCAACTGTGATTTTCTGCAGAATCACAATGAAACACGCCAAGAACGCACTGCGCTCAGACGTAAAATGAAGACGATGTGAGTGTAGGTCTTTGGTTTTTATGCCCTATACGAAGACAATGCACAGTTTTTGAACATAAAAACATAGACACCCGAACCGGTTAATCTATGACTCTGTCGTCCGTGTTGGGAAACAACCGTTCAGATGCACGTGATTAATTGATTATTGTTTTAACGGTGCTTAACAATTATTATATTTTCAACAGTAAAATTGATTTCAGTATAAGATTCGACGTATAGTAAATGTTTTAATTGATTGGTGCAATTTTTTTTCAAATCGATTATGAAATGACTGAATTATTAACGTTCAAAATTTAACCATATTTCGTGACGATCCAACTTTTCACACTCACCACTTGTACCCCAGTATTGACAACACAGACGTAGTCCTCCGTCAATACTTCCACCGTCATTCATCACTATGTTGATAAAGTCGAAGTACGCCAAGATTTATCCATCGACTGGATTCTATCAGCCTAATACTATTGCAAGGAGTTTCTTATACGTGACGGGGCTTTCATCGTAGCAGCGATGAAGTAAAGACACAAGATTTCTCCAGAAAGGACAACTGGATTCGTGAATATGCCGGGACAGTTTTCAAAGCTAAAGAAATGACAGCTACAATTTTGCGTGAGTTGAGCTTACGACAGCAGGAACAAAATCAAACTTAAAGGATCATGAAATCACGGATTTGTGATTTTGCGTTTTTTCGCAAGAGCGTTGCGAAACTGCTGTCGCGCACAACACGCATGAACTTAGTTCATGGCTTTGGCATCAATTAAAATAAAACAACATAACTCGATTTCATTTGTGGGTTCTATACAAGGGGTGACTCACATGGATTCGATCAAATTTATTTGTTGAAATCAATTTCAATTTCTGAAAGTGACTGCCTCAATTTAAAATTCGCTGCAAATCGTAATTAAACAGCTTGGCAGAAGATGCGCAGCTGTTGAATTTATCAACGATCATCTTAATTCAAATTTCAAATCGGTGCAACTGACGTTATGAGTGTGTTGCAAAACTGATCAAAAGTACATAATCGGAATCCTTCGCTTTAAATTGACTGCAAATCGATTGCAATTCACTGCGCTAGATTGCAGTGAGACACCCCATGGTTCTATATCATTATTAGCATTAGCATTGACGTTTGCACACCTTGTGGATAGAGCTACGATGAGGAATAATTCATTGAAGATGTTGCATGTCACCATGAAACGAATCCAGCTACCGATATGTTTTTTCACGCAATAATCTCCACGGAGACACTCCTCGATTGCTATTCTATTTTTAGAAGACACACGTAGCCTTGAGTAGATACCGAAATAAAAGGGAAATTAATAGTTGGAGATAATAGTTCAACGGAATGCCTTGTTTGGTGTCAAGAACGAAGATTTCTTAAAAATGGTCGTTGGGAGCATCTAGCCTAAGAAGGTTAAGTGATGATCCATTTCAATTTCTCTTCAAACGGTTGAGACTCAAGCATTAACTATAGTGCTAATTTCGTATGGCTTATGGTTATAGCGTTATAACTCGCTCTCTGAAAAGATAAGAAAGTCTGAGAATATAAGGACGGGTGATGAAAGAAAACGTATCCAAATTCTTGGATTGCAGCAGCAACATTACGTTACACTTTTAATGCACACTAAAACTTTACAATAATAATTGTCTTGAATTTTGTTTTGAATTCTTCAGCATAACATTCTCTTGATCAGGTAGTACATCGTTCATTGGCGATGCGCACTCTGAAAGCTGCGTTTCTCCTCGATACTATACCTACATCTAGAATAATATAAGCCAAATCGCCTCATGATAAAAGACCTCGATACAAGCTTCTTGGCGAAACCATTTCAATTTGTATTTCTTTCAGCTATTTGATTTCTAATTTTTATTTATTTTTTAATTTATTCATTAATGTTAACAAAATTCTTGCTATTTGTCAGTAGATGGCTCAAGCAGTCAAAGCTAAGGAGTGTATCGAAAATAAGCTATCCACAAACTTTCTTTCAAATTATGTTGAAAACCGATATTTTATTCATACAGAAAATTGATCCTTTATTGTACGAGGTTAAACTAGAACATAATGAAGACCGGATGAAATTTAAGTTATTCCTTCACGAATTTTCGAACTTTGGATCGAATGCTCTTCATCAAGTTCCGAAAAGTGTTGCATCGCATTTTTTGGACGCTTGAGCCCAAATTTTTTTGAACTCCTGCATGTTCCCAGCTGCCTTACCAGTCTTCTTGAAGACCCTCTTTACGATTGCCCAGTAACGTTCGATGGGTCGAAGCTGAGGGCAATTTGGTGGATTGATATTTTTCTCAACGAAATCTATACCCTTTTCCGCAAGCCAATTGAGAGTGGTTTTGGCATAGTGAGCCGACGCTAAATCCGGCCAAAACAGTGAAGGTGTACTATGCTTCTTATATAAAGGCAACAATCTCTTCTGGAGACACTCATATCGATAGATTTCCGCATTTATAGTTCCGGTAGTGTAAAAATGGTTGACTTCAAACCACAGGAACATATTGTTTGCCATACCAGTACCTTTCGACCGAATTTCTCCACTTTAATCGACCTGTCCGCATCGCTCACATCCTCCCCAACGACGGCAGTAAAGTATTGTGGACCTGGAAGGGTTTTTGAGTCCTCCTTTACATAGGTCTCATCGTCCATCAAAACGCATGCATCCGGACGCTGCAAAAGACACGAATACAATTTCCGGGCCCTTGTTGCTGCTCGTTTCTTCTGATCTGCACTTTGTTTCGAGATTTTCTGCTTCTTGTAGGTCTTCAGGTGGTTTCGCCTCTTGATACGCTGGATCATTCCGACACTCGTTCCTGCTTTTTTGACCAAATCACGTATTGAAATTGATTTGTTCTTCATGATTAGAGATATCACTTTCGGGTTGGAAGAACCGGGTTTTCTGCCTCTTCCTGGTAGCTCATCCAAAGAATAGTGTTCCCCAAACTTATTAATGATGGTTTTAACACTCGCATGATGAATTCCAAACCGCTTCGCCAATTTTCGCATAGTAATACCACCGACAAACCGACATGAATGACAATAGAAAATGTCTTTATATTTCTGTTTAAATCATATTACTGACATCTATCTTCGTGTTCGCTGAGAACGTTTATTGGGGCCACTAACACGCTTGGGAACTTGATAAGAAGGTTCATGTCTGAGCAATTCTGGACAAATAAATTTTATCTAGATAAAATGTTTCTATAGGTTTTGACAGATGGGATCGCTGCACATTTGAATCGGTCGTTATGGATTCTTGATCAAAAGTGAAGATTGAGATTCATGTCGGTTTGTCGGTGGTAATACCCTTCTCACTTAGCCATGTGTCCAGAACCTTAATTTTCACTTCCTTTTCAATACGCGACATTTTGAAAACGCAGAATTTGAACCGCACAAACAAGTTAACAAAAGAAAGCTGACAGTCAAACGCACAGCATGCAGTGTTCAGAGCATAAAAAACCATCACAAATACATACGTACAACGCAAATGTATGTGGATAGCTTATATTCGATACACTCCTTAGTCGATTTTGACATATTTAAAACATCATGAATCAAGGATAGGCATATGGTAAACAAACCGCTTTGACCCATTATACACTTTTGGTTGTGTGAAAATGTCTACTTTCGTGCGAAACAATCATTTTTTCCTTATTTTCGAAGAAAACGGCAGCTCAAGCGCATCGAGAGCTCCAAAAAGTGAATGGAAATGCTGCTTTAAGCGAGACAACAAACTGTAATTGGTTCCGTCGCTTCAAAGATGATGATTTTGATGTTGACAATCGTCCACGTGAAGGAGCCTTCGAAGACGCTGAATTGGAGGCACTGCTCGATGAGGATTTGTGCCAAACGCAAGAAGATCTTGCTACAGCATTAGCCGTCAAGCCATTTCCAAGCGATTGCATGCGTTGAGATCGATTCAGAAGCAAGGAATTTGGGTTTCTTATGATTTGAAGCTAAGAAACGTTGAGCGTCGTTTTTTCGCCTTTGAACAACTGGCGAGGGGTTTTCTTCATCGCATCGTGACGGGTGATGAAACATGGATACATTACAGCAACCCAAAGAGGAAAAACTCTTGGGGACTATCCGGGCATGCTTCTACGTCGTCGGCTCGGTCAAATATTCACATGACTACGATCGGCTTCACATTGACAAGCCTGTTAAAACCTACAAATGGGAAGTCCTACCCCACTCACCATATTTCCCTGATATTGCGCCGTCCGACTATTAACACATCGGTCAATAAGTCCTAGGCCTAACTACCTAATGGCGCCACTAATAAAATATCCATATGATTTTTCGAAAATACCAACCTTCAAAAGATTACTGTCAAAATTTCATGACGTTTGGTTTATTATTTATCAAGTTACAGTGGTTTAAGTGACGCAATTTCGTGTGTTGATATATCATTGCTTTTTGATGGGAAAAAACACCGTTCAAGCCCAAGCTTGGCTTGAAAAATGTTATCCGGACTCTGCTCCATCGAAAACGACCATCAAACGATGGTTTGCCAATTTGAAACGTAGTCGTTCGTACACCGATGATGCTGAACGTCCTGGTCGGCCAAATGAGGCAGTTATTCCGGAAAATATTGAAAAACCCCTGAAAATTATCATGGGCAATCGCAAAGTGAAGTTGCAAGAGATAGAAGACACTCTGATGGTATCAAAAGGATGGGTTGACACCATCATAGACGAACATTTGGGTATGAAAAAGCTGTTTTCCAAATGGGTGCCGCATTTGCTCACAGCAGAGCAAAAACAACAACGAGTCGATGATTCAAAGAGCTGTTTAGAGATGTTCACGCGAAATAAGCAGTTTCTGCGTCGATACATCACAATGGATGAAACATGGATTCACCACTTCACTCCGAAATCAACTCGGCAGTCTGCTGAGTGGCGTGCAGACGGAGAAAGCCGTCCAAAGCGTCCAAAGACTCAAACATCGGCTGGGAAGGTAATGGCCTCTGTATGCGCATGGAATTGTATCCATTGGCTACTTGGAACATGGAAAAATAATCAACAGCCACTATTATGTTGGTTTGTTGGATCGTTTGAAGGCCGAAATAGCACAGAAAAGGCCTCATTTGAAGAAGAAAAAGGCAGCCTTTCACCAAGACAATGCACTGTGTCACTAGTCAATAAAAACAGCCGCAAAAATGGTCGAATGGGGTTCCGAATTGCTACCGCAACCACCGTATTCTCCAGATCTGGCCCCCAGCGTCTACTGGCTCTTCTCAGAACTCAAAAAGATGCTCCGTCGAAAGAGATTTGGCTAAGATGAGGAAGTCATTGCTGAAACTGAAGCATATTTTGAAGGTCTCGATAAATAGTTCTACACCGGTGGTATCGAGTGGCTAGAGAAACGTTGAAATTATTGTATGTATGTATGTATGTATGGTAGCCACCATCCCTTCATGCCCTTGGCTTGGATGTAGCTCCACTTAATAGCAAGATCAAATTGAGCCACCGATCTGAATTCACAATATCGCTGTATGAAGGGCCACAAACGGAGGGGTGGACCCGTAAGCAGAGACACTCTCGCGAAATCCACGGGAAATTAAGAATCTACTTCCAACGATACGATCCAACAATTCGAGTAACCCAATTCGCAATACTTATTAAGCTTTCTACAGGGGCGCGTCACTCTCACTGAAACTGTTGGAGTAGAATTCGCAGCATCACAATCAAATCGGTAGGATAAAGAAAACGATAATGCTCGTTCCCTCCTAGACTCAGGCAGTCAATCAAACCATCGTCCAGTTTCAGCTTGAATGATACCCTGATGCTCCCTCCCAACCCAGTATTTATTATATATAATGTACATAATATGTCATAATATGCAATATATGCAGTATGCAATAGAGCAATGAAATATACTATAATATTTAATTAAAATATTCCATGATTGGAATTCGTCATCCTGTAATTTAAATATGGTTATAAAAAAAATAATATGATGAAATAGTTAAAATAGTAATAATAGGCATATGATAATCATATGCAGCTTGGTGCATCTTTACAGCTCAATCAGTGGCAGATGAATATCACTCTGGAATGTGAAGGTCTTATTGCAATTAAATAAAACATAAACCATTTAATTATACATGAATCAAAAAAATATGTTTGTATTCATGACATATAGATATACATAATCATCAGAATTGAAGAGCATTCATTAATTTTAATAAAATTCAATGATTTAAATTCATAGAAAAACACCTTTAGATACAATGAAATAAAATATCTGTACTCTGGAATATCTGGAAACTATTTCCTTGTTACCTTTGAAAATGAAATTTAATTATTATTATTAATCTTTTAGTAAATATTTTTAATATGATTATACTTATATATATATAATGATTATATGATGAAAATAATACAATGTTGTAATAGTATACACATAAAAATTGAATGCAACTATTTGTCTCTTCTGCTGTGATGTTAGATGATTGAAACTCTGGAATGGCAAAAATTTCCAAAGTGATATAATGAAAGAAATGTGATATAATGAAAGAAATGAAGAAATGATTACTGCCCAAAAACGGAAGCTTAATAAATCTACAAAAAAAAAAAAACCAGAGAGAGAAAAAGAAAAATTAAATTTGAGTTCTCCGATAACTCTTGCTTTCTACTGAACCCATAAATAATTCTTTATATCTGTGCAATAGAAAATGAGAGATCATAAACAGTTTTAGTTTTTGAATTATTAAACTTTTTGGGAAATTTTATTTAGTAGAATTTGTCGTATGATCATATCTTAAAAAAAATATATTAAAAACCATCCTATCTTTTCAAATACATATCGTGGGTTAGGTGGGCTAAAACTTACGACGATGCATAGATGCAAACCTGAAAATAGCTTTAAAAATATTGTAAAGGGATGTTATAATATAAAATGATATTATATCAACAATTATATTTGTACTGTCTGCATGTCTGTAGACTGATGTCCAGCTGCAATTGTAGACGCTCTTGCATTATCATTGCCACGAAGGAAACAAAAAATTTAAAATTATTAAACAACACTTGGGAATTCCATAGATGATCTGAAATTATACACCGTATAAAGAATACTTCCATTTTTTGTGGTAGGGTAAGATTTCAGCATGCTACCTTCCTACATCGCGTTGGTGGGACTGCTTCCTAAGGTATAGCTTACGCGATACAGCGTTTCTTACTCAGCCGTTGGATGCCAGGACAGACGCTGTTTGAGCTGCACCTCCTTGGTGGACAGACGCTCGGAACGCACCTCCTCAATCTAGCTGAAGTCAGAAGGACAACAGTACCCAGGCTGCACCCAGGCTCTTGACCCGTGGAAGCATGAGGTAGGAACTTGTGAGGACAAGTGCTACGTTGCGGGGACCAACGCTCCATCCCAGTTGTCTACTCACCATTTTGCAGCCCAGAAACGTTGAAATGATTGTATCACTCTAAAATGAGATTATATTGATGAATAAAAGTGAATTTTGGCAAAAAAAATTGTTTTCCTACTTAGGCCCGGAACTTATTGACCGATGTGTTACTTGTTCCGTTCGAAAGCACATGGCCTGGCTGATCAGCAGTTCCATACATATGAAAACATCAAAAAATGGCTTGATTCGTGGATAGCCTCAAAAGACGAACACTTCTACCATCAAGGTATTCGAGCTCTGTCAAAAAGATGGGAAAATGTTGTGGCTAGCAAAAGACAATACTTTGAATAATTCATTGGTAACAATCTTTTTATAATAAAGTTACATTCATCTTTATTTCTTGTAGAAAATAAGCAAACTCAATGACAAAAGGAGTCAATCGGTTCATACATCAAACCTACATTTGCGACTAGTATCATGAGATAAAAAATGGAACAGTTCCGCTATGTGCTAATGCTTTCCAAAAGTGTGCTGGTATGTGATAATTCGCAATTTGAAAATACTGTACTTGATCACCAAGAAACAAAAGATTTTAGACGGGTAAGTTTATGTAATCTAGGGTACAAAATCTACGCAAAACGCATCTACGCCCAAGTAACAATTTAAGTTTTATTCCAGCCGTATAGCATTCCTCCCGGCTTTGTTGATAAAACTACATTCAAAACTATTTTGTCTACCAATATGCCTCCTCTCCCAAGTAACAATTTCAGTTCTATTCCAGCCGTATAGCACTCCTCCCGGCTTTGTTGATGACACTACATTCAAAACTGTTTTGTCCACCAACACCTCCTCTAGGCATCTTTAAAGCCGAAATGTGTAAAAAGTGGCCCACTCTATAGACGGTTGTGAAAACAAATTAATAAAACCTTTCTAAGACCATAAAGTTTTTGAAAATGTTCTAGTGAAAGATGTTATGACCACTTGAGAACCATCATAAAACCTATTGGCCGCCATCAAAACCAGCATAGGGCTGAATGGCCACAGCTGTCAAACTTCACGGCGATATCGTGGTTGGATTTTGTTGTTTTGCTTTGTTGCTCTTCTGATTCATTCAACAGCAAATAATGGCTCAGAAAAAAGTTTTTCTGTTGCGGGAAATTATGATTGATAGCAAAATATACAAAACAAATTGAGTTTTTTTTAGAGCGTATCATGCTCCAAATCATATGCGCATATAATTTTATGGTGAATATTGGCACGATAGGTGCTGAAAATTAATGCGCCTTGTAAATTATGCGAGTTTAAAACAACAAAAACAAAATTGAAAGAAATATATTCCGTAAATTAATCATGAAACTCCTGAAAATTGATGAAACTCAATAAGGTTATCTAAACGAATACCGAAGTTTGTCTCAGATCTACAGTTCAATTGTATTACATTTAAAAATTGGGTTTATTTATTTTTCCACATTTCAATTATTTCATATTTTTCAATATGGCGATTGCAAGAAATCACAGTTTTACCAAAAAGCCAATTTATCTTAGCAATGGCTACTATAAAACTATCTGGTCGCTTGGTAGCTTTCCTCAATGCCAGTTAGCCGTTTAATGCATTTATTGGAGGCAAAATGGTTTTAAAATGCTTTTTCAACTGACCATAATAAGATAATATGAATGAGTCCTAAAACGGCATTTCAGAACAGCATTTTATGAGTTAATAAAGTCAAAATAAAACCTTTGATAGGAGTAAAAGGAATTTTAGAAGTCAAGGTTTTAAGATCGTTGTAAAGAAGCTGTGTAGGTTCTTATAAACCTGACTAAAATATGAAACCTATTGGCATCTCTTGCTGCCATAATAAAGCCGAATTGATTTCTAGTGGCTTTCATAAAACTTTAATAAAACTTAATAAAGCTGGATGGTTTTGGCAATGTTACTTGGGCTATGCTTCTATAAAGCCAAAATTTGTACAAAGTGGCCTACTCTATAGACGGTTGTGAAAACAAGTTAATAAAACCGTTATAAGACCACAAAGATTTTGAAAATATTCTAGTGATAAATGCTATTACCACTTGAGAACCTTCATAAAACCTTTTGGCTGTCATGAAAACCAGCATGCGGCCAAATGGCCACAGCTGTCAGACTTGCTTTGTTCGATTCTTGTCAGACTGCTTTGTTCGATTCTCGGCTCTTATGATTCATTTAGCAGTAAATAATATCGAAGAAAAAAGGTCATGTGTTGCGGAAATTTTGTTTGATAGCAAAATATTCAAAACAAATTATGTTTTTTACAGCGTATCATGCTCCAAATCATATACGCATTTAATTTTGTGGTGAATATTGGCACTATAAGAGCAGAAAATCAATGCGCCTCGGAAATTATGCGAGTTCACAACAACAAACACAAAATTAAAACAAATATATTCCATAAATTAATCATGAATTTCTTGAAAATGGATGGAATTCAATAAGGTTACCTAAAAACAATGCAGAAATTGGTCTCCGATCTACAGTTCATTTGCATTACATTTAGAATTTGGTGCATTTATTTATCTACATTTCAATTATTTCCTATATTTCAATATGGCGATTGGACAAAAATCACAATTCTGCCATAAAGCCAAATTATCTTCGCAATGACTACTTTAAAACTATTCGGTTATATGGCGGCTTCTCTCAATGCCAATTTGCCGTTTTATGCATTTACTGGAGGCAAAATGGGTTTAAAATGCTTTTTCAACAGACCATAATAAGATAATATTAATGAGTCCTGAAACGGCATTTCAGAACAGCATTTTATGAGTTCATAAAGTCGAAATAAAACCTTTGATAGGAGTAAAAGGAATTTAAGAAAACGAGGTTTTAAGATCGTTTTAAACAAGCGGTGTAGGTTCTCATAAATCTGACTAAAATATGAAACCTATTGGCAGCTCTTGGTGTCATAATAAAACCAAATTGATTTCTAGTGGCTTTGATAAAACTTTAATAAAACTTAATAAAGCAGGATGGTTTTGGCAATGTTACTTGGGTGGTTAATGGAGAGACTTAGGAAGTATGCAGGAGATCCTGGTTATGATCATTAGAAATAAGTCTACATACGATCAAATGTTTAACGCCAGGAGATGTTTAGAAGGAAGATAGAATGGTGAAGAAACAACAATTGTAGCATCGATAGATTTTAAAAAAGCGTTTGACAATGTAAGATTAAACTCGAAGTGCTTCACAAACTTTCAGTACCAGAACACGTAGAAAATAGAATAATGCACTTAATGCAGAAAAAAACATGTATATTATGGGATGGAAACAAAGGAAATAACCAAAATGTTAGGTATAAAACAAGGATGTTCATTTCCACCATTAATTTATATACTTATAATTCAAGACGTGTTAAGAGAAGTGAAAACAAAATATCCCAGAGTACATTTGTTAGAAGAACATAATGATAATCTACCAGTAATATTAGTATTCGCAGATGTTATTATTTTAATATTTTAATTACAGCACAAACACTAAAGAAATTATTACAAGGATACATAATGTCAATCCATTCAAAACAGGACTACAGATAAACAATTAAAAAAGCCAAGTTATTATAAGAGAACCAATATCAGACAGAAGCATTCCAAAATTAGTAATGCTAGATAAAGAGGAGTATGATGTGGTAAACAATTTAAAATATCTTGGAACATATCCACTAGATACATTGAACAGACCAGAAACAACTAGGAATAGATGTAGATTAGCAGTAAAGAGTAGCAGAGCAATGATATAATTTAGGAAGAGATATAAACCACCATGGAGTCTAACAAAATTAATGTATAAAACAGTCATTTCTCCTGCTATGACTTACGGCCTTAAAGCAGCAGCGTTAGTAAAAAGAAATAGAAGGTCAATAACTAGATATGAAATGCAAATCCTAAAATGAATGTTAAAATATAGTAGGGAGAGACCTACAAGAGGTTTAACAGTATCAAGGTTTTTATATGGTAAGACTGCAGTTAAAAAAGTTCGAGTTATGAGTATATGCTATTTATTGGGGACATATACAGAGAAGACCCGATGCCCCCCCTCTAAAAATAGCAGAAAAGATTAGGTGTAACAATAAGAAAAGAGGTAGACTTGCAAAAACATGGAACGATTCAATTTAAAGGAAGACAAAAACAAGCTACCAAATATACAAGAGTAGAATTGTGAAAGATAAAGATAAATTAAAAAATAAACAGGCGGAGGATTTTTATAAAATAATTGGTAGTGAAGAAGAATCAGAGTTAGGAGTAGAAGACTAAAAGGCAAAGAATTAAAGACAAAAACCTAGGTAAAAAGTTGATTGCAAAGAAGAATATTAACGCCCACACAAATAATAATCAAAAGAGCAGGGGAAAAAAGAAAAAAAAAATCTGGACATTTCTCCATGTACCATAACATGAAGCAATGGTGTTGGCTATATGAAACATCACCACAGTTCTATTACTAGAACTCCAACAACACCAATAGAATAGCTTAATAATGGTGTGACAACTTAGATGATTTTGTTTTAATCATTTTAGGTAATATTACGAAAAGGAGAAAAAACAAAAGAGAACGCCCAAATAATACACTCCTAACAAGGGGAGAAAATTCAACAAACAAAGGTGACGAGTCTATAGCAAAGGGAACAACGCAATTCCAGAAGAGTCTGTCTAAAAGCGGACCAGCAAAATATGGTGAGACCTAACCAGTTATAACATTTATAAACAATATATAAGCGCTAGGTGGAACCTGGAAGTGTGTTAACTTAACCGTTATCCACATAAAAACGGTCATGTTAACATGCGGGACATATTGCGTGTGAAAGTAGCCACGGAATGGGCGTGACTTTCCAGACTTTCTGAAATGGGTTACTGGATCTGCAATAGAGCTAGCACTTTGTAATTGCCGGATGTCAATGGCCACGTAAAAAAAATATTGCAAACAGATTATACTTAAGCCGGGTGGGTGGGGGTGTTAGATTGCACGCACACACACACACACACACACACCACACACACACACACACCACACACACACACACACACACACACACACACACACACACACACACACACACACACACACACACACACACACACACACACACACACACACACACACACACACACACACACACACACACAGAGAGAAGGGGAGAAGGCAAACGGAAAATAAGGATTGTTTTTAGTGGTTAGGCACGAAAGCGAGTCCCATCATTGCTCTTGTGAGTCCCACACCGTGCCAAACACACTACAGGCTAGGCTTTTGAAGCTTTTTAAACCTTATAAAAACACACACACACACACACACACACACCACCACCATCTCAGAATTATAATGTTCATCGATAAAAACTACTGGAGGATTTTCAGAAGCACTTTTGGTCTGCATTACTACTGATATGGCAACACTAGTGTGCATCTTTTCAAAATGGTAAAAAACCAGACCAGCCTTGGGACCTGGTATTTAAAATTTAACTACCTTAATATTTTGCCTGTGCCCAGGGTCCCGTCTGTGGGTTCTATATCATGTATTAAATTTTATTTGCAATTCAAATTATCGTGAATGTTTGTTCACGTATTTGAAAACGGATTGTTTTTTCCGTGTTTAAAATATAAGAGACCCACCCTGTCATCTGACAGGTAAAAAATAACATATACAAAAACACACATACTGATTTGTGTCGACTATAAATACTAGATCTACTGTGATGTCCACTTAAAGTCGAGCACTCGACAGTGACGAAGTCTGTTTGTCGCAGAGGAAATAGGCCTAAAGATAAGTTTTATTTGTTGAATTCAAAAGAATTTGCTTGCGTTTGGAAGTAATAGTTTGAAAATGTGTTTCAGGTCTTTTTCAAAGCTATAACTACGCATTATTTTAATTTTATTTTTATTTTTATTTTATTTGTCAACATCTTCAGCTAAGCTGTACAGACTGATAAAATAACCTACCCTATCTAACGAGAGTCTTAAACTTATTTCTCGTCATATTATAATCAAAATGATGGCTTACTTCATTAATTCTTCGGAGGCATCTTTGCCGTGGATGATTTTCACCGAAGACTGTTCGGTGCCTCGGAATCCACAGCAGCTGTCGTTGTCGGGAACTGCGAGCAGGAACATAAAAGTTTATTTGTTGCAGAAGATGTGTGCAGTCCAAGCGGTTGCTCAATACAACGAATGCAAACAATCTCTGCAAGTAAATCCTCCGCTGGTGAAAAGGCTCCAGGGTTTCCCGTTGACCTCGGGGTTCATATGGGGGGAGTCGGAGGGGGTCGTCCCCCGGCGGGGGGGGGGGGGAAAACTGAAGAAGCAAACTGGGATTTCTTTCTACCCGGCGGCGTCTACAGCATGATAAGGAGCCCATACTTGAACTCCATATTCAAGGATACTGCGCACCAAAGAACAGTACAGGACTTTCAGTGCGGAGGTTATGGAAATATGGTCGTTTAAATTCAGCTTACTATCCATCGTTACTCCTAAGTCTTTAATCAAATTGACTCGTTCAAGTTCTTCTGAATGTAGCAAATAGTGGAAAGTTATATGCGAACGGCTTCGGTTGAAACTTATGATCTTGCATTTTATAGCTTTCATCTCCATTCCGTTGAACAGACACCAGTTTGATACAGTATCAAGGTCTTGCTGTAGAGCAGCGCAATCAACCATACTCCTGATGGTTTTGAATACTTTTAGATCGTCGGCGTACATGAATCGGTGTGATTGTAAGCGGTGGCATAAACCGTTAACGAAGAGAAAATAAAATTAAAGGACCCAAATGGCTGCCTTGCGGTACACCGGACGGTATCTCGTAGCTGCCGGAATATACAGATCCAAGCTTGATGTAGGCAAATCTACCGTAGAGATACGAGCCTAGCCAGTTTATCAGCCATCCAGGAAATCCTAAGCGTTCCAGTTTTTTCAGCGTTAACTCATGCGGTACCTTGTCGAAGGCTTTAGAAAAATCGATGTATATACTGTCAACCTGGCATCTGTCTTCAAGACTACTGTTGAGAGTGCTGACGTATGACATAAGGTTAGTGATGGTGGATCGATTTTTTTACAAATCCCTGCTGAAATTCGGAAATGACAGACTGAGAGGCTCTATACATTTTGTCGTGAATAATCGATTCCAAGATCTTTGAGATACAGCACAGAATTGAAATAGGACGATATTTTTTCACGCAGTGTATGCTACCAGATTTGTGTATAGGCGTTACCGCAGCCTGTTTCCATGCATCAGGAAAAACTCCTTCTGACAAAGAAAGGTTGAATAAATAGCTAACGGGTTCTGCAAGTACATTGGCACATCGTTTGACAAACACAGGAGGCAGCTTATCCGGGCCAGGCCCCTTCGACGAGTCTATAGAGCTCAGAGCGTATTCTACGTCTGCTGCTGACAATGTAGGCCTTGAGAAATTAATCGTGTATGATGGAAAGCTTTCCACCAGATTCTGAGAAACCGTGGGGACGAGTATAAGTTTTGGAAAAGCGCAAATGGGGGGGGCCGGTGGGTGGGGTTTTTTGGGGGGTGGTTTGAGGGAGGTGTGTGTTTGGGGCGGTTGATGACGTTCTGTGCCGAAAAAATCGACGACGAGCTTTCCGAAGAATATTCCGGCGATGTCTTAAGTCAGCATTCCACCATACTTGTCTGTAAGACCGGGGAATAAGAGCTCTGCGTACGGGAGTGTGTCGGCATATAGAATCGAAAATCTCGGTGTAAAAAACAGAGACCGCTAAATTAACGTTGGCTCCGTTGAATAGATGTTCCCAGTTTTCCGAGCTCAAATCATCACACACAGCACTGTAATCACAGCGGTTAAAATCGTAGTCCTGTTCATTGGCTATCGATGGCTGGGGATCCTCAAATCGACGTATGTCTAACCGTAGGACGAATGGATTATGATGGCGATCAGGTTTTAAAATGGTTAAGGGGGCTTCTATCACATCCACACTGCTGCCATTATTCACGAAGGCCAAATCAAGCCATCTTTTGTTGACGTTACGGATGTCACAAATTTGCTGAAGTCCGCTGGCCACCATGCTCTCAGTTAACGCAAGTTCCTGCTTAGAAGAGTCGAATGTAGGAATTCCTGTGGAAGAAAAAAATGCAATCAACATCTACTACCAAAACATGATCAGCATAAGAGGAAATGACAGACAAAAGAATCTATATTTGACATCGCTTGAGAGGACTACGAGCCTAGTTGTTGAAATTATTGGGATGTACAGGACAGTATGTATTTGGGGCGGCGATAGAGACGCACTCAATAGCGACAAACAGTCCGGCGGGGGAGTGGCTTATGCGTTCACCGTGTGGTGGGGGTATGGTTGGATGGGTGTGGGTTTCGGGGTGTTGGTTGTTGGTGGTGGGGGAGAGTATCGGGACTTCGTAATTAAGCGTTTTTTGAACGGTGAGCGACCCGGCGATATATTCCGGCTGCTGAAATCGCATGGGGTCAAGCGGAACTTTGTCTACACGACCATCAGGCGATACCGGGAGACGTCCTCGACCAATGACCGTGCGAGATCCGGTCGGCCGCGTTCAGCGAGGACGCCACGGGTCATCAAGATCGTGAGGGAGCGAATTCGGCGCAAAAAGAACCGCTCAATCCGGAAAACGGCTGCAGATCTATCCATTGGAACCGCTCACACCATACTCGCCAAGGACCTTGGTTTCAGGCCTTACAAAAAACGTAAGGTCCATGGCGTTTCGGAGGCTACCAGCAAAAAGCGGTTGGATCGAGCTAAGAGGATCCTCTCTCGGCACGCTGGTCAGGAGTTTGTTTTTTCGGACGAGAAACTGTTCGTGCTGCAGCAGCCGCACAATGTGCAAAATGACCGGGTGTGGGCGCCATCGAGGGACAGCATTCCTGAATCCAATATAAACATCCCTCGGTTCCAAAGTGCCGCGTCGGTGATGGTTTGGGGGGCAGTATGCAAACGTGGTAAGCTACCCTTGGTGTTTATTGAAAAAACGTCAAAATCAACGCGGCGTACTACAAAACTGAGGTTTTGGAAAAGGTTGTTGCCCCCAGTCTCCGAAGCCTCTACGGCGATGAGCACTACGTGTTCCAGCAGGACGGTGCACCAGCCCATACGGCAAATGTGGTTCAAGCCGGTGTCGGGACAATTTAACCGACTTTCTGGACAAAACTTTGTGGCCTCCCAGCTCCCCGGACTTGAATCCTCTCGACTTTTTTGTTTGGTCCTATATGATGGCGAAGCTGAACGAATACAAGGTCAGCACTTTGGATCATTTCAAGACGGTAATTCTCAAAATCTGGGACGAAATGCCCATGCAGTCCGTGCGTGCCGCCTGCGACGCGTTCGAGAAACGTTTGAAGCTCGTTAAGGAGTACAAAGGGGGGGTCATTCCAAGAGAATGTTGTAAACGTTCCTTGTAAACATAGCTTTCAATAACATACAATCCAAAAAATAAAAAAACATGTTTTCATTTTTTTAACAAATTTTGAAAGTGTATCCGAACTTATTGAACACCGTGTATTTGCACCGAGTTCGCAAAAGCTGAAAACACCGAAGCAATCTGCGTTAGGATGGACACAGTGAATGGATCTGTGTTTCTGTGTTGCGGGTATATTCCACCTACCTCAAACATTCATCGGTATCATTCGTTCGTCAATTATGTGGAGTCCGTCGTCGAGACCGTTGGAGCGGATGACACGGTGCTCGTGGTTGGAGATTTACACCTGCCAAATTTGAGCTGGAATCAGTGTTTACAGGAGGGAAAAGAATGTTTTCTCTTACCTGATCGATAAATTCGCAGAGCGAAACCGCCATTGTTGATGGATTATTGTCGGCCGGGCTGATGCAAGTGTGATCTGCCGAATCAAAATAATAGATTTTTGGATCTCGTCCACCACTGACACCGAGTCCTGCAAAGTTGTTGTGACTGACCCGATAATAAAGCACGAAATTCCACCACTACGCAATGCAACTGACGATAGCTACGGATGCACTACGCGAGTTGCAGATTGGGATGTCCAAAAAGCACTTGAACCTTGAGTTAATGAATACGGCGTCGGTTAAAATGGCATTAATGGATATTTTGTGGGGCGACATTTTCATTTCCAAGATGATTTCGACCACGATTCAGACACGTACAAGCAACATGCTGCGTTAATGGTGGATTTTCTCAACTCAGTCGATGTTTTGAATTGTGGACTCGATTCTACAATTGTGGAAAACAACATAGATTTCAACGTCCTCTCGTTTTACTTTGTGTTGTTCACCATGTTCACACGTTTTGCACCCTTTACAAGGAACGTTCAAGGGAAAACCCGTACCCAGAATGGTTCTCGCCGATATTGATACATGTTCTCAAAGATAAACGAAAAGCACTGAAGAAAATGCGACGCAATCCTACCCCGGAGAACATTACTCCTACAAACAACTACTGGGAACTTTCAAAGTGCTGCACAGAGAAGCGTATCAAGTGTATATCACAGGGATTGAGAATGGAATTAAAGAAAATCCAAATCTTCTGGAAGTTCGTGAATAGCAGGCGAAAACACATCGGGATACCGGAGGTGATTAAGTATGGAAACAGATCTTCTGCTAATGGACAGGATACCGCTGAACTCTTCTCTGAATATTTCCAAAAATGTTATCGAAACGATCACTCCACTGAAATCAACACCCCGTCGGTGCGGCCGTTGACTTAGAGCTACCAAGGAAGAAGTAAGAAAAGGTTTGTCGGATTAGACTCAAGCAAACAGCAGGACCCGACAGGTTGCCAGCTAAGGTTCGAAGGAATTCAGGATGAGCTCGTCGAACCTTTAACGCTTCTCTTCGTCTGGTTATCGCCTATGGAATATATCTCCTAAACGCCTATTCATAAAAAAGGACCCGTCTGACGCTGAAAACTACCGGGGCGTAGCTATCAGTCCGCGATGCCAAAACTGTTCGAGCAACTTGTTACTCCCATCATGAACGAATCAACGATCGTGTTCAACGCACAGCATGGGTTCCTGAAAAGAAGTCAGTTGTGACGAACCTGGGTGAATTCACTCCACGGTGACTGATAAACAAAGGGGTATCAAGTGACTGCGATATACGGATAGGAGCAAGGCTCGATGTGGTGGGAATAGATAGCATAATCGTGCTGCAGCTGATCGGTATCGGCGGCATGTTGGAATGGATTCGAAAGACCACGACAGATGTGGAAGGTTGTAGTCGCCAACAATCACAACAGTATCACTCACAGCGGCAGCATTTGTATCTGTAAGGCAGCTTCGGACTGCCGGATGTAGCGTTCGGGTTCGCTGTTAGGTCTTAGATATATACCACACACAAAGATTGATCGATCTGCAAGAGACACTTTCACAGCGACCTGCTCGAGCGACTCGCCTCCATTAAGTCGAACGGGAACATTTTGTAAACAGGATTTTACTGCAAACAACTTTGCTTTCCTGGATAAAAACCTCCTTGTCTTTTTGCGCATGCGTGGTATGGAGCATTACTTTTGGATACCCATCTAAATCATTTTTTTTTTTGCAATATTTTTTTCCATCACGGCTTAATTTGTCACAAGTTGCAGTTTTTTTAGGAAGGGATTATAATGCGATTATGGTTAATAAATCATTGCCGTATCAAGCAAATGGTTGATGTCCCATTCTTTCGCGCTCTCAGTCATACATTCCTCATATTAGAATGTTGTAATATAGCACGTGCTCTTTCTTCACTCTCAGCATCGTAAGAATCCGATTCAGAACTTGAGCTGTTGATGCGTAGCAGGAATCGAGCAAAATGCTACGCTTACTCGAAGCAATTTTGCTCATTGATATTGATGCAGCAGGTCAGTGTTAGTCTCCACCCGGAAATTTTGCTTAAGGGGAACACTTGTATTTTACTTTGATTATTACTTTGTTCATTGCGTAACAAAAACAACAATTATTCAACAGGACAATTTATATTATGATCCCTTTTTAAAAGTTTGTGTCTTAAGCAAAGCTGTTTGAACTAACATAAGCTACACTGTTGCTGAAGACACAAATGATCCATTTTCACTTTGTTCAAAATTGAATTTTTGGATCCTGTTTTAGCGATATTGTTATATTTATAACGGCCTAACTGACAAAACAACTACCATCAAAAATGGCACAAGTTATGCTTCGAAACATTTCTGAGGACACCATAGGAACACAGTCAACCCTTTTGACGAAATCTTACACGATCACGTTTTTCGCTATTTGGGCCACCGTGCAGTGGTGCGATCTGACCCTTTTTAGAAAATCCTTTAACAATTTATTTATTTATTTATTTATTTATTTATTTATTTATTTATTTATTTATTTATTTACTTGTCTTCGAAAAACTCGTACAGACAAATGATACTATAAACTAATACTAGATTTGAAAATTGTCTTGGATGTGTTGAAATCAAAATGGTCAGACACTTCATTAAACCTACGGCAACAAACGTCAAATGGATTGTTCTGTCCGACGAATAGAGTACGATGCGTAGATGATCGAAGGAAATCCGCACGCCGAGTTGTTCTTGTTGGAGCGTTAAGTTGTACGTTACCCAGGAGCGCTGAACAATCAATACTATTACTCAGGATGTCGAATATGAAGAGCCGCTGCAAAAGAATCCTTCTATCAGCCAACGTCGGTAGGCGTACCACAGCGCACCGCTGTTCGTAGGGGAAAAGTCGTACAGGATCATTCCAGGGCAGACGGCGGAGCGCAAACCGAAGAAAGTTGCGTTGCATTCTCTCGATTCGTTGAATATGAACGACATGGTATGGCGCCCACACAAGAACACCATATTCTAATATGCTAAGCACCAGCGCACAGTAGAGCGACACATTCAACAAGACTAACAGACGTACTGAGCAACCCATTCCTCATCCCAACTAGTACTCCACCTCCACGTAAAAAACAGCTGGTGTTAGCATTTCTATCGCACCGATAAATCGTGTAGTTGTGTGCGAGTTCCTTGTTTACGATATCATTATTGAGCCAAGTTTCTGTAAGAGCTATGACATCGTAGTCACAACCAGATAGTGACAAAAACAATTTACAATATAGTTTCGACCGTTGGCCACTTGCCCATAAATGATTAGTGTGGTCCTTGTTTCTCAGTTTGATCATTGCATTCTCATGTGATTTAAAGCGACGCATGATAGGTGTTTGATTCAAATTGGCAACTGGCCACTACTCTTGGGGTACCCGGAACCAGCCCAGTTGTGTCCATTATGGTCCAGAACCCTCGAATTGACCACTAATAAATATTGTTTTTAATTCTCGTTTATTTCAAGATGTTGCATGGAAGGTTTTGATTCAAATTGAAAACTGTCGATTTCCGTTGGAGTACCGGAAACATGTTAAAATTCGGCCAATTTTGTTTCAGATGCTCATCAGTCTTTTGAAATCATCATAAGATGGAAGGTGTCGCTTGATGGGCGTAGCACCTTTGTGGCCAATCAAAGATTTTTATTTTTTTAATTTTTAATTTTTAGTAGTCATCTGCATGATGATAGTCACTCCATTATAATGCGCAGTTACAAACAAAAAATTCAAAATATTTCTTTTTTTCCATTTTTGATTTGGGTTGCCTCTTGTAGGTCTCAAGCGATGATAAAATATAAATAACAAAATATACATGTTATTGAAAAGTACAGGTAAAAATAGTTGAGTTAAGTATCAAAAACCATTCTGTCAGAAAAAATAGAACCGTGCAGCATGACAGAGCGATGCGGACTGTGGCATCATCAATCTACTTTCTATCTTCCAAGTGTATGCACGCTTCCAACAGAAAAGCAAAAAAAGCTTTACCTTTTAGATGTGTCTTACCCCTCAAAATCCGCAAATTGCCAAGGCTACGCTTTTTCAAAAAAAAACAAGTTTCCAAAATCAACTCCTTAATCCTGGTATCCTCCGATCGGGTGCTGCTTCAAATTCGACTAAAGCAATGGTTTCTGCAAGCTTGAATGACGCACATAGAATGTGAGATATTACTGCCATACAACCATGATTCTGAAAACCAATCGAAGCTCGGATTCCTACCTAGGTGGATAGAGTCTTTCTCTTGCATGTTTTGTTTGGCTTTGATGCCAATTAGTCCGCTACGAGCCGATCGTGCTGCGGTTGAGCATCAGCCTGATTGTAAGAACAGCCGTTTGTCTCGTCAGTCAATATTTTGCGTGAGGCAGCAACGGATCACAGATTGGGAGCCGTCATAAAGTAAATGTGAGTTTGATTCCCGACGGGTCGTGTAACATCAAGTCTTTAGCGAGTGTTTTACTTTAATAGTTTAGTTTTCACTAGTTATTGTTGAATGGCAATAACATTATCGTCTTTAGTGGCTTTAGCTTTCAGTGTATTTTATCCGCAAATTTACAATTATCGTCTAATTTTAGATCTATATCGTTTTAATAACAATTCATTTCTATTATTTTGCTTCCTTATATTAACGTTTGTTTTGTATTATATTGTTTTTGTTTTTTTTTGTTTCTGATCAATATTGATTCCTTTTGGTATGTGAGTACAATATTTCAAACTATTTATTCTTTTTGAAAATTTTAGCCTGATATATGCAAATATATTTCTTGTAGAATGGTGATGGTAGCTTTTTCGATTTACTAGAATAATTTTAGTTTGAAATTTTGAATAACATGTAAAATGCGGAGGAAAGTAATTGATAAACGTTGTTTAACATCTTCAAAAATGTGTCAAATTTGTTCTCCGTTCTGTGAGCTGGCAAAGTGCAAGCCCGGCAAATAAAACATTTATTTTTTTGGTGAATTAAGTCTGAAGTAATTGAGGCTTCTTAGTGTTATCTTTTTTTGGCAGAAGTCAGGCAGTATTGTGTGAAGTTCGAAAATCGTTCAACGTTTTGAAGTGTTAATGACAGGTACAGAAAAAAAAACATTGATATGCTTTTGAAGAGTTTTGCATTGTAGAGCGTTTCTTAACATTTGATGCGGTTTAAAAAAAGTTCTGATTGATTTGGTCGATCGGGTTTCTACAAGTTTTGCCTGGACGAAAAAGTGAAAAGACGTTTAGTGCTGAAAAAAGTTATTAAGAAACAAAATCAAGCTTCAGTGGGCAGTACTTAATTAACGACACGATAGTGATATTTTTAATCGAAATGGATACATAATACATAATTTTTACCATTTTACTTGGTTTTTTCACCCCAACTGGATCATTTGCAGCCTATTAGCAATCTATTTCAAGTACAGTTTCGCATATGGAAGGCTGTGTTGAAACGACCGTCGAATCTGCCTCATATTTTAGCGTCATGCACCCTGATTAGCGTCCATCTCTGGCACTTTGGAAAGTTGATGTTCCTTTATATCAATGGCTATGATATGAAATACCAAATCATACATTTGGCATGTTAGTTCAATTCAATAGCTACAGAACAATGTATATGTGAAGGCATTTTATGAAAGTTTACTTCCTTTTCGTTCGAAGGCAAAACAATCACTCCAATCAGAGCCTTTTTCCACATACAGCTGTCGAAGTTCTACGGAAGTAGCATTGCATTCTTCCGGAGATTGAAATGGTATACCGGAATAGCCGTTGAAAAGCAGTGTTAGTTTTTCAAAAATATATGAGCAGTCTGCGATTTATTTTCAAATAAATCACCTCGTATTGAGGGTGTGCGGTGTAACGAAATATTACGATTAGAGTGGAGCACTGTTTCGGCAGTGAGCTCCGTCAGTCATCGCTGTTACTAACCCTTATGTAAACCAAACAGCTTGATATTTAGATCTTCTATATTTTCACGCATACATTAATCATGCACAAAAACACAAGTCGTTTGGTTGAAATGCGGCTGAGTAGAAACGATATTTGACGGAAGTGGGTTTGCTGGGGAAGTAGTGTTCCACCTTATCACGCTTCAAAACGAAATTTTACGTTATTTCTCAGAATATTATTAAGTTGCTAGAATGTTTCTTGTTTCTTTTATATCAGAAAATTTTGTTTTGGATTGCATCCATGATAACGAAATTTTGTGGAACTTCGGTTAACTTCGAATCGATTTTCATGAACCTAATTCTTTTATTTCTCATCAGCAATTTGTTATGTATGAGATAGCACTAAATGTAACTTAGGTGGACAAAATTATTGATAGTATAGTCGATAATCAATAAGTTATTTGCAACCGGAAATTGTAATCAAGCAGATTGGGCCGTTCAGCAAAACAAATAAATTTCGTTATTCCAGAAACCTCTTTAGACTAAAATTTACAACAGTCCACTTAAAAAGCATTTATGAAGAACGTTGATAAAATTATGTTGATGAAGTTTGTCAGAAGTAGATAATTCCTCATCTCCATGCGAAGCGCTATGTAGCGCTAAAATTATGTTACTATTAGCGATTGCTTTCGCCTATAAAAATTTAGTATTTTTTCAAAATGAAATTGATGATATTTATTTAACATCAGTCTCATCTGTTCTTAGATAGATTAGGTTCTGTGAATTTATTCATTATAAGAAGATTTTGAATTTAAAACGTCATGTAAATCCGGTACAGGCACATATAAATTCATGAAGAGATAGGCTCTGATCAAAGTTATTAAATTTGGTTATGCTAAGCTATGATAATCAGTTGATTCAGATATTTCATTCCTTCCTTTTTAGCATTTCAAGCTTATTGCTTTCACAATTAGCTTATTGCTTGCTCTCAACTTAGTGTTCTTATTGCACTTCTATAGTTATTAATTAAGAGCTCCCAATCCCAAGTACCATTTTTGCATTAGAGCATTTCCAGCCAGAATAGCAAAACGGTTGGACCCTACTCTCTCTGATCTGAATGAAATTTTGTCCATATGTTGGTTTTTACCCAAAATTACATGTTCCATAAAAAACCAAAATTTTCCTTCTATAAGGGCGTATTTAAAATGTGGATTTTATTTTTTCAAAATATTTTTTTTTCGCAAACGGCTCATCTGATCAAAATGTCATCTAAGAAAAACATGTAGGTAATAAAGTGTTCTTCAAGAAAAAAAATACACTGAAACTTAAAAATTCGTAAATTCCTGCTTAAAAAGCATAAAACATTGATTTTCTCACAGGCCCCTTTCGATCCTCCTAATTTTTTTTTTTAAGTTGAAGTTATGTCCTTTAAGCTGGTGAAGAGTTTAAAATGGCCATCACCTTAATTTTTTTTTTTTTTATATTTATTAATTTATTAAAAATGCTAAAAATGATTATTTTTTTATTAAATCATACCAAAAATAGATTTTGTGCATTATTTTTAATTAAAAGAATCACAAACTTTGCTCGTAAGCCTAGCCGTTCTCAAGTTATTGCGAATTTTAAAAACAGAAATTTATGTTTTTGCAATTTTTTTGGCCCTTTTTGATTGTTAGTCGTGATGTCCACAACAAAATGTATTCTTCATAATAGATTATTGAAAAACAGGCAATTTTTTCTCAGACACGGTGGCAGTCAGACTTACCGGTTTCTGTTTGGACGCGATGGAAAAGAATCAAGTTGATGCTTTTACACACTACCAAAATGTCGTGTAATGTTCTGTCCTCTGAGACCGACACATGCAAGCGTCCTTTAGCACATAAGAATGAGTTGAAAGAGAGGAGAAAATAAATTCAATCAAACACATCTCTTGTCGAATTGCGTATGTGTCAGTTCCAGGAGACATAATTTTATACGAAATCTTTTTTTACGTTCCCCGACTTTTTACAAACATGAATTACGTCTCGTGTAAAATTCATAATTTCTAAGTGTGTAGATATGTGTGTGTTTCGGATAGTTTTGTTTAGGGAGAGAAGAGGCAGTATGTTATACAATGTTTTTTTTTTCAATCTTCATTAAATTTATTATATTTCAGATCATTTGAATACATTAAATATTTCGGATTCATCATTCTAATTAGAAAATACCTTAACTGCAATTTGGCTATTTGAAACTGGAATGTTAGAATGATATTTTTGAGTTCCAGGAATTCCTTTTCGACCTCTTTGTATTCATCCGTATTGTAACAATTTATGCACGCGCGAAGATGGCAAAAGTCTGTTCTAAATCGTGCATCGCACAGAATTTGTTCCATATAGATAGTGCGATCACATAAAATGCGATTTATTTTTAAGCTGTTGAGCATAAGATTCACATTTTTGTGAATCGTACAAACACAAACGTTATGGGATCCTGATTTACTAAGAAGCTTACAATGTTTTGGCCGTAAGGCTGCAAATGAGCTAAAGCTTAGTTCAGCATCTTTATGGGTTTCATTAAAATGCAAGTATGACTCTTTGAGTGACATCGTCAAGAGACGTTTTTGTGTTATCTGGCGTACACCACTCGTCACTACAGAGACATAATCTCTTTGGCCCGGAATAACTCTGCTGATATCGTCATCTTCGTAGAATTGAACAAATTTACGTACTAAATCTGCATTCAGTCCATGTCCTAATTTGAAACGGGGTTTACATAATATTCCATCTTCGGCGACTTAATCCTTTATCTCCAAAGAAAAAAATAATAAATTAGTTTTTTGATTATTTTTTCCAACATGACATGAAATAATATTCAAAGATGTTCATAAACCATACCTGTGTTGCAGTATATCTGCTGACTCTGAATTCATCCACGATTCTTTGCGTAGTGCAAGACTTTGGCAATATGGACCATATTTGAAATTGTTGATCGCGAGCACATTCAGGATCGGCAATTTTTTCCTTTAACTGGTTCATTATTACCTCGTAGTCCTTAGCCGTTGGCGTTGAGATTTGTTTGGTCCTCACCTTCCAAAACGTCAAATATATGACGCTTAATTGCATCCCTAATTTCCTTGGTTTTTTGGTGGGGGTAGGAACCCGAGTAGAGTCTAACATCATAAATACAGCAATTCGCAAACTTATTTTGATATCAACATTACATCGAAATCCAAGTGTGATTTCACGCCACAATTATCAAATTTGATATCAAATTTAGTTTTCATCTTGCTGTAATCTTAAGTTCACTTTTCTTTGAGAAAATAGTTTTGTTTTCATTGTATCAAGTGAAATACTCATTTTGCTATAAACAGGAAAAAATATACAGCAAATTGACTATTCAATTTGCTCTCACTTATAGCAGGATCAGTTTTAAATTTGATGTCACAGGAATACATTTTTGTTATCACTTTTGGTCTTTTAACCGTTAAAACGACCAAAACGACAGCAACCTTAGTAATCATTATAAGCAACATAACAACATCATATTTAGTTTTCTATTTGATCTCAGACCCTACTCACTTCTATTTTCTTCTTTGAAATTGGCGATACATGAATTCCCATGATGCCATGGCTGAGTGTCTCGATGTTATATGACAAAATTATTTTATTAACAATAGACTCCGCTGAAGTCGTTGAAGCTGGTAGAAGACACTTCAAATGTATGGCAGACTCCATTGTATTGAAATGTACCTACAAATACAAATAAGACATTTATTCCAGACACGGGTATAAATCAAAATTTACCTGACTGTTGTCTTCTTAACGAGAGGCTTAAAAAATCCCGAAGGAAAAAGCGTTTTTGCAAAAAAAAAAGAAGTTTGAAGTTTTGAGTTAGATCATTTACTTCAGATAGCATCAGTTTGCATCGCCTCCGTTGCGTCTAAACAGAAACGGGTAAGTCTGACAGCCTCGAAGTCTGAGAAAGATTTGTTTTATATTTAATAATCTATCATGTAACATACATTGTTTTGTGGACATCGCGACTAACATTTGAAAATGGCTGAAAATATTGTTACGACAAAATTTCCTTTTAATAAAATTTGCAATAACTTCAGAGCGGATGGGCTTACGAAAATATGCTTCTATGTGCTTTTTTATCAAAATAAATACGTAGAGTCTATTTTTGGTAAAGTTGTAATAGAAAATACGCAATTTCACAAAGTTTTAAAAATTCATAAAAATTTAAAAACAAAAATTTTAAGAACTAAAGAAGTGACCGTCCTAAACTTTTCTTCAAATATTAGGATATCACTTCAAGTTTTTTCAAATTTTTTTTTAGAAAATTTGAAGTGGGGGGGGGGGGGGGGCTCTTAAACATCACTGGTTTATATTTTTTTAGCATGAATTTACATTTTTTTAATTTCAATGCATTTTTTCTTGAAGAACATTTAATGACCTACAACTTTTTTTCAGACGACATTTTGATCAAAATAATCGTTTACAGGTTATGATTTTTTGAAAAATCCAATTCATATTTTACATAAGCCCTCACAGAAAATTAGCCCAGGAAATTTTCGGATTTTTTTATTAAAATTTTTTTCTTGGGTAGAAACTTACATATGGACAAAATTTCATTAAAATCGGAAACTGTCGAGACAAAATCAATACACTGATAGGCAAAATAAAGTGCCCACCTCATCGTTTTTTCAATTTCTCTCATTTACTTGGTTCAAATTAAAGTAAACACACTGTTTTTTTTTATTATCTTATTTTTTATATTCTTTTTAAGTTTCACTTATGGAATACTGAAAAAAAGGAGTTTTACTTAAAGAAAAAAAAATCAATTTGTGTTGAAAAAAAAAAACAGTGACAAAATAAAGTGCCCACTTCATTTAGGCTACAGAAAACTTAAATTAAAGTAAAATAAAAGCATTTCAATAATTGATGTGTCCTCCTTTGGCCTTCAGGACCTCCTTCAGGTGCTTCGACATGCTCTCGACCAGGTTCTTTAGGTGCTGTGGATCTAGCTCTTCCCAGGCGCGCTCCAGGGCTTCAAAATAGTTATTTTTATTGGTAACACCAGTTTTGTCAACCCTGGCATCGAGAATCGCCCACAAATTCTCGATGGGATTGAGGTCCGGGCTTTGTGGAGGCCATTCCAGCGGTTTGATCCGAAAAGACCGGAAGAAAGACTTGGTCTTCTTGGCAGTATGCTTCGGGTCGTTGTCCTGCTGGAATACGAACTTCTCTTCAAGGCCCGTCTGGATCAGCGAAACCTCCAGATTTTCTCGCAGGATGTTGATGTAAGAATTTGCCGTCATTATCCCGTCGATTTTCACAATGCTTCCCACTCCACCCCACGAAAAACACCCCCAGACCATCACATTTCCTCCTCCATGCTTCATCGTGCCTTGGATGTGGCGCTCCTGAAGCTCCTCTCCCGATCTGCACCAAACACGAACCCGCCGCTTTCGGTTAAACAGTTCGAATTTTGATTCGTCCGTCCAGAGAACCGTTTTCCAGAACTCTAGGGGCTTATCAGCATGCTCCTTAGCAAACTTAAGCCGTTTGGCTTTGTTTGCCTTGCTTCCGGGCAAGTTTGCTATTCAACCCCTGTGCTACGAGACGGCGACGAACAGTTCGACCGGAAACTGATAACTGAAGGATTTCCTGGATCTCGCGGACAGTTACCTTCGGGTTCTTCTTGACTTCGCGCATGATCTTGGTGTCCGTTCTCGCATCCGTTTTCCGCTTCCTGCCTCTGCCAGGGCGATCCACCACTGATTCAAACGTTTTAAACTTCAGAAGAATTTTGCCAACCGCTGCCTTACTGATACTGTACTTCTTATATATTCTTATATATTTTAGCGTTTCTGGCTGGAAATGCTCATTAGTATGATTGTGTGGCAAGTACAATCATACGCTATGCCCAGGGAGTCGAGAATTTTTCCTTTACGTAAAATTCCTAGAGCAGACCGGGAATCGTACCCAGCCACTTCCAGCATGGTGTTGCTTTGTAGCTGTGCCTCTACCGACTGAGCTTAGGGAGGACCCCTTAGGGTATTTCATTCCTATGTTTTGCAATTCATATGCTCAAAGTTAGCATTATTTAGTTTATGTACATTTTGCTGAGTGTTCACTCTACCATCCAGGCATTTGTTCATGTTGGCCGACTCATGACTCATGCTCATGTTGGCCGACTAGACTCAATAACTTAAAACACTTTCTGATTCATACTTTACCATTGTATTACTAATGTATCAGCCTTTAAATTAGGATTGAGCATTTTTTTTTTGCTTTTCTATATTTTTTTCGGTTTAGATGAAATTGTTGATTATTTGCTTATTACTTAACTAGAATAACGGAATGCTTCATTCGCTGTGAGTAGGCTGACAACTCGGGGTTCACTAGAAGTTAAAATCTGAAATTGGAATGATGAGGGGAAAAAATGTTCAAATTTGAACCCGTCAAATTTTCAGCTCAGACTTTTCGTATTCCGACTTTTCTATATTGTTGTTCATAGTTGAATCTCCATAAATTTTGGTCTTGTTATATTCAAGACGAACACATTTCTTAAAACAATTAATTTTTTTTAAATAACAGACTTGGTGAGATCATTCCAATTTTGGAAAACATGCTCAAACTTACTTCTTTCAAGTTCTGGCAGACGATAATTAAATTAACTTAAAAAAATACTAGCAAAATTATCATCTTCTATTGCCACTTTATGAGTTGAATTTCTGCATACAAGTGCATACAAGTGCTACAAGTGCATTAAGAAGCGTTTTTTTCCTTTTAAGTGCGGTATTGGTTCAAAGTATGTTGTTCAACATTCGAGCAGCTAAAATAACGTTAAATACCTTCTCTTGTTCTAAAAAATGTGGTTCCATTACCTTGAGAATATACAATGACCGGCAAAAATAAAGATCCACCTTTGATCAATGTATTATTGTTGAGGAAAAACGCTTATTTTTGAAAAAATCTGGTATTCCAATACATGATTCCGAAAAATAAACAAAGGCGAACAATTTCAGTTAAAAAAACATGACAACTTTTATTCCCTACATAAAACCAAAAACCAAATCAATTCAGTTTTGAAAAGTAGCTATGACATAAAAAAAGATCCACTTCATGTTTGCATACAAAAAATCCATCAAAAACAGTTGCAGTCAACTCTTCAATAGTCAATATGACCTCCCTTCGCTTCGAAGATGGACTGCAATCGTTTCGGGATGCTTTTGACCAGGTTTCTGAGGTGCTGTGAATCTAACTCATTCCAGGCCTGCTCCAGTGCCGCAAACTATATTTGCTTGTTGGTTACATGTGGGAGTTGCAATGGTCAGTGAATAAGCAAGCGTAGAAAAGTAGCAATGGACAAGAGATAGCAAGGGGTGGCTTGGGTGGCTTTGGCCTGAGTGATAGCAAGGGCTAGTGTTCATTTATTTACTACGTCTTCAGCTATGCTGCACAGACTGAACCTTTCTTATATCTATGTCATTGGCCTAATACTATATTTAAAACGGTCTCTACTTATGCAAAAATCAAACGTTTCAACACCATTCAACAGCCGGCGTCGGTGGGGTAGTGGTAAGCGTGACTGCTACTTGGCACCCCAGCGGGTCTGGGTTCAATCCCAGTCGACGTCGATGGTATTTCTGAGGCGAAAAAATCTGGTCACGTCTTCCTTCGGAAGGGAAGTAAAGCCGTTGTTCCCGGCTCATATTCATGAGTCGTTATGTAGGGTCCAGGTGGTGGAGTCGTCTTCCTGGCGTCGGTCACCGTTTGAGAAAGTAGGCCGACGTAAAAAAAAAACGCCATTCAACAAGTTAAAACACTTTTCAAGCGGGTGATTTTGTCCGAACACCGTCAACCATTTCAGAATTCATCTGCATAAGTGGTACCAAGATGAAATAGTCAACGATCACGTTAGAGAATTGAGCCACCCAATTTCGATGCATAGGATTATAAGATCCTATATAAATTGCTTGCACAAACAAATACAATACAGTCAAAAGCAAATATACAAGTTGTATAACATATTTTTCTAGTGGCAACAAGGATACTCAACACTAGATCAATTTTATAATTCTTGTTCTGATTGTTTTTGTTTAACAAATACATCGTTTAAGCGTTATTCAATTAGAATCTATATGGAAGATATCACACTGTATCTAATGAATATTTAGTACATTTTGGCGTGGTCATAGCGTGGTCATGGTGTGGTAAGCAATCAAACCTTGTTTTAGATTTTTTTTTTCTGAAAGTAATATTGGTTAGGGTTTTATCCCGTTCTTTATTTATTGCTTAAATTTCATTTTGATGCAGGGCCAAATATAGGAATATAGTGACAAAATGAATAACAATTACCAGTTTTGCTCTACGTTTTTGAGAGCACTTACCACCTCTTGAGTGTCTGAAATCCCTTTGCAGGTTTCCAAATCCTCCAATAACTCCGGCTAGCGAGATATTCATGGTGATATTCTCACAACGGCCATTCAGAATGGTTCGAAAGATGCGTTTACTAAATTCCATCACGTTTATTTATAAAAGATAAGAGACATTTTACTACGTGCTACATTTGCGAATATCAGGGCAATGATCCCTCGTCACGTCTTCAAGTGATCATTACAAACTGTCCATTTGGTTCAGGCATGTTTGTACGTTAATGTGGCAGCCTGTTCACACATGAAATCTGCCTCGACCAAGTCGGCAAAATGCGTCCATACCTCTTTTTGAACCAAGTAGTGCGTTAACATCCCGCCAAATCACGCAAAAACTCTACATGTCCTTTGTGTGCTTTTTATAAAAAGCAACACGCGTTTCATGAGGCAGTCTTCTGTGTACAACTTCGAGTTTATCGTCTTGTTCGTGACAAGACATCGGTTATTGCTCAGCAGGTACTACTACTTTGCTAAATCCTGAACTTCCGAGTAAATTTATCCGTGACCGTAAATTTAAATCTGTGGGACATCTTCTCGTGCTGTGGCTAGGTATTTTTTTTGTAAGTTTCATCGTCATAGCAGGCATCCTTGGTAACACCTCCTTATCAGAATCGGGTCAAAAAACCTCCGAAAGCAAGTTTTGGTCACTAGACTCTATTTACGCGTCCTGTTTGGTTGCACACTTGCACAGTAAGAACTAAATCCTGCTCGCCGGTGGATTTTACGAACGGTACTACGAGCGGCACCGTAATTCATAGCGATTTCATTATCTGGCAGTCCAGGGTTTGCTTCGATGCTTCTTCAAAACTTGCTGCATGTAAATACTAATTAAAACATCATTTGGACAGCTTATTAAATTTTTCATGAATATTATTTCAAGGAGATCCAATTATCTATGGGTCTCCTTGAAATAATATTCATGGGTTTTCGATATTACTTGGAAACTCGACACTTTCAAGAGTTGAAAAGGAATTATTCAAAGATCTGGATTCTTTGAATCAAAAATTTGCTGGATGAAAATATCAAGTAGAACAAGGACTGCCCCAGAAAGTATGGACGCACCCAGTTTTCAGCAAAAAATACTACACAAGTGTTGAAATTTGTTATTAGATATACTGTTAACATTAGAGTAGCGGATCAGGTTAGTGCTCTCAATATTCGCAATCTAGCAATTGTATGCTAGCTGGCGCACCTTCTTACGAACGTTCTTCATAAGATACAGCGCAGACTTCTTAGCGACAACCTTTGACATTTTCTTCCAATCTTTTTCAAACTGTTGAATGGTATCTGCTGCTGATACATGTTTCCTAAGATGAGTTTTCGTCAATGCCCAAAATTCTTCAATTAGTCGAATTTGCAGGCAATTAAGAGGATTCCTGTCCTTTGGAGCGAATGAAACATTCTTGGTGGTATACTATTCTACTGATGATTTTGCCTAATGGTAAGACGCAAGATCTGGCCAGAAGACAACAGGATCTGTGTGGCTTCGAGATTCTGTCATCCATGATTATACAGTTCGAATTCCCAGCAAGCATCGTATAGTACCATTTTTGCACTCTGGTCCTGATCGATACTCTTTGTTTCGGGTGGTTCTGTTTTTTATAGGTTCGAAGATTCAAATGTTCTTTGGCGCGATGAGCATTGGATTTCGAAGTGCCATATCCCACTCTTAAACCTCCTTCTTGTGCTCAAATGCCTTTATAACACGTTTGTCCGAGGGTTTGCAGGACCTTTTTTTCGACCGATTTTGGTTTATCCTCAAACGTGTTATTCCCACTGAATTTCCTGATCGCTGTTTGCACGGCTTTCTCACTTACTCCTGCCATATTTGCCAACTTCCTGAATGACATTCCGGGTTCTGTACACCAGTTGTGCACAATATTAGACGTTGTTCCGCTGAAAGTCCACGCATTTTGAAACAAACAGTTGGGAACGATTAAACCGCTGCACAAGCGCTGAGAGATACACCGTGTCCAATATATTCTCATACACTTTTTCCTAGCATTGGTTTCGTGCAACTACTCAACATGCTTCACGTATGTGTTGGTGTAGTTTTGCACTATGTTTATACAAACGCTTTTAGGTTATGTCCGATTGTTTTCATTCGGTGTTTATCTTTTACCAGCGATGAAGGAGTTTCGTGCTGTGGTGTTAAAAAAGTTTTTGAAAGGTGAGCGCTCGGGTGCTATTTTCAGAAATTTGAAAAACCTCGGATTAAAGCGGGATTTTGTGTACCGAACCATCCGAAGGTACCGTGACACCTGCTCGTTGGATGACCGGAAGAGATCCGGTCGTACTCGTACGGTGCGGATTGCACGAGTTGTTAAAGTAGTCAGGGAACGGATTAGACGAAAATTACAGCGCTCTGTACGTAAAATGGCTGCAGATCTGAATATTTCGAGATCGTCAATGCACAATATACTGCAAAATGACCTCGGATTCCAAGCTTTCAAGAAACGTAAGGTTCACGGAGTTTCGGAACCTTCCAAGCAGAATCGACTCGAAAGAGCAAGTCTGCTTTTGTCGCGGCACGGTGGGGAAGAATTTATCTTTTCCGACGAAAAGTTATTCGTCTTGCAACAATCCCACAATGTCCAGAACGACAGATTGTGGGCTCTCTCTTCGAGAACTGTTCCAGAGAGTGATAGAAATATTCCACGGTTCCAAAGTGCTGCGTCAGTGATGGTTTGGGGAGGAATTTGCAAGCGAGGCAAATTACCACTGGTTTTCATCGAAAAAGGCGTTAAAGTAAATGCCGTATATTACAAAACGGAAGTTTTGGAGAAAGTTGTCAAGCCATATGTACAAGAGGTGTTTGGAGATGATCACTATGTGTTTCAGCAGGACGGAGCGCCATCGCATACTGCAAATCTCGTTCAGGGCTGGTGCCGAAAAAATGGATTGAATTTTTCGTATGATCATACATGCTGGCGAAGGTAAATGACCACAGGGCGATGAACCAATTCAAAACCGTAATCAAACGAATTTGGGACGAAATGCCGATGGAAGTCGTGCGTGCCGCCTCTGACGGTTTCGAAAAACGTCTGGAGCTGGTCAAGAAGGTTAAAGGCGGTGTTATTCCAAAACATATGCTGTAGTTGATCAGTATTATATTGCAATATAATGGGTAAAGTTATCAATAAAATCTGGATTATCGATTTGAATTTGAACAAATATCCATCAAAGATCCGGATTCGGATTCTTGATTATTATTTTGAAACAACTGAACAGCAAATATTCATGGCTAACTGATTTTACTAGGGAACATTGTTTTGAAAGTACTTCAGACTCACTGCACAGAAAGCGGTGAAGCTTTCAACACCGAATAATGACTACACATAAACAAACCACTATCGTGATGAGCGTGCCACTACAAAATATACAATGCGTACGGATCTAAGTGGACATTGCATTGCGTTGCTAAGTTATGGAATAGGCAATCCAACATATAATGCATTGCTATCGCTTTTTTTCGCAGCATTATACATCTTTCATATAAATATGCAGTTTATCAAATCGTTAGCCAGATATATTGTTACCTAGATGAAGAGGTTCTCAATCGATTCCACATCAGGCCCATTGTTCCATAACGGAATAAGGGTGCGCATTGTAGCGCATCTACATGCCATTTCTAGGCACTACTTCCAACTTTATATTTGACATAAAGAATAGAAGAATATCAATTTTCATCAGATTAGCTTTTCCTCCGCGGCCTTGGTTTCCACTCAAAGATGAAAACATGTCACTCCAATTGAATGGTTTCTGTTAATAATTGTTATCTGGTGGTAAGTACTATTAAAAGCAACGTAAATACCCCATTTCTGATGATCTCCTTACTAGAAATCTGGCTTAACCATCACTGGCGTATCGGCATCTACTGGTTTTGATGGTGGAAACTGCTACCTCATCCGCACTAACGGCATCAGCTCTTCATGCATAGAGTGAAAATTCTTTACGTTGAACCCAAACATCCTCCTTTTATCAAATGTTCAGTTCTGATAGCGCTTGATAGGTTTCCACCAGGGAATGATGTTTAATGCAAATTTTTCTTCATCATTTCAAATGATTTGCGTTATAGGACTGAATTGAAACTAAATGCAGAGTAGGAGTCATAGGTTTGCATAATGCCGAATATACAGTTGAGCAGAATCAAGGGCGTAAGTACTCGGCAAACTTCGATGTTTCTATGCTAAAACCACTGGTTATCACCTCCAAATTACTTGCAACCGTTGAATAAGCATGAGATCTACGCCTGTTATTTTCGAAGAAATTCCCTTGCAGTGTTCCCATCGTTCGTTGATCCAAGTCCTGGTTTCGCCATATCAACAAGAAGACCTGTTTCATTTTTGAATTCTTGTTGAATTCTTCGTTTCATGTAGGCTACATTTACTTTTCAGAGAAATCATGCCCACAATATAGTTATAGCCTTTAATCAAAAACAAAAAGGAGCTTACCTTGTCTGATTCAGTTCTGGATTGCCACTTCTTGATGCCTACTTTATATGCAATGTGACCTTCTTGATCTGACTCGAGACAACAGCTTTTCCAGAAGCTGAGCAGCAAACGTTAATTCCTCAACAGAATTGTTCTAGCGCAAATTTCGTGTTCTGCGTCGCTTATCGCATTCGCTCGAATTTCAAAAATAAAAGGAGGGCCAACTCTTAAAATGTCGATTTGAAGGGTGTACGGAATCAAATTGCGACACACACACACACAAATATTCGGCAAAATTCGCCCGTTCAACCAATCATCTTCAAACTTTCAGGGAGTAAAATAAAACATGTTATGAGTATTTTCCCATGTTTTATTAAATTTCAATTCCATATCCAAATGCACGAACCTTCTTCTTTACACTACTCATAAGGTCCTGAACAACATTTGGACCATTTTTATTTGCGTGGCATTTCAGTTTTTCTTCATATCTTCTTCCGAATTCACTTCCTTGGGATGCTTCCGAGGTGCATGCTTCATGATGGTCCAGTACTTTTCAATTCCGGTGCGTTGAGATGCTTCGGCACGAAATTGACCTCCTTAGCCTTGTACCACTCCAAAACCTCTTTCGAGTAATGGCACGAAGCTAAATCCGGCCAGAAAATCGTAGGACCATCGTGTGACCTCAGAAAAGCGAGTAGATGCTTTTGGAGGCATTCCTTTAGGTACACCTGCCCATTGACCGTTCCAGTTGTCACGAATGGGGTACTCCGCTTTCCACACGAGCAAATTGCTTGCCAAATCATATATTTTTTGGCAAAATTTGACATCTTCTGCTTTCCAATGTCCTCAGGGACATCGAATTTATGATGAGCAGTGAAAAACTGGAGCCCCGGAAGCTGCTGGAAGTCTGCTTTTACATACGTCTCATCATCCATAACGAGGCAATGTGGTTTCGTCAACATCTGGGTGTAGAGCTTCCGTGCACGTGTTTTACCTACCGTATTCTGCCGTTCATCACGATTAGGCGCCTTTTGGACTTTGTACGTGTGTAATCTTTCACGTTTTTTCGCATCTTGCACGAAAGTTTTGGTTAGATTCAGTTTCTTCGCCACATCTGGAACTGAACTGTTGGGATTACTCTTGAAAGCTTGAGCTACCCGCTTGTGATCCTTAACACTATACGTAGATCCATTTTTGCCACTTTTTTCTTTCCGATCGATGGTCAAACGTTCATGGTACCGATTTAAAACACGAGACACCGTAGAATGTACCATTCTCAGCTTCCTGCTAATGGCACGATGAGAAAGATCCGGATTTTCGAGGTACGTGCGCAAAATATCTTTGCGCCGCTGCTGTTCTTCAGACTCCATCTTCGCAACGATTGCACATCTGCTAGTGAAACTTACACAGCGTAAACAAATACACATTGAACTAATTCCACCAAAAATTTCCATAGAAAATACCCAACGGGTAAAACATAACAGCCATTTAAAAGTGATGCAATTTGATTCCGTACAACGTTTAGACCAAGATGGCAATCTGATTGTAAAGTTCAACCAACGTTTTTGCATGACCAGGAAAGACCATTTTCTGGAAGTTATTTTTAAAATGCGAAAGATCACTTTTAACCTGCCGTAACGAAAGTAAATACAACTTCCAGTGATCATCCCACTTCAAAATGATACTTCACAGAAGATAGTTGATTCATTTTCTTTTTTTCGACTTTTGATCAGGGTTTTGTTAGATTTACTCCATAATGGGCTGATCCAATGTTAGATGCATTTAATTTAGGCTGATCTAATGTTATATGCATTTAATGTCTTATTAACATATTATTAAAAAAAACATGTTAACATAAACATTTAATATATTATTAATTATATTATTATCGCATTATTAGTTGGTCAACGTTCGAAGGAAAATCATCCGGTTTCAAGAAAAGCGGCATCCGCTTGCATCATCATTCGAAAACGCAATTTCGATGTTTCGATGTGAACCGACAGAGGCATTCATTCGCTAAAAGGAGGATTTGAGGACGAGTTGAGCAAAAGATTAAGCACATTTCCACCATTCGCTTGCTTTGATGAGGTATCATAAATCATGCCAATGTTCAATTATATCATGCCTGGTGAATTCCACGCCTGTTGAATTCCGGTAAACAACCTGACAAAGTTCAAATCAGATGACTGTATCAAGTTGGATCTGATGTTGAGAGTTCGGTTGAAAAAAAAATCGAGCTTGAAAAACCGAAACTGAGTGTGTGTGAAAGCCCTCATTACTTTTCTTTTAAAACCTAGAAGAAAAATAAACCAAATTGATTAATCTTATTGTATATTTAGTAAAAAAAACAGAATGGGTCTAACCGTTCTTCTTGTTTTTTGATTATGCTATAAGGCATAGTTCGAGACAAATGTTTTTAGAATGGCGGTACAGTGCTGGCGTGAACCATGATATTTTTGTTAATTCGACAATTTTTACCAGCCGGTTTATCATTCAAGGCATGTTGAGATTCCGTTTGTATTAGATTAACTTATTATTGAGCGTTTCCCTATTATAAACTAATTTTGTCAATTCGTAGCTCCTTGACAATGGAGCGCATTTATATTTGCATTCTAAAACAAGCAGGTACATTAAAATAGTTAAATTTATGGATTGATATTGCAATGCGTCACTTTTTTGAGTTTGTGATGCAATATCGATTCTATGCCATTTTTTGTTCTGACTGATCCCAGCAAATTCCCAGCCCCCCCCCCTGGTACATATTTAAAACAACTTTTTCGTTATTCTCTTTTTAATGTCTTCGTATGGCTAATAACAGGTTATTTGGATGGATATGTATATTGGCTACGGGTCGATCAAAAATTTAAATATTTTCGCTATCATGTCGAACTTCAGGGGTTTCTAATTTTTATTTAGTGTCCGGTATATTTATCACTGTGACCATTTTTTTTAAAATTTATATTCCCCTTCTAAATAAGCTTTGTCAGGATGACACAGCACTATTGATGGTAGTGATCACCGAATGAAGTGCACTGTCGCTGACAATCTCTTATAAGATCAGTGAATATGTTGTGCTCTTTTGTTTGCAAAGAAGATGGAATGTTGAAAGGAATTTTTTGAGGAATGAATCGCTTCGATTGCCTGCTATGAACATTTTGCTTCAGTTCGCATTTTACATTCAAAGAGTCTTAGGCATTCATGCTCCAACCGATGCTATCCCTGATCTACTATGCCCAACTGAATTGATGTCAATATAAAAGTTAATCCACACGACTTTAATTAAACATTTTGCAGATAATCATACGAAAAGAAGCATACAAGCCACAAAAGGGTTCAGGTTGAGGCTAGTGTGTTAAAACAACTTTTGGAGTAATTCAACACTTTCTTAAACATGCGTGTAAATAAGTATGTATCAAAATTCTGGAATTAAATTCAATGCTCATCGCGGGACAGGATTATTAAACCGTCTTTATTGAAAGCAGTCGATTCTAGATTAAGATGCTTGATTCTTAGAGCACACTTTTTTTGCTTTTAAGTGCTTGACTTAATACAATGGTGGCATCCAGTCTCTTTGATGGCGTTCTTGCCATTACAACAATAATAAAAACAGTTGGTCGATGCTTGTATTAGACTGCATCCAAAAAAATTTAAAAGCATCTTGTATTATTATGCTTCCATATTGCCAATTGATTCTTAAAATAAATGGCAGGAAAATAATTTCAGAACGATCCTTATTCAAGCGCTCAACATCACGGTGAGACATAATTTAATTCAATTCGCATTCTGTTTGGGACTATGCAGTCACATTGACCACGTTGAGTAGAGCGGGGTTATTGGTCGCATGGGAAGTTGATGTATACTCATGTATTTAAATTTAAGAATTAAAAAATATGTGTTCAATTGGTGAAATATAACCCATCGATGAAGTTATTGAATGTACGAAATGAAGAAAACTTTTAATTTGCATTGTCAAACAATTGTCAATTGTCAATTTCATCAATAATCCTACATTGTGCAAGTTTGGATTTATGTTCCTATTATTGGTAGGAACAAAAAAATAAATCTGCTCCAATGTGTAACGAAGGTGCATTCAATAAGTTTGAAGCAAATAGAAACACTTGTCATACTGTCATGTTTTGAATGCATTTTCATATTTTAGGCAAGAAGAGGCAATTTGGTCACATGATTGTGGAGTTGATTTGATTAATTTACATTCTTATGAGTAGTAACGTCGATTGTGCCGATCTCGTGAATTATTTGAAAAAGGTCTATCATTATTTGTAACCGAACTTTGCCAGGCCTCTCTCGCACTATGCTAAAAATTAATTTTAACGTCTAGTGGAAGTTCACTTGCCCCATAAGTCTAAAATAGATGTTATTTTAGACCATTTTTGGAACGCTTCAAATACGAGTCATTGCTTCTGTTATCTTTTTTAGTGCATTGAGTAATTTATTGTCGAATATAAAAGTGTAAATTTGCTTCGTCAAGCATGTCCGTGTATACAAATATTACTTTACAATAATAAAAAAATTGAATGCTCAAGGTAGCATACTTACTTGCCCCTACTCCCATTACTTTGTAGCGAAATCAAACGCTGTCAAAAGCAAATGTAAACAAACACAAAAAAAAAATAATAATAATTTACCGATCAGCAAATACGAAATTTAATCCGTTTATTCATTAATTTTGTAACCCATATAGTCTTCACTGCTGCGCCATACGTTATCCCATTATGTAACTAACATGCTCAAATATCCTAACTTACTTATCACGGACGCTTTCAACGAAATAAAATCCGGAAAATTGTCCTCACACCAAGCATGTTTAGCTTTCGCTTAGTGGGACGGTGCAGTCTTGTTGGAAGCAGTATGGTGCATTCTTGTAGTGTTTCTTGACGAAGGGAAGCAAATTATTATTCAAAACATTATCGATGTAATATTTCCTGTTGATTTTTACACCAGGTTCAATGACCAGCAATGGAGCCTTCAACAGCAATCGAACCTTTTGAAGAAACAACTCCCTTGAAACCCTTGAAACATTCGGGAACCTCTGAACAGCTCGAGGAATATCAGAAATCACGAGGAATATCAGCAAAATGTGCTTCATATAGTCGATAATTTTGCTGGTTGTGGTGATCCTGTAACAGGAGCATTCTTTCGTCCGTAAATAGAATTCCAAGCCATGCAACCGTTGTTGTTTTTGCACAGTCGTCTTTCAAAATACTCCCGATCGGTGAATGCGACATTCCCAGTTCTTCGGCCATCTTTCGATCTGGATTCCGCCGGATTTGCTCCCACACTTGTTTGATGGCTTACGGACACAGGCCAGGTCTGAGAGGTATTTTCCAAGAACCTTATTTCTTTGTAGAGTTTTATTCCGAGTGGTTTCAAAAATAGTAAACAGTCTAAAATGTTTCAAAAACGGGCTTACCATGAGCTCCCTTTTCGCGTCAATGATTATCACGAGTCTCAAACGGATGAAAATTTAAAATTAACTCTTAAGCTGTGTTGACATTTGAATACACTCTAATAGAAAAATATGCAAATATGTCTGTGATCAAAAACAAAAGCTACACATGTTAAAAAACACTGACGGGAACTACCACTCACCCTGTAAACTGCCTCGACGATACGCTTATGAGCCTTCATGATTTAGGTGAGCATTTTTCGTTTTTTATTGTCTTTGAGATACAAATGACCTGCTCTTGTCTGAAATCGATGGCAGAGCACGGAATGTGTTTTTATTATTAATTCTAACTTTTAATTTGCTTGTGTTAAAAATCCATCCTGTTCTTATTTTTTGCGAGAATGCATTTTACACTTTTGATCGATATCCATTTCTGAATAAACATTTATATCCACGACACGGGTAACATTTTCCACCCAAAACACGTGACTTCTGCCGAATTATATCTTTTTTTTCTCTTCCTCCTCGACGATTGCAAGCTCCACGTCGAACAAAAATTCGATCAACGTAGTGCACTTTTTTCACGTGATATTATTTTTTAATGACTATTTTTGGCTTTTGAAATATTCGCCACTCAAAAACAAACACAAACTACTTCATACGATAGAACAAACTGTCATCAATTTGGACATTGTTGTCGGGGTTTTGAAGAAAATACTATATGCGCCGAAGTTGAAAACACGGCAAATAATCTGGGTTCTTAACTTCTTGAAAAACTTAATTGGATTTGTTGAAAACATAAACCGATGTCAAGCACATTGATTTAAGATATGTTCCATCACAATGAAATAATAAATAAAAATTACGAAACAATCATACCGTGGTTTTACTGACTACGTTATCTTAGGCCGTCGAGGTAGATTTTTCCTTATGCTTCAATTTAAAAATTCCAATACAAAGCAAGAGTAGAATTCTTGAAATGAAATAATGCCTATATAGTCACCAGAAAATTTCAATTGCATGGTCAAATCAAGTGAAATATATTGAACAACATCATGCTTAACTATTAATTTATAAAGATCGCTCTGAGAGCATTCCAGACAAATGTGATAAAGCTATATCCATTTAGAATCCGGAATAATAAAATCATCTCTATCTGGGTAACGGATTGACGTACAAAATAAGTTACAAATCATTTCCCTTCGTTTCTAATGAAAATTCGCACTTTCTTCTTTATTCTTCCCATCAAACGCCGCACACCTCCGGAGTCAAGTTTCTTGGCACATTTGGTCATCTGAGTCGCGTCCCGAGCCGTTTTTGCATTTTACTTAAGCTTCCGCTTCATTATTGCCCAAAATCTCTCGATGGGCCGGAACTGCGGGCTGTTAGGTGGATTTATGTTTTTATCGATGAAATCTACGTTATTATCGCGGTACCACTGGATGACTTCCCGGCTGTAGTGGCAACTCGCCAAATTTGGCCAAAACTTTACGGGACCTTCATGGGATTTAATGAAAGGTAGTACGTGGTTTTTGAGGCATTCGTCCTTGTACAGCTTCGAGTCCATCGTCTTATTCGTCACGAACACTTTGGTCTTTGCTCCGCGGCTGCCAAATCATCAGTTTTTTTTTTGGCAAATTTGTCCATAAAAGCAAACCTAAACTTCGCAGGAACATCTCCTCGTGCCGTCGCCATGTAGAATATTTGGCCAGGAGGCTGTCCGAAACCCATTTTGACGTTGGTTTTATTGTCGATGAGCAGGCATCCTTGGTACTTCGTCAAAATCTGCTGGTACAATTTCCGAGCTCGAGTTTTGGTGACGAAACTTTGCTTCAACGTTCTGTTTGGTTGCTTGTTGGCCCCTTAAGAACAATATCCTGCTCGCAAACGAATTCTTGGAACGGTACTGCGAGCAACAGCGTATTTTTGTGCGATTTCATTATCTAATAGTCTAGGGTTTGCTCTGACGGTTCTCAACACCTTCTGGTTCAGCTTGCGGTCATATGTTCCACTACGACGCTTACCTTGAGGCACTCGATCCACGCTCTTTCGCTCCCTGAAACGTTTGAGCACATCATACACGGTTGATTTGGCGATTTTCAACGTTTTTGCGATTTTTATTGCGGACCACATTGGATTACCAACGTGGGTGGGTAGAATTTTTTCTCTCCGCTCGGCTTCCATCTGGAATAACTTTTGACTCACTGCACAAAACACCGTGAAATTGATACCACAGAAAGTGGGCGCTTAGGTATACAAACCGCTGTAAAAGAATTCTTGCAGCGGTCACTTTCCGGGCCGCTGCAACACAATAAGTGATTCCGGACCCTAACTGTACAGAACTTTAAACATATAAAATTTAAAGAGGATAAAAAAAGAGACCGAACTTTGTCTAAAGAAAAAACTTTTAATATTTACAAAAAAAAAATCTAGATCGGCCATGCTTAACGCTGTGCCAATATGGTCAAGTGGTTGTACTACCAGGATAAGCATTTCGAAGGATTCAGAACCAAATTCTAAAGATGATTTTGATGCTTAGGACTCCGATCTTTAAAAAAAACTCGCAACACATTGTTTCTCATCGCATGAAATTAAAACGCCACAAAAAGTTAAAAACAAGTGTATCATTTAATTCAAGCCCTGCTCTCATAGTTTCAACAAAAAAAGGAATGAAAGCAACTTTATTTCCGGAATTTTCTGATTTTGGATTGGACTCAACTCATGAGGATTTGAACAGTAGTTTTGTTGCATTTCCTGAAAGCTGCAGACCAATTCTTTTTGAACTCTTCTATGGTCTTGCACTCCTCACCACATTTCTTGAAGTTGCGTTGGATGATAGCCCAGAAGCGTTCAATCGGACGAAGCTGTAGACAATTGGAAGAATTGATGTCTTTCTCATCGAAATCTACTCCATTTTCTTGGATCCATTTTCTGTGGTTTTTGGCGTAATGGGCTGACGCCAAATCAGGTCAAACCAAGGGAAAAGTTTGTGCTGCTTGTATAACGGAAACATTATTTTTCTCCGAACACTTAGTACAGTAAACTTCAGCATTTATCGTACCTTTCATGTAGCAAATCGATGACTTGGAGCCGCAGGAACAAATTTCCTGGCATACGAGAACCTTCTGGCCAATTTTTTCATCCTCGAACGGCTTTTCGGAGATGCTCACATCTTCACCGATTACAGTAACACCAGTAAAGTTGCGGTCCTAGAGGCGTTCTGGAGTCGGTCTGGCTCTGGTTTTGACGTAGGACTACGTCTGTGTTTTCAATACTGGGGTACGCGTTCGAAATGCGAAAATTTGGAGCGTCACGAAAAATACATAGGTTTTGAACGTTAATATCTAAGTCATTCCACAATTGATTTCCAAAATGTTTGCACCAATCGATCGAACATTTTCTACGCTTCGATTTCAATATTTAAAACTATTGGTTTTTAACATTTAATTATTGACATTAACGCAAATATAAGGTGATGTCTTATAATGCCGATTTTTCAGAGTAAATTTACTAAATGCAGTACTTTGCTATCACAGATTTCAAATTTAAGTAAGGAACGTCTCACATGCAGCGGTGCACGATATAAAACGGGGACACCTTCAAATTTTCTTCATTCGCTCGGCAGCCATGGAGCTGTGCAGAGCAGCAAGGGACCAGTACTGCTCTGGTAGCTGGCGGTTGCAAGTACCCTGCAGAAGGGTACGCGGGCGAGCAACCAGCCAGAATGATGGCTCAGCGGCTGTCGCTAGTGAGGGGCTGGCTGGACAGCCATTTTTAATGCAGTCGTGTGCTATGCCAAGCTCGTGGCAAATTTATAAAATTTGGAGGGAAACAGTATGTACCAGTATGATCCAGTTGGTAGTGATATCACGATATGATGTACATGTATATGTATAGATATATATGTAGATGATTTCGAAATATATGTAGATGATATAGAAAAATATATAGCTGTATATGGTCATGATATTGATATATTTGTAGGTTATATCGATATATATGTAGATGATATAAATGTATTTGATGATGATATTGATATTTTTGAAGATGATATCGATATATATGTAGATGATGTATATAAGACGAAACGTTGAGTGTTAAAAATCCGCAATCACTATGTCTATACAGGCAGAACGGCATTCTTCGGGGTAGAACCATCTGTGTTTAGCGCCCTGGTTCCCAAATTTCGACAGAATGTCAATAACTTTTATATGAAGTATTTCACACAAAAAGATCTCTTCAGGGCTACTATTCTGTTTTTGAAAGAGTGTTACACTGAATTATTATATTATTATAAAATTTCGCACAATTTCTGTTCGATAAATAGCAAATATTCCTTAAAATCATGTATCGGTATAGAACGTAACTCAGGGTCGTTTATAGTTTATTTGCCTTTTGCAATCACAGCAACATGGTTGCTGGCATGTTATGATTTCCCTATTACAGACATAATTTTATTATAACAAGTTGTTCAATGTTGGTAATGTTCTCTTTAAAATCCAATCAGTGCTTGAAAGTGTTTCTGTTCGTTCTGCGTTGGATAGAGTCCCTACCTTGCAATAGGAATCAAATATTTTTGAGAAAGTGTTTGGAAGGGAAAGTGAAATGTCGCAGAATATGGCTGCAAAGAATCAGAGCAGCAATCGGAGCGAATAAATCTTTAAGTTATTTTAAATAATAGCATGAGTTTAAAGTCGACTTTCAAACATTTGGAGAAGTTATTAAGGGTTTGTTGAATTCCTGCAAAAAAAAATTGATGACCAATTAACATACACAGAAAAAAAATCTGAATTTTCATTGTGATATAAATTTCAAAGCATGTGAAATTGTATTTCATTCCACACGAAACACCAACTTGCAGGAAGCTGTTCTAACAAAAAAGAGCGTTTGCATATAACATTTTCGACAATGTATGGAATATCCCAGAACTTTACACGATTTATAATTTAAATGTGTGTGTTTTGTGACGCTCCATTTATGTGCATGATATTGAACAGAAATTCACACTAACTTTTCGATCTGTGTAATGATTTGTATACAGTTCTTTAACATATTCTTTAAAGAAACCTTGTACGTACTTGTAAATAAAATTCATATTTCGAACAGGTACTCAACTATCTTTTATGCCATAAAGATCAGGATCCTCTCAACCATCGTAGCAAATACGACCGTGTCCGTATCATCCTTCAAACCACACGGCTCTTTTCAGAGCCACCAAATGCTTTATAAAGAATGTACAATAGAATTTTCTCACAAACTTACTGGTCTTATGCTTATCTACGAACACCCACGCTATTTTGACCTAGACTACGTCCATCGGCTATGGTAGAGGTCAAATGAAAATTTGAAAAATCCGACGATCACGAATATTTGAAACATTTTGAACGCTAATAACTTTATCATTTCTCGATAGATTTTTAAGATTGTTACTTCAAACAGTTGGAATTGTCAAGTTAATCTTCAAAAATATCATTAATAATTGACTGTGAATACCCAAACAGACTTTCAACAATCTATAACGCGATAAGGATAAAGGTCTCCAGCTAGTCGATCATATCAAGACAATCACCACTGCCAGCATAGCCGTTGCCCTTTCATCATACCAACATTTAAATGCAGTCTAGCACTGCCAAAATATTTGTAAAGAGCAAATCATAGAATTTTCTAACAGACTTACTTATCTATGCTTATCCAACGTCCCATTAGAACAGCACCTACGTTTCAATGTTGCTCTACGAAACGAACGAAACTAATCTACCATGTTGAACCAGACAATGCATCAAACGGTTTAACTTTGTCTACATAAACAGGTCGTGTGTTATACACTGATTTTCGGCAAGGCTTCTTGATCCAATCGATCAATGCAGCCTCTATTCTAATACAGGCAATTAAAAATAATAATAATAAAATTCATTACACATTGCTACGTAGTCCTACGTCAACTTTGCGTACAACCCCATTGGGCTGTCCCTTGAAGTTTTTACCCTGGATTTATGCTCAGCTCTTTGTTTTGCTATTATCTGCTACTTATAAGCCTTCAGGTTGTTGCGCTTCTTGATTTTTTGCATCGACGGAGGTACCAGCTTTTTTTAGCCACATTACGGATCGATATCGATTTGTTCTGAGGGATGAGGTTGACTACCTTCCGATCCAAGTTTGGGTCTGGTTTTCTTACTCTTCTTGGCAGCTCCTCGAACGAGTAGTGTTCCCCGTTGATGATAAATTTTACGCTGTCGTGATGAGTTCCGAAACGTTTCGCTATTTTGTTCTTCGAGGCATCCTTTTCACGAAGACACGTGTCCACCACTTGAATTTAAACACTCTTTTCGATTCGCGGCATCAGGAAAACGATCACTGTTTATCAAAAGTTCAGGAGCTGATCAAATTATTGACAGATGAACGCGTTGAATGTAGGTAGGATTAGACCGATAGTCTTACGCGTCTATGTTTGAGCGCTACATTATGTTGCCAGTTTAAAGATTGTACTCAAAAAAAAAAAAAAAATCAACAGATAAAAATGATCACAAAATAATCATTTTAAGTCGGATGTTTTTGAAACTCCCAGGGAATTAATAAACACATATTAGCTATGTTTATGCAAAGCTGGTTTATTCAACCTCCTCTCCTAGGCTCCTAGGCTGCTCGCACCATGGACTTAACGCTACCCATCAAATCCTGTGCAACACTTGCGCTATCTATCTTACACACTTTCATCCACTCTTTCTTCAAATCCTTGTCGTTTTTGATGACCTTTCCTGTTTTCCGGCACGTGCCCTTCATAATCGCCCAGAATTTATCTATTGGGCGATGTTCTGGTGAGTTTGGCGAATTTCCTTCGGTACAAAAACAACATCGTTGGCTTCATATCACTTCTTCACCGGTTTTTCGTAATGGCACGATGCCATATCCTACCAAAACAGAGGGTTACCTTCGTGGGAAGGGCAGCACGCGCTTTTGGAGGCATTCTTTTTTTTTATATATATATTTGGCCGTTGATGGTGCCGGTCATTATGTACGGCTTGCCGAATTTGCCGCACCCACAGATCACCTGTCACACCAAGTACTTCTTGGCAAATTAGTCAACCATCTTCTTCCGGAACTTCTCCGGAACATCCAGGCGGGACTTGCCGAGGAAAAACTCCAGGCCGGAGATCTGCTTGGTGTTCACTTTAAAGTACGTCTCGTCGTCCGTTACGATGCATTTCGGCTACACCAACCACTCGCCGTAGAGCTTCCTGTTTTAGGATTTGGCCACCGTATTCTGTTTATCGGTTCGGTTAGGCGGTTCATTGTCTGCTGGACGAACCAGATGGAATAATTGACCTTCTTGGCCACGACCCGCATCGAATGGTTCGGATTGCGCTTGAAGTAATCTCTCACCTTCCTTGCGTTCACGAGGTCAGTCGTCTTCGCCTTTCTACCGCTGCCAGCTCGCCGCTGGGTCATCTGGGTATGCTTGAACGTTTTTACCACACGGGACATGGTCGAATGGTCGATACCCAACTGTTTCGCGATCCACTCGTGGGACAACCCGGATTTTCCACGACCGCGCCCATAATTTTTGGTCGAAGCACTTCTTTCATGGAGCCCATCTCGATAAACACTTGACAGATTGTGACGAAGTCTTGCTCATGTTAACACTACACTCTTAACTAGTTTAATATACGTTTCAAATGTGTGTTTTTGGCAGTTTTCCGGAGATTTTTTTGTCAAATTCACGTCAACGGAACGGAAAGGAATTCATTGTGGGCAAGCCTCAACTTCCAGTACGATGCATTCGGATGCTAGTATATCGTTCCCGGAACGTTTGGAATGTTGTTAAAAATCAACCGAAGAAAAAAAGTTAAACAGTTAAAAATCAACCGTACCGAGAAGAACGATTTCGAGCAATTCGAAAAACCATATGTTGGAGCCTGCTGTTTCAAAAGGAATACCGTTCGCACTAAACATAAAAAAGACAGTTTTCATCAAGGGGTGAGACAGCTCTACTCCGAGTTGCTTTGATGCACCGAGTAACTCAATATAACTTAAAATTGAATCAATCGGTTCTTATCGGTTGCCAGGGTTTCAAAAAGTTTGACTTATGGCATTAGAAGATCGCTAATGGCATTAAAACAATGGCGAGCCCTATTCCACGACGTTGAGGGTTCTAGAAATATTCAATATGTGATACGTGACAAGGATGGCTTTACTGATCCAATAATCCAATGATCAGGTTTGATAACGGTATGTATAGATTGGCATATTTCTTAACATCGAATCTAAGAAGCTTGAAGTTTGGGTCGGAGTGCAGTGGGTTGACCTTGTTTGTCTCTACTCCTACCTTTATTCCACAGCACAGCAAATAGCAGATCCGGCCGGAATTGGTGGGTTTATGCGAAGCATGACCTAATTGGAGACATGGAAATAACTTCTTCTCGGAAAAGGCAAAGGCTCACACTAACAGTAGTAAATACAACATCAAATTGTATGAGCATATCAGATAAGTACACGCAAAGGAATCACTCTGCTTTGAATCAACAAAATATTTTCAAGGTTTCTAATTGTTTCAATTCATAAAAAAGTTTCAAATCAATTAAAAATTTCATTCAAATTAAACCAATAAAATTATTTAAAGTAATCACTGCTGAGTGATATTAATTTAAATAATATTTGATTTATAACAATCACATTTATTTTTAAACTCAAATGATTGATTTATTGTTTAAACAAAATTTATTTGTTGTTTAAACAAAGTTTATTTGTTTTCATTCATAAAAAAGTTCCAAATCAATTCATAATTTTATTCAAGTCAAATCCATAAAGTGATTTAAAGTAATCACTGCTGTGTTACATTAATTTAAATAATAGGGTAACGGGATGTAATGTCAGCCTAGCTCCTTCATTCGGCCTATGTACCAAAAATGTCATTAATTCGCCGATAATCAACAAAATTATATTCTTATCAGGATGACCGATTTATTTCAAAGCAGTTGAGACATTATTAATCAATTAATAGTTGCTCACTTCCGCGTAATTTTGGATTTCCTCAACTTTTTAGACAATATGACTTTACTGGTTAAGCTGAACAGATTATCTACACGATCTTCGAATGATCTTAATTTGCAGTAATTTAACCTATAAACCGAATAATACATAAAATAGTCACACGTTATAAACTAACAGGTCACATAGGTAAAATAACAATGATTTAACAAGAAAACCATAGACCCAATGTTAGGAACATATTTTTTTCCACGTTCCCATCTATGGCCTGTTATATGGAAAGCGTAGTAAAAATGTTGTTATTGGTAAAATTTACAATAAAAATGTCTGAGTTTCGATTGAAAGTTTTCCATATGGGTCTTCGTAACACAAACTAAAGGAACAAAATCTGTGTAGAGTGAATTATAATGTTTTGATTATCAAATGGTCGCTAAATCATATGTGAAAATCACTTAAGTGTTTCTTAGCAGTTTTAGTATAGTTTGATTTATGAAATTGTTTGTTGGGTAGAGCGAATACAACTGGAAACGCATTGAATCAGAAAATCAGAAAAAAAAATCGTACGAAGACAACACTTAATAACAAATCTGTCGAATGGGACGAACTTGCATCCATGAATAGACCCAATTTGGCGCATATAGACCGACATTACATCCATATCCCTCCAAAGTTTCTGATTTTATAAAATGAGTTGTGTAACTTTTCATGATACATACTACTAAATGGCATATTGAACATATCTAAGCAAGTGTATAACTAGTTAAATATCGCTTCCAGCTCCAATACTTTACGAGTTATAGTAAAAAATGTAATCGTTTGTCGCATATTAGGCTGAGTCAAGGGACACATACCCTACTTGTTTTAAAACAATCACATTTGTATGTAAACTCAAATGATTAACTTATTGTTTTAACAACATATTTTTGAGCGCACTTTTCATGCTGTTAGCCTACCGATCATGCATATTGTTAATATATTAGTTTCTCAATGCTGATGACAAGGCAAATTTCTGGCTCTGCCTCTGCCTCCGATAGTTTTCCTAATGTAAGTTCTATTATAATATACTATAATATGATAGATATATAGATATATAGATTTACAGCGAGTTATTCTCCTATTAATTAAATTTCAGTGCTGACGTTGATCTTTCCCGGTCATAGTCTATGTCTAATGACCGTAGAGAACCGCCTGTCTAATCAGCGTCTTGTAGATCGTCAACTTAATGCCACGACGATTTTTATTTGACCGGAGTTACTTTCGAAGTCCATAGTAGGCGCGATATCCTGCCAAAATGTGGAAATGAATAATTATTTTGAACAATCAAACACGACTTTCAGTTCTATATATCATGAAGTTTTATCTCAATTCAATGGTTTTGTTGTATTAGTTCATCCATGTTTATTAATTCTACAAATGCGTTTAGTTGGTTCAAGAAAAAAAAATGTTTTGAACAATTAAACACGATGCTCAATTCTATAAAACATGAAGATTTATTTCAATTCAATAGTTTTCTTGAATTACTTCATCATTGTTTATTGTTTCAACAAATGCTTTTAGTTGGTTCAACAAAACATTTTGTTTTGAACAATAAAACACGATGTTCAATTCTATAAAGCATGAAGTTTTATTTCAACGCAATGGTTTTGTTGAATCAGTTCATCAGTTTTATTGGTCCATATTCAAATCAAAATTTTAGTTGAATTGATTCCCATTTTGTTAGTTATAACTGCATATATTTTTGCGTGTAGTTTCAACTAATATAAGTTATTTCCTAAATAACAGCTAGATAGATACAATTAATAGCATTGAAAATTGCTTTTATCTAATAATTAGCCCAATTATTGGGCACACACGAGAGGTTATGCGAACGATTTATTTGACAGCTGCTGTGCAAAAACAGAGAAAAAACAAATGGCAGTGCTCGTTTGTACACGCTATTCTGAAGCTACTCATTTTTGAGTCAAAAATCACCCAGTATCACCAAAAGGAAACTTACCCAGAAATGGGTAAGCATGTCTTTACTAAGATTTGTAGCACTTGTAGAGGAAAGTGAGTAAAGTTTACTCAAATTTTGACTTTAGTCAAATGGGTAGACTTTACACATTTTGATTGAAAGTAATATGATAGTGTGCGTGTATGTCTCAATATGTATTTATTTAAAAATATGAATTTATAACAATGTGTTTAAATCTGTTCTGTATTTATTAAACATAAAAAAATTTCGCTATTTCCCAAAACTGTGCAGCCGTGATGTAATTCACGCTTCCCTTGTGATGCTGAATTTAATTATGAAATTAAAACAGAGGGGTTGACATGAACGGTACTTTAGTGTTAATTATTTGTATTTGGAATTGTTTGAAAAGTTCAAAAAGAAAACCTTTAGCTCCTACTCTATTAGGCACCGCTAAACGCTGCTCTTCGAATCCACAAGTTGCTTTTGGTCATTTTGAAAGAATTAATTTTGAAGCAACTGCTTATTCACATTTCAAAGAAACTTTGCACGAAACTGATAAGGAAAATATTTTCATTTATTAAAGAACCAACTATAAATGTTGAAACCAGTCAAGCCAACTGTACTGAAGCTGTTGGAACTAGTGTCAGAATGACTTCCAGTCCACTAAACAACTTAATGGTAGAAATGGTTGAATATTTCCTATAAGATCAGATTTATTTTGATGTTGATACTGAAACCTATAAGGGAAGATCCATTTATTATGTAACACATTAAGGGGAGAGGGGTTTTTTGGCTAAATAACACAATCCATACAACAAAATTTGCAGGTCCATACAAAAAACAAATAGAGAGTCACTCCGTTAAGTCCTATTTTCCTTCAAATAAACCACCAGCACTTGAAAATGCTGCTGTTCTCGTTAAGCATAATAGAATAGTTTTTTTTGCGGACTGTTACACTCTCGTAAGACGTTTCCAGCTTTATGAAAACACTTTCAAGCAGTTCTGGATAATTCTGAATCACGCAGCAAATATATGTAAACAAACAAAAACGTCAGATTTATGCACGATGCTTTGAAAGTGTTCATAAAAGAGGGGTCTCTGTGTACAAGCTTGCCTAGAATTGTTAGATTCCCCAATGTTTTCTGATTTGAAGCTACAACGACCCAATTACGGAAGTTAGAGCTGAAACTTGCTCAATAAACTCGTTTTGCTCGCGAAAACAGCGTGCTTTTTTTTTGCGGGTAGTTTCACGCAGCGCCTAGCGTTAAAAACGAATTCTATTATGATCCATTTCACTCCACAAATCCCCCGATCCGGTCGCGGTTGAACGTGAATCAAGTTTAGATACATGTTGCCCTTTGAGTATAGAACAAGCTCGAGATTTATGATGTCTTCAGTCAAATTATTCCCCTCTCCTTATGTTGGGCTAGATGTAGGTGTTGGAGCCTCGAACCACACTGAACATGCACTCGTCGTTATTTCCCAGAGCAACAAACCCGTATGCAGAATCCTACAGACTTACCACTGAGCTAATGCAGAGGAAGCATTGTCTTGATACTCGATTCTCATTCAATTTAATTTCCCCTCGGTTGAGATCCGATGATACGACCACTTTTTAATGCAAAATTAATTTGGGGAACGTGTCTGCTGACGTGACGTTTCCCCAATATGCTAATCTGGGTATTCCCCAATCAAATGAGTGAATTGCCAATGGTAAAAGAACAGTTGGTGGGCAAAAATGATATGGTGCAGGGTGCAGTATTGCGTCACACCAATCGCAGCTGGATAGGAAATTATAATTATAATTATTATTATTACTTTAATTATCAATTTTGTTTTTGGTACAGTCCTAAACCCTGACAGTAAATTTATTCAAATTGCAGCTTCAGTCAATCTATATTGTTCCAAGGATTGTTAAGAAAAAGGCCTTATATACTTCTTGATCGATAACACCGTAAAAGCAAGGGAAAACTTAATTTCTTCCATGTTTACTTTTCACTCTGAACATTTATTCGTTTGATAAATGTTTACTTTTGCATAACGTTGCCATGGGAACATGGCATTCTAGTTCTTGAAAGCTTCAACCGCATTGGCTGTCAGTGTCGATTGTTGCCGGTTCGGTTGCCAAATCTAACGTCAAATGCCAATTTTCCACTGAACTGGCTATAAATAATCAATCACTCTGGGGTCATTCGGTCGTGCCCGGGATACGTTTTGAGCTCGTTTTTTTTTGCGTGAGAGATGTGGACGATAGCCATTAAACCGTAAATAAATGATACGATACGGTTATTTGCAAAGTAATTTGACTTTGTATTATTTTATTGACCGTTAAACCTACACACTCAATTTACCTCGGCAAAATCTCCAACAGCCGATCAACTCGGCAGTTACGTTTACGCTGATATTTCTGTAACATTTTTGTTTATTAGCTGATTTTCGGCAAAATTTTCATTTGTTAGCTGATTCTCGGTAATTTATTTCTGAGAGTCAGCAACTGCAATGTCGAAATATTCGGCTGTTGGATTCTCGGCGAAAAAAACTATGTGTGTAAATCTGCATTCATTTCATACAATCGCAATGTTAATTAAGGTTTCAAACTTATTCAGTCGTTAAAAATCAATTAAATTTGCTTCTATAATGTCATGTTGTGTCATATGTCAAGTCTTTGTTCAGTAACCTTCGATTGAGAGGCCCAAGTATTTATTTTTCTTGATCGTTGGAAATAACCAGAACAGCAAAGTTTGAACAGCAGAAAGGATTTATTTTACAACTAGCTTGAGTGGAGTCTTGAACAGGAATGACAAAATTTTCTCAGTTGTTTATTTAAGAAAACTTAGGTTGCTAGGGAGGCCGTCGGTCTCCAAGGAGGTCATCAGCACACTGCGTTACCGATTTACTCCAACACCCCCCTGAATCGGTAAGTCCTGAGTAACTGAGGACCCTCCTACCTCAGTTCACGGAATCGTCCAGGTTCCAGGGCCTTTGTGAACGTGTCCGCTATCTGGTGTGCAGTAGCAATTGCTTCGATTTGAAGTCGTCCTTGTGCCATGTGGTCGCGTAGGAAATGGTGCTTCACATCCACGTGCTTGACACGTTTGTTTTCGGTGTTTGTCGCCATCGCAATGCACCCATGGTTGTCTTCAAACACCTTGAATGCCGTGCCGAGTTGAACTTCCTTCAGGTCCTCAAGGATTCCGTGCAGCCACAGTCCTTCGGAGGCCGCGGCACTTAAAGCTGCATACTCTGCTTCACACGATGACAGTGCAACGGTTTGTTGCTTGCGGCTGGCCCAGGACACGGTGTTCCCAAAGACCTTGAAGACGTAGCCACTAACGGATTTCCTATCCTCAGCATCCGATGCCCAGTCGGCGTCTGCGTACCCGACCAGTGCCTCGGCGTCGTCGTTTTGCTTGTACTGGAGCTTAAGGTTCTTCGTCCCCTTCACGTAACGGACCACTCTCTTCGTATCGTGGCCAACTTCGCTACGGGGGAATATGTTTCGTTGTAGTCTACTCCGGGCTTCTGCTGGAATCCCTTCGCCACCAAGCGCGCCTTGTAACGGACCGGTTCGCCATGCTCGTCCGGCTTGATTCGGAAGACCCATTTCGACTTGAGCGGAACCACACCAGCAGGACATCGCACCAATCGCCAAACATGGTTGTCCGCTAGCGACTGCAGTTCCTCACGGACCGCTTGCTGCCAAAGGGCTTCGTCGGCTCGTCCGGCGATCTCCTTGTACGCCTCCGGGACATCGAAGATCGAACGCTCGGCCTCATCTCGTCCCACGGAACCGTCGAATGGAACATCAGAAACGTTTTGGGATGCATCTGCAGAATGGGATTGCGCGGCAGAGAAATTTTTTCCAACCAGAAATTCTTTCAACTTACCGGGGAGTCTGCGCTCCCGTTCGCTGCGCCTCGGGGTTTCCATTTCGAGGTTTGAACCACGGTCTAGTTACGAAGGGAGCGCTCCAGTTTCGTCAACACCGTCGTTTTCAACCTCGTCTTCTTCAACGTCAGTCAGGATGTCGTCATGTTGAGCCATCAGCGGCTCATCGGGTTGAACGGACTGTTCAGGGGGTTGCACGTGTTCCTCGTCTTGATCCTCGAACTCGTACGGTGCAACAACCAAGCCAGATACCGCGGTGGTTGGACTTCTGTTCGTCAGGTATACCGCCGCTAGAACCGCTTTGTTCCACAGATTCTTCGGAACTTTACCTTCAATAAGCATCGCACGCACCCTTTCGACGATTGTCCGATTCAACCGTTCGGACACTCCATTCTGCTGTGGTGTGTACGCTGCGGTTGGCTCGATTTGGATCCCCTTGGAAACGTACCAATCTCGCTGGTCATTGGAGCAATAGTCGCGCCCTTGGTCGACAGTCAGCTTCGAAATCGAATGCCCCAGAGCGGCACTCGCCATGGCCTCGTACTTTCGAAACTTCTGGAACACCTCAGACTTCTTCTTGATGGGATATGCAACTGCGAAGTGCGTATAATCATCAATAAAGGTGACGAAGTACCGAGAGCCATCCCAAGCCGCTGGTATAATTGGACCGCACACATCGGAGTGTACTCGTTCTAGAGGTCTTGCAGCACGGACTCTAGTACCCGTGAATGGTTCTCGGCACTGCTTTCCGAGAACACAAACATCGCAAAAATCCAATTTACCTGGTTCCTCGGGAATACCTGTAACCATGTCATGCTTCACGAGTGTCTGCAAACTCTTGCTCCCCAAATGAGCTAGTCGATGATGCCACAGGTTACCGGTCACAGCTCCACACATGTTGGCCGCCACCGTATCGACGCGGAGATCGAGCTCGTTAAAGTCGCCCCGCATGGGACATCTCGCAAACAGGTCACGACCTTGCTTCATGATCGCTTCCTTTTTCGTGAATGTGACATCCAGGTTCGCTTTTGCCATCTTTTTCACAGATAGCAGGTTCGCTCGAAGATCTGGTACGAAGAGGACATCATGCAGGCTGATATAATTACCTTCCTTGTTGACGCCTTTGATTGTTCCTCGGTGCCAGCACACCAGGGATTGATCGTCCTTCGCCACGTTGATGACGATAAGTTGCTTCAGCTTCGTGAGGTCGGCGAAACAGTGCTTCACATTCACAAGGTGGTCCGAGGCTCCGGAATCCAGCTTGGAGGAAACCACTCCCTCGTCCTTTGTTTGGGAGCCTCTTCCGGTCATGAAAGCCACCGCCTTACCTCCAGCAGCAGCGTTAGCTTCAGCGCGCCCTTCCGTCTTCAACTTCACACGACAGTCCTTGGCCTTGTGCCCCTTCTTCTGGCAACGGTTGCACTTTCCGGTGAACTTACCAGGTTTCTGCTTCGATCCTTGGAATGCTGCAGGTTTCTCTTGGTAGGAATTCGCTGCCCGGTCGGTTTTCTTGAGTTCCTCGGCAAGAAGGCACTCGCGAACAACATCCAGCTTCAGGTTTTCCTCACCCAGATTTTCCAGCGCCGTAACTAACGGATCGAACGACTCGGGAAGGGTAGCAAACAGCTGGGACACAATATCGTTCTCTTCAAGCTTCGCTCCGGCCAGCTTCAGTTGCCGGATCAGCTCTTCGAAGGTTTTCAGGTGATCTTTCACGGACGCACCTTCCACCATTCGCAGCTTCGCAAGTTGCTTCCTGACATATGTCTGCGACGAGATGGACTTCTTGGCGTAGGCGGATTCAAGGCTCATCCACATCTCCTTGGACGTCTCCTTGTCCCGCACCAAATGCAGCAAATCGTCATGGACGAATGACGTCAGCAGGAACGCTGCCTTACCGTCATCTTCCTGGAACTTCGTGAGCTCGGCCGCTTCCGTCGGAGGATCTTTTTTGATGATATCCAACAGCTTCACGGACTTCAGATACTTCTCCACTCGAAAACGCCAATTGTCGAAACTGGTGCCCGAGAACTGCGGGATCCCGTGGACCAAATCCTTGCGTGAGTCGCCCATAACCTCTTGATCGTTGGAAATAACCAGAACAGCAAAGTTTGAACAGCAGAAAGGATTTATTTTACAACTAGCTTGAGTGGAGTCTTGAACAGGAATGACAAAATTTTCTCAGTTGTTTATTTAAGAAAACTTAGGTTGCTAGGGAGGCCGTCGGTCTCCAAGGAGGTCATCAGCACACTGCGTTACCGATTTACTCCAACAATTTTAAAGCATTCTTTTCATAATTCCCACTGTGCAAAAATAATTGAAAACGTTGTAGCTGCTTAGGTTGAAGCTGTCAAATAGCTTATTTTGTTTCATATTCTTTGCTTCTAATAGATGTGTCAACTACTGATAGAATTGTCACCAAAATATCAATTCATCGTGCAATACGTTTTCACTTGGGAACTCCCCGTTGCTAGTTTCACACGCCAAGGTTTCTTGAGTGAACTTTATGGGATGAGAGAATGAAATATTGCGAACTTTTTCAACTCGAGTCATCGACGCGAGGATACAAAAAATATCAATTCATTTTTCTCTCTATATATCTTTACACCACATTCGTTCTTGAAAAGCATACTGCGCATTTCATAGAAATGGAATCTAGGAAGAAAGATATCTCGCACTTCCAGTGCAGAAACGAATCGAAAAACCTACCCAAATATGTGAAAAGGGCCACTGAGCCAATCGTAAACAATGATTTTGATCGTCGATTTCTCACGAATCACTACATCCATGCAATGTTACTACACAATCTGATAGAAAAAATTTCCTCTACCAGATGCTGGTGTCGGTAAGCCTGAATCAGTTTTTATCCATGAGCAATCGACGTTCACAGTCTTTTTTTACGTTTGGCACCTAGGCCCTTTTCACATGTTTGGGTAGAAATATCGAAGAGCGGGAAAGAAACAAAAATCAATACTCGCGTGAACATCGCCTACACATACTCGCTAGAGAAAAAGAACAAAGCCGAAGGGATATTTGGTTGGATCCGATCTCGAATTCGAGTGAAACGCTGTGAGGTGGAGAAACGAAGTTTCCTTCGTGATGAGAAATGAAACGTTTCCTCACTCTGCGCTTTTATGAACTTTGGATTGTATTTCGTTCGCGAACTTTAGGTACGAAGTTCACCGGCGATATATCTTTGCAATGAACAAAGAGTGAACGTTTTTTGAAAATGATTTTTCCAACACTGGTGTCAACATGTCTTCAATCTTGACGTTCCTGTTAGAAGTGATGTTTTGGTTCTTGGATATATCCGAAGGCTTTGGAATAATGTGTCTCGGTAATAACGGTTGCAGTGGCAATTATGTTGTATTCATAGGAATATTTAAAGGCATGAATCGTAACATTGAACTTGTTGATGATCAGTATCAAATTAAACTGTTTTGAGAGTTTTGAATATGACATCTATGGAGCAGTAGAAAAACCAAAATTTCTACGCCATTTTAATATTTCATCTTTCATAAGAACGTATTCCAATTTTTTTCAATCTGTCAATTCATTCTTTGTTTACAAGCCATTTGAAGTTGACGTGTCAGTGTATTTTTTAACAATGGAAAAACCGAATATCCTGCAGTGATTAAATTTCTTGTTTTGGAAGGTTTATCGGCTACTGAGATCCATGCAAAGATGGTGAAAGTATTAAGCGTGGGTTTTGGAGTTTAAGCGAGGCCGAACAGGCGTGGAAGACAATCCGCGCTCAGGACGTCCAAGAAGTGCATCAACACAAGAAATCATAGCGAAAAAACAGGACATGGTTGTGAAAGATCATCGATCGACTGTGGATGTGATAGCTGACACCGAAGCATCTCCCATGGAACAACATGGCATATTTTGGCTGAAGTTTGAGTTTCAAAAAACGGTGTGCACAATGGAAGCCGCATTTGCTAACAATGCAACAAAAACACGTTCGAATGCGACTTTCTGAGCAATTTCGAAAGGATAAAAAGGATTTTCTGCGTCGATTCATCACTATTGATGAGACTTGGGTCTACCACCATGATTCTGAATCAAAACAAGAGGTTAAGGAGTGGTGTGAACCAAGCACTTCGGCTTCGAAGCGAGTTCGTGTCCAGAAATCGGCCAAAGAAATCGGGTGTTAGAAGTTTTGGGATACAAAAGGAATTTTATTGATATATTATTTGCAAACTGGTAAGATAATCAACTCTGATTATTATTGTGACCTTTTGGATGAAAAAAAAATGGTGAAAAAAGACCCGGTTTGCAGAAGAAAAAAATCATTTTTCATCAAGACAATGCACTTGCTCACACAGCTCAAAAAAACATCGTGAAAATCAGTGAATTGGGGTACGAATTATTGCAGTATCCACCCTATTAGCCAGATTTAGCTCCCTCTGACTTCTGGCTGTTCTCACACCTCAAAAAATTCCTTCGTGGAAAGCATTTTTCATCAAACGAAGAGGTTACTGCCGCCGTAGAGGAGTATTTTGCAGGCCTTTCAAAAAGTCACTTCCGTGATGGGACAACAAAGTTGGATGATCGTTGGACGAAGTGTATTGATCTTACCTTGTATGTTAGGGGGGAGGTGGTTGTTTGGAAAATGTAACGATTCATAGAATAATTATTTGATATCCATACAAAGTACGTCATGATGGGGGTTTTGGTGGTTGGAGGTTGAGGGGGGTGACGTACTTAATTTGTTGCTCCTAAAAATTGTCTGGATGTTGTGGCACTGATATTTCTATGCTATCTACCAAAAACTGTACATTACTACACAAAAAAAAAAAAAACTCTGTCGTATTTCTAGTCGACGTAAGGTTTTAACTACCGGTGGAAGTATTTTCCGTCCGCTGTCATTTTTCGTCTCTTTACGTCGGTATCGTGTTCGAAAGAAATTTCTTTTTCTGTCTCAATCACGTGTTAAATTCCGTTTACTGAAACGGAAAAGTAAAAAATCGAAAAGTAATTTCAGCAGCAGTATCCACCTGAAAAGAAAGAAAAATGTAATTAGAATTTGTAAGGTTTGCACTCAAACTAATGGGAGCTGTCACTTTCACTTTCGGAAAAATATTCCGCTCGATTATTCCGTTTGTGAAGGTGACATTTCGTTCCATGCATATCAATTGTCAAAATTCCGCTTGGTAATATTGAACAAAATTCCGTAACCTCTCTACTTTTTAAATCGAAACTGGCCTTTTAGTTTCGCTAAATTCCCTAATGGTTTGTTTTCTGTGTTTTGTTTATAAAATGTTTCATTGATTGTAAGTGAATCAGATTTAGTTGTGCGCTATGATGAATCAAAATGCGTGGTCCTAAATGCGTGGAGCAGAGAAAAAGTATCTTGTACAAATGGTACACTGTGAGTGGAATCTCTAAGAAAATTTTCCAAGGAAGAGAGTGTGAGCGTTGGAGCGGTACGAACCGCAGTTAGAAAATCTGGAGAACAATTTTCTTTTAAAAATGCTATGGACAAGAAGGTCAGCGATGCCTATAAGCAGAAACTATCGGCTTCCGTTCGAGATGTGGTTTAAAAGATAGGGACCTCGACGTCTAACGTGATGCGAGCAAAAGAGCGACTTGGACTCAAGACATACCGGAAGCAGAAGAAACCCAAAAGGAACTCAAATCAGGCCGCGTTTGTGAAACCGAGGGCCCGGAAGCTATATGGTACAATTTGGTGTATAATCATGGACGATGAAACGTATGTGAAATTGGATTATAAAACCTTTCCCGGATCACAATACTTCACTGTATGCAAGGACAGGGATATTCCCGAAACGGAGAAGGCCATTTTCACCGAAAAAAATTGACCCGGTTCGGGTTCGGGTTCCTAACACCCGATTTCTTTGGTCAATTGGTTTTTAGAGCCTAAAAACCAATAATTTACCCGAGAAAACAACACTTTTCAATTTTTTTAAAGTGTGCTTAGAATTTCTGAAACAGTTCATAGTTCTGTGCGCCGTACAGGTCTTACAGACAGGAAACGCTTAGTTATAGACAATAATGATCGCAAATTTCGACACATTATTTTTTTCTATAGGGGGAGGAGGTGATGTTGACTCTTTTTTTCGCGTTCACTTCTTCTCTTTCCAGATAGCGGATAGTAGCGCTTTAACCAATAATCAGAAGCCTTGTTCGAGGTAATCAATGAATCAAGGGCACTGTATTAGCTCAGTCGGTAAATACGGTAGGTGGCTGGGTTCGATTCTTGGTCTAGTCTAGTTCTCGACACTCAGGACATAGGGTATGATTGTACTTGCCACATTATCATACGAATGCAAAAGTAATACTGGCATAGATACCTTCCCCTCGGATATGTAATTTGGTCGCAATGGGTAAGCCTACGCCATCAGCACTGAGATGGCGACCAAAGGCATATCCTGTCATGATGGTATCACATGTTGACTATTTTTATTTAATGTCGCGTAACATATCTGGCAACAACGGACGTCCTGTCTTCGAGCCTTGAATGCTGTTTAAGTCTGGTGAGGCTGTTTGCTTGATGATAATGATGTGGGATTTCTTCCTTTCAACACCTTTCTTGTTCCCTAAGATGATGAGCCGTAGGCACGCTTAAATTTAAATCTAGTTAGGTAGGTATATATTGATAGGCAATGTGTTCAAGATTATTGAAATTCGTAGAGAATCGACTGTTGGATGGACTGAGTAGAAATTTTATTTAAACTAGGAACGTGGCCAGTCTTATTTTGTTATGTCTCCCTTCAAAGAGCCATGATAAAAATATCACACATTATAACAATGGTACACAAACCATTTTAAAACGACGTCATTCTCGATAACTTTATAATAATGGATAGGGAATAGGCATGGTGAAGCTTTACTTTGCCACCGAAAAGTGAATCTTATAGCTGAACACGACTCAAATAATTATTGTTAAGCTGCACATGCATGCAAGACTTTGCAGCGATTAAACGACTTAGAGAAATAAAAAGGAGCCAATGAACCGAAAAGTATGAGTAAACTTTTCTTCAATGACTATATAATTTAACTGAATAACGCAGAAGACAAGAAACGACTAAGGCGGACAAAGTGATAGGCCAATCAAACGAGGTAAAACGATGCATGCACCGATGATTTTCAGAGCACATAAGAATTTGACATCAGTTAACTAAATTGTAAACGACTGAGTGATTATAATGTTGACTGACTAATTAAATAACACAAGAGACGAAGTGATCTCTCAAACTCTTTTAAAGAAAACTTTTATCGCAAGAGTTCCATCAGTAAACCATGAAAATAATAGCGTTGGAACTACTAAAGACTTGTACCATCAGACATCATTATAACTGTTAGAACTCAAATATCTCGACGACATAATGAACACTTATTATTTATTCGAAAAAAAAAAAACTGCTTCTAAAGACTCTCAGAGCACATAAATGACACACAAACGAACCAAACTATAAAAGACTGAAGAAATAACGAAGATAAGAAAAACGCCTTATCAAACTTGTACACGTAACACTGACAAACTATATTACAAAAAAAAAAGACGAAACGACACCATACAAAACAGTGTACTCCCGTTTCATTTTACTCAATTTTTGAGTACAATTGTATCCTATCTCTTTTTTTCTCACGGAAATGTTACTCAATTTTCGTAAAAAGTGGATCCACTCAATTTTATGAGTAAATCCACTTTTTACGAAAATTGAGTAACATTTCCGTGAGAGAAAAAGAGATAGTATACAATTGTACTCAAAAATTGAGCCAAATGAAACGGGAGTGTGGACATGAACATGACTGAGAGAAATAAAAGAGCAAACTTGAAAATGTTACACCTTTTCAGGCAGTTACAACAGCGTCTCTATGGACGAAATGATCCTTGCACGGCTGGTAGAATGCTTCAAAAGGAGTTAAGCTATACCATTCTAATGCACAAGGAACAATTTCTTATTTTTCGTTCGAAAAAACTGCTGCGGAGGACTTTCAGAGCACATAAATGACATACAACGGACTTAACTTTAAAAGGCTGAAGAAATTACGGAACGCCTTATTAAAGTTGTAATCGTAACACTAACTAACAAAATAACGAAAAGACAATTAAAGAAGCAGACGAAAGGATTCATAACTCTCAAACGTGGCTCCTTCCGAGTCAATTTGAAACAGCGTCTTCTTGGACGATATGTTCCGTGTACGGCTGACAAATTGATTCGAAAGGATCTACGCATCGATCAAAGGTCTGGTTTCTACTCTATTCAGAGTCCCGCCAGTAAACGCGCAAAAAAAATACTGGCATAGATGACTCTCAATTAATAACTGCATTCAGAACAGTTCGTTGATAGCAAGCGATAAGGTTATTGTAGAAGCCAATAAGCTTGAAATGGCAAGAAATAGGTAACAGAAGCTCACATCCACCAACCAATTATATATATCTATAACAGAAAATACTTTGCAAGAGATTGCTGTTGCTTCTGTATTCTGGATCGTATTTACATCTTATCTACGGTGGATCACCCACCCTAATGTGTCGGCTGTCCTGCAACCAACTGCGCTGATTTTTTATTTATATCTAGTTAGGATCTATGATAACTAGTTACCTAGCAAAAATTTGTGTAATTGGCTGCAAGACAGCCGAGAAATTAGGGTAACGTAGGAGACTCAACTGTAAATTCATTGTTTTTCGGGATGCTTTCAAGAACTGACTATGTTAATGTTAGATTAGTTTAGATAAGAATCTAGGGTTAGGACACTGCCTAGGTCGCATAGTTCACGTAAGAGCCAAATAGAGCGAAACCCACCACACAATCCATTCATCTGTATGCTAACACAATTGTTTTGTTAGCAAAATTGTGAACAAAATTGAAATTACGTGAGTGCAATTTGAACGCAAGAACGACGTCCCTCCACAAAAGTGCAATCCAATTAAATGTAATCTACAACTATCTTTTGTGCTGAATAAAAAGTGAAGTTAAGTAATGCTAACGAATGCTTTAAAAATAAATATTTTCAACCTATCTTACACACTTTCTGAACCCTTTTCTGCAGCATTCCTGTCGCTTCAAGGACCACAAACTGCAATGGAAATGTGTTAAATTGAATGAACGGTAGTATCTTATTCTGCCACACTCTATCTAAAGTCGCACAACAATATACATTAGCGTGGTTTGAAATATCGACCCCACTCAATCGATTTCAAAACAGGTTCATACCCATCTCGAAATATTTGTATTCATTTCGTTATGAGCTCATACTGCTTTGATCCATAGAATATGACAATTGAATATGGGACTAACTATGGAAAAGGCTCTTTGTTCTCGTCCTTTTGCGCTGAATCAACAAGTCACATTCGACCGTTTGCCTTCATACTTCTCTCATCCCTTAATTGTGAGATATGATTTTTTTAAAGACGGTTTACAGATGACGCTTGTTTTGGATCGTGTTTAGCACCCTCAGCTGTATGTCATGTTTCTAGGTGTAATTAGTGATCGATTGCAGTGTCCCGATGTCAACGAATGAGGACCACTTCTGTATTCCGATATTTTAAAATATTTCATCCAGATTCAAATAAACAAAATTTGCATCTCAGCTCCATCACACAGACAAAAACTCGTTTTGTTAAAAGTTTTGCGCTTTACTTCTGAAAAGTGTTCATTTTCCATTATATTGAAAGTAAAATTATCTACAACGAAAGTTCGTCGTTTGATTTGAAAGTGTTATGGTTTGGGTCAGTGTGTAAATTTAAAAGTGATTTCAGTAGACTAACAGCTCAAGGATTGAACCAGATTTATGAAGAACTGAGTAAGATTTACTCATTTTCATAAATTGCTTTTCCAACGGTTTGACGTTTCAGCCTGTTTTATGAGAATGGTTAAAAGTTACTCAGTTTTGGGTAAATCCGAATAATTGATTAATTTTGGTTAATTTGGAGTGGTTCCTTTCACATTATGTCATTCAGGACCAAGGTAAATCCGAATGAGCGTGAAAGAATCTACTGACAGCTAAACCATACACTGAAAGAAATTCTTACTTTGACTCAGACCACTGACGAGACAAAGTTACAAAAAATATTTCCGGACCCGCTTTACATGTTTTAGTTGATGGTGTATATTTGCTTGTTCTCGATTTCATGACTGCCGTTCACGGATTGGGGTAATTGGGAGTAACTTAAACAAACATCGCAGAAAATATATTTACTTTGAATTAAGCTGTTCAGATTGTATAACGCAGCAAATATCTGCATTGATACAACGAAAAAAATAGAGATCTCCAATGATCCCGCTAGCTCTATCCAATCTCAACACTCTTCTTTTGCTTGATTGTGTTCATTTTCAGCTCATTATGGTCAACTGGATCTCGACCGCAACGGCTACAGTCAGTACGATTGTTAATGGTGGTGACGCATTGGAAGAAGAAACGCCAGCTCTTAACAATAACAATCCCAAAATAACAAAATCACTCACTGCAAAATGCCCGACATATTACCTTAATCCCCTGAGGACGAACAATCAATGGTTAAAAGGAAAACAACTCGATGATGACACAGATGGACTGTGGCGAATACATGACTCGCTGTATGATTTTACCGATTTCGTAAACAGACATCCAGGTGGAGCTGAATGGCTTCGTTGCACTAAGGTATAGTTAAATGCGCCATATTGACTACAGGAGTATGCATAACTTTGTTTCGTTTGCTTTAGGGAACCGACATCACAGAAGCGTTTGAAGTTCACCATATAGGAGTTCGACCCGAGCAACTTCTGCCCAAATTTCTTATTCGATCGGCTACTTCTCCGCGAAACGTTCAGATGACGTTCCATGAGCATGGGTTCTACAAAACACTAAAAAAACGTGTGCATGATAAGCTCAAGGGAATCGACTATGGGCCAGCTCGGGATTCGAAATTGATTTTGGATGCATTATTGTGTAGTTCGTTTTTGCTAGCTTCCTTGTCGATTAACTGCAATAGTTATCTACTGGCAACAGTTTGTGCATTGTTTATCACCTGGACCATGAACAGTGCCCATAATTTCTTTCATCAGAAAGACAACTGGCGAATGATGGCGTTCAACTTAACATTTTTTAGTTACAGGCAAGTCGTTGGGCACAAGCGTCATATTGGAGGGATCATTTTAAAAGTCTTATGCTTACAGAGAATGGAGGATATCCCATGCACTTTCACATCACTTGTTTCCTAACTCATTACTGGATTTGGAGATATCTTTAGTGGAACCCTTCCTTTGTTGGCTGCCTAGCCCATCCAACAAGAATTTGCTACAGAGATACGGTGCTTGGATCTATGGGCCGGTATTTTATTGCACAATGTTTTTTGGTGTATTTTTTAAAAAGTATGTTTGAAAGTAACTTTAGTAATAAGACGACTTACCAATGGATATCAATGTTTTTGTTTTTCTTTCAGGATCATCGAAACAGTGGTAACCAGGAAGAGTACTTTCTATTTGGATGATATCATTTCAGCGGCATTGCCTATTTTTATGTTTGTTACCAGTAATAGTACCATTTGGGAAGTGTTTAAAATTTGGTTCTTTATTGTGCTGGCAGCAAGTTTCATATTTTTTTCAATTGCCTTGCACGCTGGTCACCATCATCCAGATATCGTTCATTCAGGAGATTGGTTCCCGTAAGTAATTCTAATCGCAAGTGGTAGTGTAATGATTGATGCAATTTAAAATTATTTTTTCTCAGAGCGGATGTCGACTTTGGTGTGTATCAGATGTCAGCGATCATTGACCGATCTGATGTTAAGGGATCGCACTTTAGGACGCTAGTTAGCTTCGGTGATCACATTTTGCACCATATGTTTCCTACACTGGACCATGGAATATTGCCGCAACTGTATCCGGTGTTTCTGAAAACGTGCGATGAATTTCGAGTGGAGTATAGAGAACTGTCCTGGTGGCCACAAATCGTTGGTCAGCACCAGCAGCTAGCTCGAATGAAGCCAAAAGTTTATGTGCCATCAAACAAGTTAAAAATGTGAAAGGGATCAGAAGCATTGGCTGTAGAATAGGGTAGTGCAAATAAATTAGAATGGCTGTAAAAATAACACTGAACCGGTTTTTCAGATATGTTATGAGAAATGGTATTATTTATGCACTTTACATATGCAATAAACATGGTTGTGATCTTCGACTTCGTCTTCATTATATTTATTTTGTTTTTAAGTTGAAGTAATTATTCTTAATTTGCGTTTTGAGTTTTGAAATTTAGGAAATCTATCTGCATTTGGTAAAAAAAATATCTGTACGGGCGGGAGAAAGAGGTGTGGTGGTATTTTTTTCGGTATCATCATCATCACGATAATTTAAGTCAAATATAGGTCAAATATGCTCAACGAAAATACTCAAAATTAATTTAAGAGCCATGTTTCAATATTCAATCGATATACAATGTTGTTGACGGGAGTGGGATATAATGCTGGTGAGTGAATATTATTCTAATGTAGACAAGGTCATAGAATCGCACTAACCCGGATCTGACTGTGGAAGTGTCAAATTGTTTACCTGTCGAGCAAAATTAACAAAGCCACTTCAATAGATTGATAAGGTAGTGTAGTGAACTGCTTTAGCCTAACCGCTTAATGTAGGTCCATCGTGCCTAGAAAGTTTAATTTATCCGTGATCTCAACGTTATCAATTGAACTTAATATTTGACAGAGTACTTCTGTTCTAGAGCTACAATATGATAGCTTGGCGTGCCAAATTTATGACTTTTTGCACCCTTTGTACTAAAAAACATAAAATGCTTTTCCACCAAATCCAATTTTTCTTTACCTTGATTTACATCATGGTCACCAGGCTTTTTAAAGTGTTTTTTGAGAACCGATTGAGAAAATGGTCCTTGTACTGATAGGCCAAGAACCGGCTCAGATCCCCTATTGATTTGATGTAACAGGGATTTTGAAGATTTTCTGACGAAGTCAATCAATGGGGGGTGGCCAAGATCGAATAGATAACCAACAATTGAAATAAGTTCTGTCAGTTTATCACTGCGCAACTCTTCTTTTATTTTCTTTGACTGCTTCAATTTTCTCCAGTTACACTTCAAAAATATAATGAAAAACGAACCAGCATCAACATAATTACAAATAAGCCTAGGTATTTAAGGGGGCATCCATAAAGTACATCACGCGTCAAGGGGAGTGGGGAGGTGGTTTAGAAAAGCGTGACGATTTGGCGAAGGGGGGAAGGGAGTTGGAAGTTTTGAGACGTCACATGGAGAAGGTTTCAAAATAAGAATAAAACTGTTTGATTTGCTCTTAATTTACAAGTACTGAAGTACATAGCTGCATATATGAAAATATAACAAAAAATTGTACTGAACTATTTTAGCTTGGATTTATTTAATTCTCATTTAAAGCATTTAGCACACGTTATGAAAGGTTATATTTATTTGATGCATTCATTCAAAGCAAGATATTTGGTTAAAACAAATCCATTCCGACATATTCATAAATCTATTTTTCTTGTAAGAACATATTCTTTGATGGGTAATATTCCTGCCATGGTGTATTTAAGGGGGCATCCATAAAGTACATCACGCGTCAAGGGGAGTGGGGAGGTGGTTTAGAAAAGCGTGACGATTTGGCGAAGGGGGGAAGGGAGTTGGAAGTTTTGAGACGTCACATGGAGAAGGTTTCAAAATAAGAATAAAACTGTTTGATTTGCTCTTAATTTACAAGTACTGAAGTACATAGCTGCATATATGAAAATATAACAAAAAATTGTACTGAACTATTTTAGCTTGGATTTATTTAATTCTCATTTAAAGCATTTAGCACACGTTATGAAAGGTTATATTTATTTGATGCATTCATTCAAAGCAAGATATTTGGTTAAAACAAATCCATTCCGACATATTCATAAATCTATTTTTCTTGTAAGAACATACTCTTTGATGGGTAATATTCCTGCCATGGTGAAGTGAAAATGTTTAACTGATAAATGTTATCTATAATGAGTTATTTATTATAATATTATCTATAAATGAGTTATTAATTTTGTTTTTGTATTTTTTTGTTTCTTGATTATCGAGATTTTCAGCCCCGGGCTGGTTCATCTCCCGTCGTAGTCACTCAAACACCGCTTTTGGGCATTTTCGTTACTTGTCCGGGGGTGAGCTTTGAACTCGTGACTTTGGCGTGAGAGGTATGGATGTTAACCACTACGCCGGAGTCGCCCCCATGAGTTATTAATTATCTGCAATGGAAATAACTCATTGATCAGGAAAAATAAGCCCTTCTAAAGAAATATGGATCAACTCGTTCGTGGGTTTTTAAAATTACATATTCAATGAGTAACGCATGTCTAATTTTTAAACCCACGAATGAGTTGATCCACATTTGTTTTTCAAAAAGGGTTAATTTTCCTCATCAATGGGTTCTCTCAAGCAAGTGTGTAGACGTTTGTATATGAATGAAAAGTGACAGCTGTTTTCATTTATTCAGTAATTTAATTAGTGAACGTTATATTATTTGATCATTGAGTGCAAGGAAAAAGGTTTCAGTGGATCAAAACGGATTCAAATGGATTATTCATCGCGCTGTACAGTGCGTTCACAAAAACATATCCGGAAATGAAAAAATCTTTGTGCCGAACCGATACCGTGACGTTCTGGAACCAGACGAAAGACCAAGACTCTGGAGAAAAGCAATCAGCATTAGTTCGGTCTAAAATTCGAGAGCTAAAGGCACATGCTATGAATCGGAAAAGAAAACTGCTGCAGTTTTGGGGTAAGTATGCTGCGAAGCCTTTGATAGCTGTTGCTGATGATACAGAGTCACCAAAATCTGACAGGAATACCCATCAATGTTTCACCACAACCCAGCACATCCGGTTGCGCTAAGCGTCCAGCACCTGCACAAGAAGAGCTTAAAAGTAAGCTGAATGATTTGACCGAGCAAGCCTTACGAAACGAGATTTAGCTGGCTTAATGACAAGCGAACAGGTGGAAAACTTTCGTGAATTGACCAAAAAGAAGATAAAACTGGAGAAGGATTTAAAAACACGTATGTCTGAACAAGTGAGGCAGCAGAAACGCAAGGACCAAGTAAAGTCGTCGTTGCAGAGGCTGACTGAAGCAAGCCCAGAGGCATATATGTAATTGATCAAAGTAAGATTCCAAAACTACAAATAGTAAGATCAAAGTAAGATTCCAAAACTACAAACGACTTGAAGAAGAGCAATCGGAATTATGAAATAGATTTGTGATATAGGTTTACACGGTTCAGCAGCTCAAGAAAAACGGCAATACAAAAGCGTCAGAAGTGTTAAGACACTGGATGATACCGGCAGCTCTACATGAGTGAGGGTTTAATCTCGCTTGTGATCCTTCACACAGTACGGAACACTTTTTCTACCACTCACCTTCTTCCATCGACTTTTCCCGTTTTTGGTTTTTTTGGGGGGGGGGGGGGGGTTTTTTTTTTTTTTTTTTTTTTTTTTCTTTTTTTTTTTTTTTTTTTTGCAAACATACTTTTGCATATAAAAACTAATAAATGATCCACAAAAAAATTAAAACCGTTCCCTAGAAAAAGCATTCATGACCCATAAAACTCTGGTCATTATCCATGATAAAATGGATATGATCCATAAAATTTATCAATGTGATCCATAATTTATATAAAATTTAGCAATAAAATGTCAAAAATGTACCGTTATATATCTAGGGAATGATCGATAAAATTGTGCAGATTACCCATAAACATGTTACATATGATCCAAAAATGGTTTAATGGCGTTCCTTAAACTTGCAAAATTTATCCACAGAATGAAATCTTTGTGCACTAAAATACATGCACATGATTCATAAATTATTGAAAATGTTCCATAAATAAAATGTCAATGATCCATAAAAAAATAAATAATGAACTATAAACTTACAGAAATGATCCATAGCAAATCAACTTTGTGCACTTAAAGCATATGGGTATGATCCTTAAATTATGCCTGCATATTTGAGTTTTGGTCACTATTTTTTCAAATGTTTGGTCCATAAAGATTGAGAAATTGATCCTTAACATTCCCGTTAGACTGATGCAAATTTTGAAATGTTCTCTCCCTTATGCTTAAACGATTTCAAATTGTGTCCTGAACAACATCTTGAAATTTGAGCATATTTGATAAGAAACTAACTTTAATTTGATTTTTTTATTATGAAATTGCGAGTACTATGGAGAAAGCAAACCGTTCGTTCAATAGTTATTTTTACAGAAAATTTCTCAAGTACAGTTTTGCCAAACAATGGTTTTCAGAAAAACGTCCAGTAAGAATGTTCTTAATCAATTCATAAAAGATTAATAATCTTTTGGCATGAAGCTCACTCAGACCTCTATATTGTACAATGCATATACAATGTACAATGTGACATAGTAGCCACGATTTGTAGTGCTCTACTCCAAGTGCTAGAAATACAAATGTTGCTTGCTGAGCAGTTGATGAACTATGGAGGTAGAAAGCGGCCGATGTTTTCGATATCCGATGTGTTAGTATATATAGCGTTTCCAAGCAAACGACTGATTCAAGCATTTGCCCGGTATAATGCAAAGGGAGGATATTTTTTGTAGTTAGGTCCAACAAGCGAAAGCGAGTTGGACGGCAAGCGTTTGCCCGGCAGATTTTATAAAAAAAAATCTGAAATAACAGTTTCATCAAGTCTTGAATTTGACCTGTATTTCTTTACGTGCACGAGTTTTCTTTACCAATTTTATTGGGAAACATGTGTCGTAGTTGCGGTCGTAAAAGAACATGAGATCGCAAAAGTAAGTCAGTTTTCTGAAAAATTGAAAATTTTCTCCAACGCGATCCTTCTTTTTCAGCAATATTTAAGCCGCATAGCTAAAGGAACGAACATGTTAATAAATCTGAGATGTAGCGCAGTCAATGATCGATTTCCTCGTAGCCAAAATAAAAAAAATTTAAACCCAAAATTGGAATAAATCCGGTTTAATTTATGGATCATACATATTATTTTAAATGCACAAAGTTGATTTGCTATGGACCATATTTAGAAGTTTGTGGTTAATTTTTCAAGCCTATTATGGATCATTGGCGATTTATTTATGGAATATTGTCAATAATTTATTGATCATGTGCATAGATTTTAGTTCACAAACGTTACATTCTAGGGATTACAAGTTTAAGGAATGATATTGAACCTTTTGTGGAACATTTGCAATTAGTTTATGGGTAACTCGTACAGTTTTATTGATCAGCCTTATGGGTCATAAATACGTTTTTTATGGAACGAATTTCATTTTTTTTGTGGATGATTTCTTCAGTTTAAAGGTGCTAACTTAGAGCTGCCGTATACTATCTCTTTTTTCTCCCGGGAAATTTTTCTTATTTTTTGTAAAAAGGGGTTCTCCTCAAAAAATTGTGTATATAGTGTTATAAAAAAAATGAGAAAAAAGGGGGGGGGGTGTGCGCTACATATAAAAAAAAAACACACAGGGAAAAAAAAAAACACGGGGGGGTTCTTCCCAAAAATTTCGTTTGAAGTCAACCCAAAGGGCGAAATGTTACAGCTTATTGAAAGTGATGCAATTTAACTGTGGACACCCTCTATCTAGAGAATTTTCCAAGGGTTCTTGCAAATTTATGGCATGTGAACCTCTTAAGGAAACTACACAGTCGTCAGCAAGTTGTCTTAGCATGCATTGTTTAGCCAAACAATTCTGGACGTAAAGTTACAAAGAGCGTGAACCTCAGGGCAGACCCATGTAAATAATTCTGGAAATTGGCATTTATCCAAGTGAAAATTTTAAATCTTTGCTTTTCTGGCAACAAATTGTACAAAAAAATACTTAAAATTCCGGGAAGTTCACATCACTCAGGGTCTCAGGGCAGACCCATGTAACTTATTCTGGAAATTGGCATTTAGCCAAGTGAAATTTTTAAATATTTGCTTTTCTGGCAACAAATTGTATAAAAAAAAATATTTAAAATTCCGGGAAGTTCACATCTCTGCAGGTGATGTGACAGGATTTTAAAAGCTCCCTCAATGTTCAGGAATACTTAAGCCCCTAAGATTAGACCTCACACTTTGTTCGAATTCATTATCGTTGGATTGCACATGGAATGTGATTCATGATCCCCACGGTAGTGATCACTTGCCCATAGAAATTTCAATTGCCACCGGGTTCAATCCGTCGGTATCCATCAACGTCGCGTATGATCTTACCCGTCACATCGATAGGACAAAGTTTAGGGCAGCAGTAGATGAAGCCGGAACGACGGTAGAAGGGCTTCCACCGCTGGGAGAATATAACTTCCTCTCCAACCTGATCTTAGCCAGCGCGCTTCAAGCTCAAACTCGACCTCTGCTCCTTGTATGCAATCATTTGTTTCTTTGCTCTTACGGAACCCAAACTGTGTATTTGATAGCAAGTTATTCGATTCAGCCCAGAGGTCGAGCCTTCGAGGAATGATTTACTCCAACAATTTACGAATGCACAAAACCATAGCAATCGAACGGTATGAGTTATGATCAGACGCTGGGTTACCAGGTTTTTGAATAGATATTACTTTGACATGTCTCCACTGAGACGAAACATTGTTGTTACGAAGTAAAAAATTTAATAATTCTTGCAAGCTCCTATTGGCGATATCTGGGAGATTTGTCAGAAGATGGAATTTTATCATATCGTAACCTGTTTAGGACCAGTTTGGTCTGTCCGAAAAGCCGCTGTTTGGAGACGTTTCTCGAAAAATATGTTTTGCTGCAACACAATCCGGATAGATCTTTTTCGCGAAATCGAATATCCATCGGTTGGCAGAATCATCACTCTCATTAGAAAGTGAGCGGTTACGCAAGTTGCGAACCAATCCTCCAAAATTTCAAGATTACAATTGTTATTTACATTTTTTTGCTGTGTTGCCTTATGCATACAAACAAACTGTTAGAAAATGCATTCAAATGATCATCACTAATTTGTCTTTTGGCAGTGAGAGAGAAAGATGTAAAGCTCAAGCATGTTGTTCCATTCTTCTTCTTTTAGCAAAAAGAGGCAACAACTAAGCTCTTTCTCGTGAGTCTCGGTTTAGGTCAATGAAATACAGTGCAAGAGGGCGCAGATCGCCAAATGAGTGTGCATTACTAACGAAAAAATAACGTAAATAGTGACGTCACATTTTTCCCGGCAGCATACAGGGCACTTTTCATGCAATTTTGATATCGAACAATGAGGTCACTCACATAACTTTACTAACTGTTGCATCTCGCTAATCCAGCTCCAGGTCTGGTTGGTTTGCATTAAATTTTCTTTAATTTACTTTTAAATACCAATAAGAATGGACTTAATGTTTAAGAGTAGTAAGCCAGATTTAAAAAGGACTTTTGTTTTTGTTTTTGTTTTTTTCAGCTATTATTTATTGAGCTGTTGAGTCGTGTGTTTATAACAAATAGTTTATCTATTTATTTTAAATGTTTAAAATTACACTTGTTGTCTCAAACATTATTTTTATCATGTTTATAAACAACCATCGCCTCCAAAAAAAATACAGCACTTCGTCCTTTACTTCCGGATCCAAACGATTGCCCAATTTATCCTTTTTCGGCAACTAACTCTTCTTCTTGTAACAGAATGTATTTACATTCAGTTTAAAAACAAACACTTGTTTTGAAAAACTTTTTACGAGCGTATTAGCACACACTTAGATTTTTTTACAGAAATCTGTAAAAGTTTACCGAATTCTCAACAGCTGAACGTTCGGTAATCCAATTTAACGGATTTCGGTTCAGCTGTTGAGAAATCGGTAAACTTTTACAGATTTCTGTAAAGAAAATCTAAGTGTGTAGAACGATTGTGATTGGAAAACTAGGAAAATTTGAATTAACACTTCACTTAATCGCTTCTTTAAAAAATAAATCATCCCCCAGTGCACAAGCAAGCAGTGAAGTTCAGTTCTTCCGTGCTCCGTTGCAATATTAGTTTCGCGCAGGTTAGTTAATCCAAAATTCAGTTTTTTTCCTCGACATTGTATATACCGCAGTTGTCATCGAGTTTTTTTGAGTCTTGAAGAAGAAAAAGTATAGTTAAGCAGTGTAATAACAATAGTTAATTTACTGCAATTAGCAAGTGAAAATCCATTTTGCTCAGCATCACTGCGTGGTAACGCACACCAGCAGTCCACCTAGTGTTAGTGTTCACCTGCCAACCATCACTGACCATCGTATCACACTCGTTGCGCTTCACTGCTCTCCGGTATAGGCGGCCACGCAAGTTCGCCACCCGGAAAGCAGAAGCAACAGCAGCATCAGCAGCAGCTAGTAATACATATAAGATAAGTGTTTTGTTTTTCTCTTTCTCCCCTGAATAGAATGTTATTCCATTTTGCGTGTTGTGTTAAGCCTATTCTTGTTGCATTGTATTGTATATTGTGTTTTTGTGATTGCGCCATAAGCTCCCATGGGTGCGACATGGATGAATTATTGGAAAATGATTCATGCTTGACGCCAAATAATGAGGTGTCCCATAAAGTTATCCGGTCACGAGCCTATCCTGCTGATTTAGCTGGTCCATCGGTTGTCTCTTTTCAGCCCAAAACGAAACCTCTAAACGTTTATCAGATTACTAATGATCCGACGAAACGATTCTCGGCCGTGACGGAAATAATAAAAGTGAGACCCAATAAACTCCGGGTCATAGTGTCCAATTTTAAACAAGCCAATGAGATGGCTGTCTCTCAGCTCTTTACTCTCGAGTATCGAGAGTATATCCCAGCTCGGGTTATTGAAATTGAAGGTGTGGTCACTGAAGCGAGTTTGACCCCTGAGATCCTGCTGATGCAGGTGGTTGGTCGCTTTAAGAACCATCTGCTTTCTCCAGTGAAGATACTGAATGTATAAAAACTAGGCACAGTATCGATCACTAATGGTGAAAACCCCTTCAGGCTCGATTCGGGTGACCGTTTAGCCCTCCCTCAATACGTCGAGTTGGGAAAACTTCGACTACCTGTGCGGTTGTCCGTACCACGGGTCATGATCTGCCAAAAATGCAAGCAGATGGGACATACGACCATGCGGCAATAAGGCACGCTGCTCCCATTGCGGGGAGAAACATGAGGATAGTGCCTGCGCAGACAGCACACCAAAATGTGCTTTCTGCAAGGGAACTCCACCTCATGCTCTCTCGTCGTGCCCGGGGTACAAACAACGCGGGGAAAAATTAGAACGCACGCTAAAACAGCGTTCCAGACAGTCTTTCGCCGAAATGGTGAAAAAAGCCTCTCCATCACCCAATGCCAATGCAAATCCCTTTGCTCCTCTGTCAGATGACGAGTCTGACTTTGATTTGGCTGAAGAGGGAACATTATTCAGTTTTCCGAAAGGTGCTTCACGGAAGCGCAGACGCGCCCGCCCATGGAAAATTACTGAGCCGGAGCCCAAAATCAGCTTGCCCGTTTCAAGGAAAGGTGGTAAAAATGAAAATCCAATTCCACCTGATTTTGGTAGCACTAACTACACCCAGGACTTTCCATCTTTTCCGGGGACATCCAAAACATACGATGCCCCGATTTTAAGAACAGAAGCCCCTTCCTCGACTAAGCTGTTCTCATTTGATGACATTGTCGTTTCTTTACCGTAAAAGGTCCGACGCGTTTAAAGTTTTCCGTAGACGTGGAACATCTGAGCACTTTGAAAAGTACACTGCTCTCGAACAGGAACTTAAGAGCCTCATCAAGACCAAGAAACGCGGTTACTGGTGAAAATTCGTGGATTGGCTATCGCGCGAGACGTCGATGAGTACTGTTTGGAACACGGCGCGAAGATTGCAAAACCGAACTACGATCAATGAGAGCGTGGAGTACTCGGACCAATGGATCCTCAAGTTTGCGCGAAAAGTTTGTCCAGATTCTCTGCAGGCCCTGATTATTCCTCGCGAAATCGAAAATTCGATAGATGAGATCAAGCCTAGCTTTTTCAATGGTAGAACTCTCTCTCGCACCTCCTTGTGTGTGGAAATACGGCTCCAAGAGCTGATAGAATCAAGTTCAATTTGCTTAAGAACCTCCCAGACGTCGCTAAGAGGCGCATGTTGCACTAGTTTAATCTGTTTCTGAAACTCAACATTGTACCGGATGACTGGAGACGGGTGAGAGTTATTGCCATTCAAAAACCTGGTAAACCCGCGTCCGACCACAACTCCTATCGACCCATCGCGATGTTATCTTGTATTCGAAAGTTGTGGGACAAAATTATCCTCTTCCGTCTGGACAAATGGGTAGAGACGTATAACCTGCTTTCAGATACTCAATATGGTTTCCGTAGGGGTAAAGGAACGAACCGGTAAACCGATAACTCATTCTATGTCATTTAAATATCTTGGGGTCTGGTTCGATTCAAAGTGCACCTGGAGGTCCCACATTGAATATCTGAAGCCAAAGTGCCAGCAAAGAATCAAATTTCTCTGCACAATTACTGGAACCTGGTGGGGAGCACATCCGCAATAACTTGTACCGGGCAACAATTTTGTCGGTTATAGAATACGGTAGTTTTTTTTCAGTCAGGGCGGTCACACACCATCAAACTGGAACGTATTCAGTATCGGTGTCTTCGTATTGCGTTAGGTTGCATGCACTCGACTCATACCATCAGTCTTGAAGTGCTGGCTGGCACGATGCCTTTCTCGGATCAATTTCCAAAATCATCTCTCCGGCTCCTCACCAGGTGTGAAGTTATGAACCCCCAAGTAATCGAACATTTTGAGAAGCTCCTTGAATTGAATCCTCAAAAACGCTTCATGACTTTGTACCACTTGTACACAACACAAGATGCCAACTCTTTGCCGAATATTCCCAATCGTGTATGCTTCTCCGACTTCGACAATTCGGTTCATTTTGATTTATCCATGAAGCAAGAGCTTCATAGAATCTCAGAGCATCATCTTCCTACGATTGCTCCTGTGATATTTGCTGCAAAGTTTGGCCAAATTGATTCCACTGAGTCTAACTAACAACGGATAAGTATTTCATTTTCACGGATGGTCTCAGTTCCATAGAAGCTATCCGCTCCTTGGGGCCGGTAAAGCATTCCTCGTATTTTCTCATGAAAATACAGGAGATTCTTAGTGCTTTATCTTCGCGTTATATTATCATCACCTTTGTATGGTTCCCTTCTCATTGATTGATTGTGGGCAATGAGAGAGTGGATTTGCTTGCAAAGGTGGGCGCTATAGAAGGCGATATTTAGGATCGACAAATCGCCTTCAATGATTTTTTCCCTATTTTTCGTCAACAAAAAAAGAAAAAGGAGGGGGAGGAGAATATCAAAGGGGGAGAAAGGGAAGGGGAGAAGAGAAAATATGAAATAGAGGGGGAAGGAAAAAAATGGAGGGAGAGGAGGGAAAAGGAAAGGGGATGAAAAGGGAAAAGAGAGAGGAGTCACTCGTCAGCTGGCAGTATAAATGAAGTAAAAGAAATTTGGGGGGATGGCAGCAATTCAATCACCCAAAAGGGGCGGAGAAAAGGTGGGGAAAAGGATTGAGTTTGACGACATGACACCAGTGGGATGACGCCCGGCCCCCGTCCAAATAATAATTGTATGAACCCTAAACCGAGCCGGGCTGGGCGACAGGACAACCAGCGAAGTAGGCGGAGCAAGGAGACAAAACAAATTGGTCGGGCGCGGGGCAAGGAGGGGGGAGAGCGGGCCGAACAAACAAGCAGGAGAAAATATGGCGGCGCGGGGTGAGCAGAATATGAAACAACTCATTTATGTGTTCTTTGACTATATATATATATATATATATATATATATATATATATATATATATATATATATATATATATATATATATATATATATATATATATATATATATATATATATATATATATATATATATATATATATATATATATATATATATATATATATATATATATATATATATATATATATATATATATATATATATATATATATATATATATATATATATATATATATATATATATATATATATATATATATATATATATATATATATATATATATATATATATATATATATATATATATATATATATATATATATATATATATATATATATATATATATATATATATATATATATATATATATATATATATATATATATATATATATATATATATATATATATATATATATATATATATATATATATATATATATATATATATATATATATATATATATATATATATATATATATATATATATATATATATATAATTATGCGCCAGAAGTCCTATTTATGCTGAGTACTAAGGTCCAAAGTACATTCAACCATCACGCCACCGTTCATATCGGAGCCGTGTCGCCAAGCCAACGTGCCAAGCCACATTCCAGAAGACCACCGACCACCGGCCGGATATGCGGAGTAGACAAGTTTAGGTTTTTAATAGGGCTCGATAGCAATCAATCAAGTTAGTTCGTTCTAGATAGTTAAGCAGTAAGAAAGAAGAGCAGTGAGTGCATGTACGTTTAATTAGTGAATAAATTATTTTTTTATGAAAACCAAGTCGTAACCGTCCGGAGTCGGTTGAGTGGACATTTGCGAAAATAGTGGAAAAGTCGTGAAATACCAACGCGATTTAAGTGATTCCGCCGAGATTACAAGTGAAAACAGTGATCAACGCATCGGAGACAAGCAGACGTTCCCGTCGTCGAAGAATTGAGAATCCCCCCGTGAATACCACCTGGAGCACCAGCAGCGTCAGCCGACCTACGCGACACACGACAGCAACAAAAACCGTGAGTACTATCAATTTTCTTTTCTCTTAATTGCGAATCAACGTGAAGTGTCCGCATACTACCAGATAGGTGCATCAACCAGCGTGTAATTGAATTAAAGAAATTGAGACCGCTCGCGTCCCTACAGTTTCAGTGCTATTCCATTGTGAATCAACGCATATCGACGCTGTGCACTACCAGATAGGTGCAGTGAAGAGCGGGCAATTGAATTTTAATTGAAATTTTAGGTAGAGAAGCGAATCAACACCTTGTAGTGTGCTTCTTCAATAGTAATCGCACTACCAGATAGACGGTTATTATCCCTTTTCCGTAACCATAAACCTCAAGTTGACTGGCGTTTTGAGCCATTTTAAATGCCAAAAGCCAATAAGTCAAACGCTCTGAGAAAAACGAGGAGATTGCTAACACCGGTCCAAATTTAAATAACCGATAGCAGCTCTGAATCTGAAGCATCAAGCGAGGAAAGTGCAGAGTTCTCTCACGTCCCAATCGATAATACGCCAAACTTAGAGAATTTATTTATAACCAAGCAAGAAGACTCAGCCAACATGGATCAGCTGATTGCTCAAATGACCACCTTGACCCATACGATCGAGGCTTTAAGAAACCAACACCAACAACAACAACAACAAACTATAGAGGCACTATCGCATGGGCAAGCTCAAGCGTGTGCAGTACAAAGAGACGAGCAACAACAAAATGCTAATGCAGCAGTTGATGTTGGCTCACTGTATAGGATACCTGATCCTATCAAATCTATACCCACATTTGATGGCAGCAGGAAACAACTAACACGTTGGTTGTCTACGGCAGAAAGTACACTAAACAAATTTGAAAACAGGGTAACAGCCGAGCAATTTGAAATATTTGTGACAGCTGTTGCTAACAAGCTCGAGGGAAAAGCCAAAGACATCATCTGTCTGGCTGGAAACCCGCAAACATTCGGGGAAATAAAGCAAATCTTGATCGATGCTCTGGGGGATCGACAAGAATTAACATATTATAAAAGCCAGCTATGGCAAACCAAAATTACAGATAACATGACCATTCATAAACATTATAATGGGTGCAAGGAGATTATTGAAAGCATCAAGACCCTTGCGAAACAAAAAGAAAACTATAGAAATCATTGGGATGCAATAAACGCATTCATTGAGGAAGACGCCCTCGCAGCCTTTCTCGCCGGTTTAAAAGAGCCGTACTTCGGGTATGCACAGGCAGCTAAACCCGAAGACATGGAGGCAGCTTATGCCTTTGTTTGTAAATTTAAATGCAGAGAAAATACATCTGCGAATATGGAAGCTCCACATAAGTCGCAACCGAAGTTTCAAAAATTTAAGGATCTGCCAAGACCTACCAATCAACATGATAATCAAAACGCCAGGAAACCGTTCACCAATCAAATAGATAATGATCCACAACCAATGGATCTTGGGTCAACCAGAAGCAGACTTACTCTGAACAAACGACAAATAAACAACAGGGAGATCACTGACGACGAAATATTTTCAGCGTCAGGACAAGAAGATAACATTGACTTAATTTTTTGTTGGGGATCTTTAAGACTTCTTCTGTGAGGCCCCAAACCTGAATTATTTACCGTACATAACGTGCGAGAATCAAATTACAAAAAATGTTATAACACGCCTGATAGACACAGGAGCCAATAAAAATGTCATTCGACCGGAGACAGTCACTAATTGCAAAACCACAAAAAAATACGACAAATAAAAATATCTCAGGCGATCATAAAATAAATCAAAAAGGCAAAGCGAATCTTATTGCCTATTGCGTCCTCTGTCAAACATACTATGAATTATATGAATATGAATTCATGATTTTTTTGACGGCATTGTTGGATCCGAATATTTACCTCACGTTAAGGCCAAGATCGATTATGAAAAAGAGACATTGGAAATATCTGATGTTAAAAAGTACTTCCCTGCCAAAAAAATGTTTTCCTACAATATTCAAATACAAACTAATAGAGATGGTGACTGGTTAGTCCCAACATTCCAAAAACTAAACAAATCTATTATAATCGAACCAGGGCTGTATAAATCTGATAATAAGAAAACTACAGTTAAAATCTTAACCCGTGAAAGAAAAATGCAGCTTCTAGAAGGAAAGCTCAAACTAAAAGTAAATAACTTTGAAACAATTACCCCCCTTCTGATTGAACCCAAAGACAAAATCACGAAAGAAACATTGGACAAAATTCTACGTACGAACCATCTTTCAAAATTCGAAAAAGAAACACTGTACCAAACCATTTTAGAAAATCAAGCTGTTTTATTAAAACCGAACGAAAAACTGACGGCAACATCGGTAATTAAACACAAAATTACGACAGTAGATGATCAACCAGTTTACACAAAATCCTATCGTTACCCCCATGCTTTCAAAAATGACGTGGAACAACAAATTAAAGAACTTTTAGACAATGGTATAATTCGTCACTCCACAAGCCCTTATTCATCTCCAATTTGGGTAGTGCCGAAAAAACTCGACGCTTCCGGAAAACGCAAAGTTAGAGTTGTTATAGACTACAGGAAAATAAACGAGAAAACGGTAAGCGACAAATTCCCAATACCGCAAATTGAGGAAATTTTGGACAATTTAGGCAAATCAGTTTACTTCACAACATTGGATTTAAAATCTGGTTTCCATCAGATCGAGATGCACCCCAACCATCAGGCTAAAACTGCATTCTCCACGGCGTTAGGTCACTTTCAATTCACTAGAATGCCTTTTGGCTTGAAGAACGCGCCTGCAACGTTTCAACGGGCGATGAACAATATTCTTAGTGGATATATCGGAACAATATGCTTTGTATATTTGGACGATATAATAATTATAGGAAAAGACCTAAAAACCCATATCCAAAACCTGACAAAAGTATTGAAGAGACTTTCGGACTTTAACCTTAAAATACAACTAGACAAGTGTGAATTCATGCGTCGGGAGACAGAATTTCTCGGACATGTAATCACTCAAGATGGAATTAAACCTGATCAGGAAAAAATACGTAAAATTTTAGATTGGAAACTACCTGAAAATCAGAAACAGATTAAACAGTTTCTTGGGCTATCTGGTTATTATCGGAGATTCATTAGAGATTATTCCAAAATTGTAAAGCCAATGACGCAATACCTAAAAAAAGATGAAATAGTAAATATTAACGATGAAAAATATAAAGCAGCATTTTTCAAATTAAAAGAAATCTTGGCATCAGATCAAGTGCTTACCTATCCTGACTTCAATCTACCGTTCATATTGACTACAGACGCCAGCAATTACGCGATTGGTGCTGTCCTTTCGCAAATCCAAGACAAGCCATTGCTTTCGCCAGTCGAACACTTACAAAATGTGAAACCAATTATAGTACAATAGAAAAAGAGGCATTGGCGATCATGTGGGGAGTAAACAAATTCAAACCATACATCTACGGCAATAAATTTACGCTGTTTACTGACCATAAGCCGCTTCAATACATTAAAAATTGCAATAAAAATCAGAAGCTTTTAAATTGGCGCACAGAACTTGAAAATTATGATTATACAATAGTATATAAGGAAGGCAAAACCAACGTTGTCGCAGACGCGTTGAGCAGGAAAATTGAAGACAATTATGAAATCAATGTGAATGATACGAATTCTCCCATTTTAGATAGCGATTCAGAACCACAGGACAACGATTCATCAAGCAGAGCAGCCGAACCACCAACTGAAGCACGCGATGAGTGCCCCAACGAGGAGGTACCAGTCATGGAAAACGAACCATCAGACGAGGAAACGATCCATTCAGCGGATTCCTCAGACGACTTCTACATACATTTCGTGGAAAGGCCGATTAATTATTATAGGAATCAAATAATCTTTCGCCTATCCAGGCTTAACACCGACATAACCGAGAACCCCTTTCCAAATTTTCGAAGGACGATAATTTGCCGAAACAACTTCGACGACAACGACGTTAAAGACCTGTTACTAAAATACCATGATAACCGACAAACGGCAATAATGGCGCCAGAACAAATAATTCAAATTATACAAGAAGTGTACAGAAAACACTTTAATCAAAATGGTCACTTTGTTCTGACGCAATTGCAAGTAGAGGACGTGACAAATGAACAACGACAAGACATAATAATTAACAAAGAACACAACCGAGCCCATCGCGGGGTTGCTGAAGTAGAAAACCAATTAAAACGAAGTTATTTTTTTTTCCAAAAATGATATCCAAAATCAAAATGGTGACGCAGACATGCAAAATGTGCAATATGCACAAGTATGAGCGGAAACCATATAACATTAAACTTTCACCGAGACCCACCACCGACAAACCATTTGACCGAGTCCATATGGACATCATCCAAATTAACAGACATAATTTCTTGTCCCTTGTGGACTCTTTCTCAAAACATGCACAGATGATCTTTATGGAGCCAAAGAACTTAACAGACGTAAAAAGCGCATTAGCTAGCTATTTTGGCATTTATGGTACACCCCGAAAAATCGTCACGGATCACGAAACAACTTTTATGTCATTACAACTGAAAACCTTTTTAGACGCCTTAAATGTTGAACTAGAGTACGCATCATGCTCGGAATCTAATGGACAGGTAGAAAAAACACATTCGACAATTATTGAAATTATTAATACAAACAAGTACAAATTTCCAAATATCGATACTAAAGCTTTAGTTAGTTTGGCAATATCGCTCTATAATGGTACTATTCATTCCGCTACACAATTTTCACCCAAAGAAGTTATTTTTAATAACAATAACTTAACTAATCCAAACCAGATTGAAGAAAACGCTCAAGAGTTGTATGATAAAGTCAAAGTGAACATAGAAAAAGCCAAGACCAGTCAAGAAAAACGAAACAAAAACAAAGAAGACCCACCCCATCTAGACCCCAATCAGGAAGTATTTATCATACCAAACATTAGGAAAAAACTTGACCCAAGGGCAAAACCCACGAACGCAAATGAAATAACCGATAAGACGTTTAAGAATAACAAAAGAATTAAGAGACATAAGAATAAAATTAAGCGACTAAAGAAAAACTAATATTAATTTTCTGTTCTATTTTCCAAATGCACTCGCTGATTTTGATTCCACTATTTTTAGTATTCCCATTGATACTTCGAGTTGTATCAAAAAAGAAATTCTAGAAATTAAAAATTTATTGGACGATCCAATCTTAATACTAAAGTTAAACGATTGCAAGTTAAAAACAGGTTTAATCAAAATTATTCATCCAATTAACATTACGAGCTTAGAAAACAACGTTTATACCTTTTCAAAGCTAGCTAGCCAGACAGATAGGAACCTTCCACTTTCAAGTCTCATTTTGCAGAAGAGTAGGCAACTTGTCAGTAACCTGCATCAGCTGAAACCGATGAAACCAAGGAGGACAAAGCAGTGGGACACATTAGGAGCTGCTTGGAAATGGATCGCCGGATCCCCCGATGCCGAATACCTTCGGACAAACAACACTACATTAGAGGACCTAATACTCCAAAACAATCAACAAACCAGAGTCAACAACGTACTCAATAACAGGATCGACGGAATGATGACAACTGTCAACAGACTTATCGAACAGCAGTCTACAGAAAACAAAATTTTACTAGAAGAGATGGACGCGATAACACTATTGCTTTACATGGACACAACGAACAGAATCTTGGAAGATCTGGAAGATACGATTTTGAGAACCCGGATAAATCACGCTAACAGTAAGTTACTCTCACTTAAAGAAATACTCACCATTGACACTTTACTCAATAAGCAAGGGATACGTACACAATTCCCTGATGAAGCTCTCAACTACGCTAAACCAAAAATAGCAACCAGAGGAGATCTTCTTTTATACGTTTTGGAAATTCCGAGAATTAAAGAAAATTGCGAAATCATCCAAATTATCTCCTTTACGATTCAAAACTCAATTATAACACACCTTCCTCCATACGTCATTCGGAGCAAAAATGATGTTTTCAGTGCCACACATCCAGAGAGTACCATACAACAGGATATCTATTTAGAACCGTTGAGAGACAACTGCTCGTCAAATATAATCCTTGGAAAAGAAAGTAACTGTAACGCAATGTTTGACGATACAACACGAATTATGCTAGTAGCAAATAACAAAGTTTTGATTAATAATGCGAAAGAGTCACAAATGACGTAGAACTGTGGACCACATAACCGGTCACTCCATGGAAACTTCCTCATGGAAACTTCTATAATTGCAGCGTTCAGAATGACCAAATTTCATATCAGAGGAACTTGTTAGCGACGCGAAGGAAATTCAAGGAGCCTGCCCAAACCTTGCAATAAATTGGAATATTGCAAAACACCACGATATCTCCCGAATCCATGAGGATGAGCATACACAACAGGATTCAACTGGAACATTTCAAACTAAAGTACAGATCGAGCACAGGAACTTGATGTTTACCACATTTGGAGGGCTGTCGACGACGATGGTAATTATTATTGTCATAACAGCCATTTGTCTTTTCAGAAAACGGGTTGTCATCAAGATCGGAAACCAAAAAAACAGACCGTCTCAAACAAATTAGGAGATAGTCCGAGGACGTTCTTCATTCTTACCCCGGAGGAATTCTGCGCCAGAAGTCCCATTTACGCTGAGTTCTAAGGTCCAAAGTACATTCAACCATCACGCCACCGGTCATATCGGAGCCGTGTCGCCAAACAACGTCGGCACATTCCAGAAGACCACCAACCACCGGGCGGATATGCAGAGTAGACAAGTTTAGGTTTTTAATAGGGATCGTTTTTTTTTGATCAAGTTAGTTCGTTCTAGATAGTTAAGCAGTAAGGAAGAAGAGCGAGTGAGTGCATGTACGTTTAATTAGTGAATAAATTATTTTTTTATGAAAACCAAAGTCGTAAGACTTAGAATTATATATATTTACATTTGTAGATTGGACCTGTTAGATTGGTCTTTTGCCAAGTTAGAATGTACATTGGACTTTTTTGATTGCGATAAGAACTAATAGAATAACGTTCACATTAGCTCAATTTTAGCTTTATTTTTGTACTATTGTACCGCCTCATCTTTGAAATTAGCAAACATTCAATCAAAAAGTAGTCTATTATATTAGAGAACCCCAGCAACTGGCTACATATTTATTCAATGGGATTATTGTAACAGGTGCACTAAGTACGAGAAATACTTGTTCTTTAGCGTAAACGGCAAGACTATATAGGGTTAGTGTACAAACTATATGACCTGATGAAAGTTTTAGACCCACATATATAAAATCAAAACTGCTGGTTTACATATCACGCAAATCATTCTTTTCATACTTAATTTACTTACTTAAGTACCTTAGGGGATCTCCTAGGTGTGTGTGCATAACAGTGGCAATTTGTATTCCACCCAGCAAATAGGTTTGAAAACAGGCATACATGTGTGAATTTTTCGTAAAATTTGATGAAACTAGCACACCGTGCAAAACCGTGCACTAACGGACCAACGCATCTGATGTTGTTATTTTTTGCCTGCTGCCACGCAGCAAAGCTTAAATTAGAAAATAAGATGCATTGGTCCTGTATTGATTGAGATTTGTGTCGATTTGTGAGCTTTCCGAATGAATTATAATGTAGCCAGATGATGGAGATCTCAAATATGATGGGCTACTGTTTGCTTTTGCAAGAATTAGAGGGTACAAGAGTACAAAAATAAAGCTAATAGGAGATTTAATGCGAAAATTATTTTACTAGTGCATACCGCAATCACAATAGTCCAATGTACATTCTAACTTGACAAAAGACCAATCTAACATGTCCAATGTATAAATGCAAATGCAATAGGTCCTAGGTAACAAATGTATCAATTACACGCCTAGAATCACCGTAAACACCAAAGGCAACATTTTCATTTTAGTCCTGACGGCGTTTGCGCTAAAAATCCATACAAAAACTAAAGATTACAAGATTGAGTTGCAATTACGACTTGAAAAAAAAATTCGGATCCTATTTTTTCGATTTGACACAAATGTTGCTTGAAGTAGTTGAATATTATCCATCCGAACGAAGAACTTTTAGTTTGTTTTCATTTTTCGAACAATCAGAATACACGCGTTTTTAGAAGGCGAAATGTAGGTTCTACACACAAAAAATAGATCTTGTTTTGATTAAAAGTTTTGCACTTTACTTCTGAAAAAAGTTTATTTTTCATTAAATTAAAAGTAAAATAATCCACTGTGAAAGTTTTGCGTCTGATTTGAAAGTGTATTTTTTCGGTTGAGTGTGTAAATTTAAAAGTGATTCCTTTTACCATGAAAATTGTAGAACTGTAAAATCCACCAACACAAAAGCAAGCCGTCTTCGTTTGATAGAGAAAAAAAAGAATCGGGTTTACCTGTCAAAGTCGTCCTGTTCTTTTCGTCCGTCCGAGACAACATTTAAGCTCTTCGCGGATATTGTTCTGTTGTGAAGGGATTTGTCGAGGATATTAAGGTGAAACTCGGTGGTATATTTTCTATGAAGATTACATTCGAAGTTTTAGCCTTATAGTAGTACGCTCTGACAAAGTACTCTTTCCACCGACAGCACCAGCTCGCCGGACAACCCATTAAGCAACATGAAGCAGCATGAAACCCCAACGAACAACAGGAACAGTTAACTTTCTTCCATTTACGAATGTCTCACCAGCAGCGAATCGGATCCGAACTACAAATCCGTCCGAACAAACCCCATCGACGACCGGTCCATCGTCAAGATTTGCTCTCCGAAGTCCGATTCCTAGGTGACGCCAGGTGTGCACCAGGCAACCGCCACGACAACGACGGAGGACACCGGGTTTGACACTCTTCCGGCCGAAACAGAAGCGGGAGACGCCTTCGATGTGCGAACTGGAAATCACCAGCGTCAGTGACTACTTTCAAGACTTATTTTTTCATGCCAGTTATGAGAACTGTCGTGCAGTATAAGTTTATTAATTGTTTTTTATAGGTGTGTTTGAGAATGCTGTTATATCCTGAGGGCGAGCGAAAAACGACTCCAACAAGGTTTATTTAGATGATTATCATAATCCAAATGCAGCAAGTTTGAGTGAAGATTATGCCTTAGTTAGAAATCCGTTGTTTACTACATGAGCCAGTAACAAGATATATTAATTTACATAACGAAAAAATAATGTTTTATTAATTATATCACACTTTCATTTAAAATCAAATGATTTTCAAACAAATAGCTGTCTTATTAAAATTTATAATGATTCATCTTACAAAAAACAAACAATAAATGTTAAAACTATTTTTATTTCAATCTTAACAGTTTACTTTTATTTGAATCGCACGACACTTTCGGGTTGAAAGTTCATTCTGAAATAAAAGTAATTTGCTTTTATTTAGAACGATGCCATGGTTTCGATTTGACAGTTCTACAATTCGTTTTGAAAAAGTTTCAACTTTTAAATGTACCAAGCGGAAAATTTTGATTTGACAGTTTGCCGGTTTTTGTTGTGAAAGCTAACCGCTTTCTACGAAAAAGAACCAACGCAGCTTTTCAATTTTAGCAATGATTTTTTAAATTCTAACAATCATTATTCTTGGTGTGTATGTACATCTGTCAAAATTTTAGACAAACATTGTACATTGGACAAGTGGCTGACAAAAGTCCCATGTACCGAGCTGTGCGATATCAGACGGAAGGTACATTGGACGTTTTGTTATCGGGTCGTATTTTTAATTTTTTTTTATATCTTAAAGCATAACTTCAAAATGATTCATAGAAAAGTAATGGCTTACCATCCAAATCGATATTCAACTCGATTTTGTTTATATTGTTACTTAGAACCTTATTCAGTGTTTGGCTTGAATTGTATACTATCTCATTTTGCTCTCACGGAAATACTACTCAATTCTCGTAAAAAGTGGATCTACTCATTAAATTAAATTTACGCTATATGTTTTACATTGCTACCTTTACATCGCGACTATGTTGTACGCCGCGATGTTTCACGTTGTATCGATGAGTTACGTTGCCTCGTTTACATCGACCAAATTACATCGATTAGCAGTGCATCATTTTATTATGTACGTCGAGACAAGCTAATATTGTACAACTGATGGAATTCAGCATAACGAAAAACAATTGGCTATATAGTCAAAACTGTATTTCGAATGTAAGATATATTATCACATTTTATGTTACTGTTATCAAATAGTTAAATCTCATTTTCACCATACAACCTCTACATTAACATATATTGTTAATGTATGTCATATTGTCACTGAAAGGTTTTCTATTGTCTGCACTCGGTTTGGATTATTTCCCAACTTTTTGGCATAGAGTACAGCAAAAATTTTGTTCGTGAAAATTGCCATTTTTTATGGTAACCTAACTTAACCGCCTATTCAGCATATTGTTATTTGGCCTTTTACCATCAGACATATTGATAAAACTTTAAAGAAGCTTGTTAGTTTATGGTTGTCAACTACAAGGGGTAAATGTCGTAACAATACCGGAAACGATCATCAACAATAAGGGAAAATGGTCCACGAATAAGCCTGAGAATATGCGGGATGACCTTTGTGCATCTGATTTTGTGTAATATTCATCAACTCTCTTTGCTGTGTAGTTGGAATTAAATGGAAATTACTAATCTTTTCTTCTCATTTTCTTAGGTAAGATGGATGGTGGATGGCAGGAGCAAAAACATGAAAAGTTGAAATATTTTTAATACCCATTTATGGGTAAAAAATACCAATTTTTTGTATTTTTTTTATTCACCCACTTTTTGACAGCTGCATACAGGTAAGAAAAATGGGTTAAATTTTACCCATTAATGGCTTATTCTATTCCTACCGTGCACATTCTCGAACTACACACGCTAAGAAAAAAGTACCCAAAATTAAGTTTTTTTTACCCATCTGGCATGTTTTGTGCATTAAGTTAAAATTAGTTTTTTTTTTTTAATCAGTTCGTTTATTTATTAGGCTCAGGCGTGTGTAACACTTTGCGGAGCCGATATTCAATATTGTAATTAACAATTTTTCTATTTCGATTTTAGTAAAGAGGGGTGCCAATTACTCGTGGCTAGCTCGAGGTTAATGGGTCACATTATTGTTTGGAAGGGGCTAGGCAGGTAACTTATTTCAGGTATTTGTTGCTGCTCATGGTTGCGACATCTTCCAAATCCTCGGTCTCTGTAGTCCCTTACAGGAACTAAGCTGCAGATGGGTGACCACAGCTTGCTGGGCAGGTACAAGTAGCACGGAAACAAAAGGATAATATAACTGGGACACAATGGCAGGGAATTTACTAGAGTGAAAGGGAGGGGGTGATGACATTACACTCTTAGATCAGACAAACAAAGGAATTCGTAAATCGCTTGCATGTAGGGAAGATCACGCATTCCCAAAACATCTCTTACTTCGCGGAAGGGTTGTCTACCTCGGGCCACAAGGGTATCCAATAGTCGTGCTCTGGAGGCATCATTACCCGGGCAATGCCAAACTGCGTGATCGATGTCATCATAACCGGTTCCGCACCTACATACATTGCTATCGACGAGGTTAATTCTGAAGAGATGTGCGTCTAGCGAGTAGTGGTTGGACATAAGTCTTGACATCACACGAATGAAACCGCGACTTACATCCAGACCTTTGAACCACGATCTCGACGAAACATTTGGAATAATGGAATGTAACCACCGCCCAAGAGAATTACTTGTCCAATCGTTTTGCCAACTTTGAAGAGAACTCTGACGTACTAATGGGAAAAATTCATCATGTGAAATTCTTCTTTCAAAAATCTCGCCTTCTTGTGCGCCCACCTTTGCTAGAGAGTCCGCCTTCTCATTGCCTGGAATTGAGCAATGTGAGGGGACCCATACAAAGGTAATTCTAAACGATCTTTCGACCAACGCACACATCTGCTCCCTTATTTTTGAAAGAAAGTAAGATGAGTGCTTAACTGTTTTCATCGACTGGAGGGCCTCAATAGAACTGAGACTATCCGAGAAGATGAAATAATGGTCTATGGGCATGTCGGAAATTATCCCCAATGCGAAATTGATTGCTGCCAGCTCAGCAACATATACAGAACAAGGTTCCTGAAGTTTCCGGAAGGCAGATGAGTATTCATTGTAAACGCCGAAACCAGTGGATCCATCAATGCGTGACCCATCAGTGAAAATTCTTCTATTGCAACTGACATGTTGGTACTTTTCGATGAAAATATGGGGAATTAAAATAGGTCGAAGTTGATCTGGAACTCCTTGAATAGCCTGTTTCATGGAGAGATCATAATCAATGGAGGAACTGTGATAAGGAAAGCGTACACTAGGAGGGTTATAGCATGGAAGACTAATATCGGATGACATATAGTTAATATAGATTCGTAAGAATCTTGACTGGGTACTCAATTCGAGCATTTCTTCGAAGTTTTCAATCACAAGGTTGTTACTGATTCCACACTTGATCAGTATTCTAGATGAGAGCTCCCAGAAGCGGTACTGTAAGGGTTTTATTCCTGCCAGAACCTCCAGGCTCATATTATGCGTTGAATGCATACAGCCAAGGGCAATACGTAGACAACGATATTGAATGCGTTCCAATTTGATGAGGTGGCTATTTCTTGCCGAGAGGAAACAAAAAGAGCCATATTCGAGAACTGAAAGAATAGTTGTTTTATAGAGTTTAATAAGGTCTTCCGGGTGAGCACCCTAACATGTCCCGGATATTGATGTTAGAAAATTGATCCTTTGTTGACATTTCTGTTTTAAATACGCAAAGTGATTACTCCAAGTGCATTTTGAATCAAACATGACTCCAAGGTATTTGAAGGTCAAAGATTGGGTAATGTCTCTTCCCAACAGCTTGAGACGCAGTTGGGCTGGGAACCGCTTTCTAGTAAACACTACCAATTCGGTTTTATGCGGTGAAAACTCGATCCCCAAATTTCTGGCCCAGATGGACAGATTATCTAGGGAATTTTGCAATGGTCTTTGCAAGATTTCTGCACGTGGACCTCTAAAGGAGATCACAGCGTCGTCTGCGAGTTGTCTTAGCGTGCATCTATTTTCCAAGCAGTTATCAATATCTTTAACATAAAAATTATAAAGCAAGGGACTTAAACATGAGCCTTGGGGTAAGCCCATGTAGCTAATTCTGGAAGTTGTCAGTTGACCTAGATTAAAGGTCATTTGTTTTTCTGACAGTAAATTATACAAAAAGTTATTTAAAATTCCTGGTAAACCACTACTGTGCAGACTATCTGCCAGTATATCTATGGAAACTGAATCAAATGCGCCCTTAATATCCAGAAATACTGAAGCCAATTGCTCCTTGTGTGCAAAGGCCAGTTGTATATCAGATGAAAGCAACGCTAAACAATCGTTTGTTCCTTTGCTCTTTCGGAAACCAAATTGCGTATTTGATAGCAGGTTGTTTGATTCAACCCAACGGTCAAGTCTTGATAGGATCATTTTTTCTAACAATTTCCTTAAACATGATAGCATAGAGATCGGACGGTAAGAATTGTAATCAGACGCTGGTTTCCCAGGCTTTTGAATAGCTATTACTTTAACCTGCCTCCATGCGGGTGGAACTATATTTAATTCCATGAGAGTGTTATACAGGTTAAGTAATCGTCTTTTAGCGATATCGGGGAGATTTTTTAGAAGGTTGAATTTAATCATATCGCTTCCCGGAGCAGAGTTATTCGATGAAAGAAGTGCCATTGAAAATTCCAACATTGTGAATGGTTCGGCCAGAGAACCGTTATTTCGGGTAGTATCCCGTAAATTCGGTTGTGTTGGGACAGAGTCTGGACAAACCTTTTTAGCGAAGTCGAATATCCACTGCATGGAGTATTCTTCACTCTCATTGGAGGATGAGCGGTTTCGCATGTAACGAGCCTTTCTACAAAGCGTTGTCATCGAGGTTTCTCTAGATAGTCCCTCTACAAACGAACGCCAGTAATTGCGTTTCTTTGCTTTGAGTAAGTTTTTAAGCCTTTTTTCAAGCTTGAGGTACTTATCAAAAAGCTCACATGTTTCATGTCTACGATAATCTTTAAACGCATCGGATTTCTCAAGATACAACTTAGTGCATTCATCATCCCATCCAGGGGTGGCGGGTCTTCTTTTGAGGGATGCACTTGGAACACGTCGTTTCTGAGCTTCTAATGCACTTTTGTACATCAGGTCGGAAAGGAAACGATACTCTTCTAATGGTGGAAGAGGATCGGTAGAATCAATACCAAGGGTTACCGCCGATGCAAAATGTTGCCAATCGATATGCCTCGTGAGGTCATAAGGAACATGGATTGACTGGTCTGTTTTGTGAAAACTATTTGTGATTGAGATAATAATTGGTAAGTGATCACTACCATGGGGATCATTGATTACCTTCCACAGACAATCTAATGATAGTGAATTAGAACACAAAGATATGTCAAGTCGACTCTCCCTGGCAGGAGGTTTTGCTATTCGTGTCGCTTCCCCAGTGTTCAAGATGGTCAAGTTGAAATCGTCGCATAAGTCATAGAAAATACCCGCTCTATTGTCATCGTATTGTTCGCCCCAAGAAGTACCGTGGGAGTTCAGATCGCCCAAAATAAGAACTGGAGATGGAAGTAATGTAATTGAACTCCAAAGTTGACGGCGGTTTATTGATGCCCTCGGAGGGACATAGACGGAAGCTATGCAAAGATCTTTATTCTTTACATTAATTTGGCAAGCGACGATTTCAATGCCTGAGATTATTGGGAGTGAGATTTTATAGAAGGGGTAGCACTTTTTGATCCCCAGAAGTACGCCACCATATGAATCATCTCGGTCCAGGCGAATAATGTTAAAATCGTGGAAGTTTAATTCATCTTCGGATGAAAGCCATGTTTCACAGAGAGCAAATATATCACAATCAGAATTGTGAATCAAATACTTGAACGAGTCTAATTTAGGTATTAGACTGCGACAGTTCCATTGTAATACGGTGATCATATCTTGATCCTCACTCGACAAATTATTCATCGAAAGATATGAATTCACCAATAAGGGGCCATGATACAGTCAATTGCTTGAAGTAGTTTCCAACTATAGGAATAAGCAGGTCAATAATTCCTCGGAGCGGTGAAGCATCCGAAAGGCCAAGAGCATTTAAAATGTTATCCACAATGTCCCTAAAATTAATCTTACCTCGCTTGGACGGGATATTCTTAGAATTGCGAGAAGACGTAGTGTTTGGTAACCTCTTACGGTTACTGTTATTAGGTAGCGGTGGGTTGGTATAGCTACAGCTAGGAACGGATGCATCAGCTATTACCGGTTTATTCGGTTTTTTAAATTGACCCCCTCTACCTCCAATTTTTTGCAAGCTTTTGAGAGTAGGTTTTATTTGTTTCCGGCGCACACCCGGAGAACTAGTAGGCTTTCTTTTACCGGGGGCGTGTACCTCCGGAAATCCACTCTCATCGGCCACTTCAAAGTCCAGTTCATCGGAAGACAAAATCAAAAAAGGATTTTCATTTTGAGCGGCTGATACAGACGATGCAGACGCTCCGTTTTGCGACTTTAACATGTCTGCATACGTCTGCTTGGAGCGTTCTTGTATGGAACGTCTCACGTTACCAGTGCGCTTCTTGTAAACGGGGCAGTTCTGCAAATCGTGGAGAGGCTCTTTGCCACAGTAAGCACACTTTGTTGCTTCCTGTTGGCAAGCATCCTCTAGATGCCTTTGGCCGCATTTGCCACAACGGGGCTTGTTGTCGCAAAAAGTAACCGTATGACCCAACTGTTTGCACTTGGTACAATTAAATACCCTTGGTACAAAAAGGCGCACTGGGAAAAAAACTTTATCAATTTCAACAAATTTTGGGAGAATTGAACCGGCGAAGGTCACTTGTAGCGAGTCCGACGGTGAATACGTCTTTTTTCCATCTACCATTGATCCTGCATGCAATTGTTTGCATTCCAGAATCTCAATGGTAGACGAAGCGGAATCTGGAAGTCGCCCCTTACCTTCCATAACGTCTTCACACGTCAGGCTCGCTGCAGAAACCACACCGTCTATCTCTACATCTCGAGATGGGATGTAGACGTAGTACTCGACATTATAACCTGCGTCACTGGCAATTTCATTTGCAATTTTATACGTAGGTGCAGTAACACGCAGTTTGTTTCGGTTGACCTGATGAAATTCGGTCCCCGGATAACGACGCGTCAAATTTCTTTTAATGCCCAAAAAATCTAGGGCTTTCACTTTCTGCCGAAAGTAGACAACCCAAGGAGAGGCAGAAGACGGCTGATAACAGCGCGCCCTAAAAACATCTTTGGGAGGCAAGTCGCCCCCCGTAGAATCATCCATGCAAGAACAAATTCAGCGAACAGAGAAAAAAAAATTAATAAATTAATAAAAATCAGATGATTTTTTTTGGACCACCCTATGCAGAACGATTTACTATATGGGAGAGAGATACACAACACACTAGCAGATGACGAAACAAAAAACAAATGTGCTACTTGCCGTTTGCCGGTATGGCACCTTCTGCTGTTGTTCGCAAACAAAGCACCGCTTGCTGACCGGCAGTGGATGGAGCGATGACCTTCCTTGCTGCTTATGGGGTTACACTTTTTCCCCTCGGGTGTTTGACGATGGTACAGGCTGGACAGATCATCCGTCGGGCTCGGCCGGGAATGTCTGCTTCCCTAATGGAACGCTCGGCTGGATATCGGTGGTTTAAACAGTGCACTACTTTTACTCACCGCGTGATTGATAGCGGGTTGAAAAAAAAAATGCAAAAGAGGTAATGCGGAGTGCGAAAAAAACTAAACCGAAGCTCTTCAGCGTTCGATGCGGAATGTGTACCAGTTTACAATAGTTAATGGTCCTGAATAAATTTTCAAACATTGTTGATAATATACATAGATCTATAAGCATAAAACCAACAATATAACGAATGACGATGTTGTAATTCCCCGCATAATCACAAACCATTCCTGGACCATTTCCCTTAATGTTGACGACCGTTTCCATTATTGTTACGACATTTACCTTTATAGTTGACAACTATAAACTAACAATCTCTTATATAGTTTCAACAATATGTCAGATGGTAAAAGACCAAATAACAATATGCTGAATAGGCGGTTAAGTTAGGTTACCATAAAAAAATGGCAATTTTCACGAACAAAATTTTTGCTGTACTCTATGCCAAAAAGTTGGTGTATAATCCAGACCGAGTGCAGAGAATAAAAAACCTATCAATGACAATATGGCATACATTAACAATATGTGTTAATGCAGAGGTTGTATGGTGAAAGCGAGATTGAACTATTTGATAACAATAACATAAAATGTGATAATATATCTTAAATTCGAAATATAGTTTTGACTATATAGCAGACTGTTTTTGGTTATGTGGGTCACGACACGACGGCAGGTGTGTGCCAATTAAAATTTTTAAAATTGGAATAAAATATCGAACATAAAAAAAACTTAAATTTGAGTATATCTATCATTACTGACAAGATGGGTGAATTATACCTACTTCAATTTTTTAATTCACCCAACTGGTAACCTCACTTGACAGAACTCACGCTAAGCTCAGTTTATCCATTAACGTAAAAAAGTGCACATACTCATTTATGGGTAAATTTGGCTTTACCCATATTTGAGTAAATTTGTATGGAAAAAAATACTCAAATAAGGGTAAGTAGTAATTTACCCATAAATGGGTATGTGCACTTTTCGTGATTATGAGTATTCTTCACCCATATTTGGGTAAACTGAACTTAGCGTGTACACGTATGAAATCAAAAATTAAAGCCAAACACTGAATTAGGTCCTAAGTAACAATATAAACAAAATCGAGTTGAATATCGATTTGGATAGAAAGCCATTACTTTTCTATGAATCATTTTGAAATTATGCTTTAAGATAAAAAAAAATTGAAAATACGACCCGATAACAAAACGTCCAATGTACCTTCCGTCTGATATCGCACAGCTCTGTACATGGGATTTTTGTCAGCCACTTGTCCAATGTACAATGTTTGTCTAAAATTTTGACAGATGTACATAGGACCTACATTTCGCCTGCTAAAAACGCGTGTTCTGATTGTTCGAAAACTTAAAACAATCTTAAAGTTCTTCGTTCGGATGGATAATATTCAACTACTTCAAGCAACATTTGTGTCAAATCGAAAAATTAGGATCGAAAATTTTATTTTTTTTTTTTTCAAATCGTAATTGCAACTCAATCGTGTAATCTTTAATTTTTGTATGATTTTTAGAGCAAACGCCGCCAGGACTAAAAAGAAAATGTTGCCTTTGGCGTTTACGGTGACTCTTGGCGTGTAATTGATACATTTGTTACTTAGGACCTATTGCATTTGCATTTATACATTGGACATGTTAGTTTGGTCTTTTGTCAAGTTAGAATGTGTGGGCGGACAGATTTAACAGAGCACTAGCAGACACACGCGTATTGGCTTCGGAAGGATGGAAATAAAGTGATATAAACGCGGGGATACTTTCACTGTTAATTATATTACACTTATTGCGATGGCGGTTAGGAATACACAAAGTTGTTGTTATTGTCGTTTCAATAAAAACATATAAACATACAGTGTTGCCAGAAGGGCCAAACATATTTAAGTGGTAAGAATGACAAATGCGTGAGGGGCGAGACATTGCAAATTCTATCACTCCTCCTCAATGGTTAGACACCTCACCTTGACTTGGTCGCTCACCAAACAGTCCCAACTGTTCCGCAAATTGTTGATGCTTTACGAAACCCAACGGCTTCGTGAGGACGTCTGCTGGCATCTGATCCGTTGCGCAGTACTGAAGCATCACCTCTCCTCTGTCGCAAAGATCTCGAACAAAATGGTGCTTGGTTTCGATGTGCTTTGAGCGCTTGCTGGATCTCTCCGAACGGGCAAAGCTCAGGCATCCCTGGTTGTCTTCATTAATCAATGTTGGTTTCACTTGTTCTTCGCCAAAATCTTCTAGGAGTCGCCTCAGCCATACAACTTCCTGGCACGCTTCGGCCAGAGCGACGTATTCGGCCTCCATCGTCGACAGCGTCACACAACTTTGCCGACGGCTCACCCAGCAAACTGCTCCTCCTCCGTAGTACACCACGTAGCCCGTTGTTGACTTCCGGGTACTCTTGTCTCCTGCCCAGTCCGAATCCGAAAATGCCACCAATTCTTCAGCCGTCTTGCCACCAAGCTTCAGTCTCCAGTCTTTGGTACCTTTCAGGTATCGCACCACGCGCTTTGCAGCGGTCCAGTCCGCCTCCGTGGGTGCGCTAAACTTCCTGCCAAGAATCCCAACGCTCGTTGCAATATCTGGACGCGCACACACCGCTACATAGAGAAGTGCGCCGACCACGCTCCTATACTGCGTGCCATCTTCGAACGGTTTGCTCTCAACCTCCTCTCTCAGATAGCCCTGATCCATGGGCGTTCTTGCTGTCTTCGCTTCGCTAAGACCTACTTGCGAAACCAGCTTGTCAATGTAGTTGGCCAAACTAACACTGAACACGTTGTTCTCCCTTCGAACTTCCAGCCCTAGGAAGTGCTTGACATCACCGAGATTGACAATATCAAAGTGATTACTCAGCTGCTTCTGAACACGAGTTAACTCTGCCTCGCTCTCAGATCCGACGAGAAAATCATCCACGTACACGATCATGTACACCTTCTTGCCATTGCTGGTTGTCACGAATAGACACGGATCCGCTGAACTTGCTTGGAATCCCATTTCTTTCAGAACACCGGTTAACTTCCGGTTCCAACATCGAGCGGACTGTTTCAGTCCATAAATACTTCTTCGAAGCCGACACACAATCTCCTCCTCACCCCGAACTTCGTAGCCGGGTGGCTGACGCATGTAAATTTCCTCTTCTATGTCTCCATAGAGGTACGCGGTGCGCACGTCCAAATGCTTCACTATCATTTCCTTCTTCGCAGCCAGAGACAGTAGGACTCGCAGTGTGGCGTGCTTGGTCACAGGAGCAAAAACTTCATCGTAATCAACGCCGTAGCACTGCGTGAACCCCTGGGCAACAATCCGCGCCTTATAGCGGACCACTTCGTTGGATTCGTTCCGCTTCACTTTGTAGACCCAACGGCTGCCTACAACTTTCTTGCCCTTCGGAAGCGGCACCAACTCCCACGTCCCATTCTGCTTATGCGACTGGATTTCACTCTCCATCGCTGCCTTCCACGACACTCGTTCCGAACTGGACACTGCTTGCTGGAACGTCGCTGGTTCTTCTACCTTCTGCATGACGACGCCTACCAAATAATCTGACAATCGACTTGGTAGCACGCCCCTGGTCCGACGACCTTGTCGGCTCTCATCTCTGACTTCTTCACTGTTCACTTCGTCGTCTTCGCGCTCGTCTTTCACTATAAGAGGGTCTACATCTGGATCGGGATCGTTCACATCGAAATAGTCTTCACACTCACTATCTTCATTCGCCAGTTCTTCATTTTCTTCTTCAGCGCCGTCTGATTCTTCTTCCGCTGACTGCTGCCTTGGTTCCACTCTCGGAAGAGGCCAATCTACTTCGTCGCTGAACGAACTTTCAGCAGATGCTGCTCCCGAATCTGTTCTGCGAGACGATCCGTCGTCCATCTCCAAAAACTTGGCGTCACGGCTTATCGTAACCTTGTCAGTCGAGGTATCAACGAAACGGTAACCCTTGTGGACGTCAGAGTACCCTATAAACCGCAACTTTATCGCCTTGCTGCCGAACTTTCCTCGTTTGACGTCGGGAATGTGGACGTAAGCAGGACAACCATATACTTTTAAATGGCTAAGTACTGGTTTCCTCCCGTGCCACTTTTCGTACGGAGTCTTGTCCACCGATCGTGACGGGAGCCGATTCTGTAAGTACGAAGCTGTGAGCACAGCCTCGCCCCAATACCGCTTGTGCAAGCCTGCATCAAGTAGCATTGTCGTTGCCATCTCCTGCAGCGACCGGTTCTTCCGCTCAGCTACACCATTCTGCTGCGGTGTATACGCTGTGGTGAACTGTGCTTTGATGCCCTCATTGACAAAGAAAATTCGCAACTCTCTGTTCGCATACTCGCCTCCACCGTCGGAACGGATAATACGGGGTTTTCGGTTGAAAAAGTTCTCTGCATATCGAACGTATTCCACAACCTTCGCCGGCGCCTCGGACTTCTTCTCCAGTAGATAAACGACGGTGTAACGGCTGTAGTCATCGATCATCGTCATTAGAAACCGTTTACCGCCGGGCGTTGTTGTCCGCATTGGTCCGCACAGATCAGTGTGCACCAGGTCTAAAACCTGTGACGACTTCCTCTCTGCTACTTTGGGAATCGGGTTTCTTGCCGACTTCCCCTCGAGACAAGGCTCACAGCACTCCCGGATACCACAATCGGTAACGTGCATACCGATGCCCAACTTCTCTTCGCGAATCCTTTTGATCGCGTCCGGATGCCTATGTCCCAAACGCCGGTGCCACTGATGCTGACAATTAATGGTGTGTGCCTTACCTTCAACTTTCTTCGACGATTCTGATAGCTTCAGCCGGTACAGACAGCCAGAGCGCTCTCCTACTACCGTCAATAAGCCGGTAGCGTCACGGATCTCACATCCGTCCTGTTTGAAAACAGCAGTGAATCCATTCGCAGTCAGCTTGTCCACCGAGACTAGGCCACTTGTCAACGATGGAACGTACAAAACGTCAACAAGCTTCACGTCGACTGCGTCACCTTCACCATTCACACCGAGCACTGTACCTTCGCCGTATCCGGCTGTCATCGCCACTTTACCATCGGCCAAAATAACGTTTGGGCCGGTTTTCTTCTTGAGCGTCGAGAAAAACTTTCGTCACCAGTCATGTCACAGCTTGCTCCACTGTCGATAAACCACGACCCGCGTGAATTACTTCCAACCATAAAGCACACACCACTATTACTGTTCTTCACCTGCTTCGCGCTTTGTTTTTCTTCGGGCCTCTTCCGCTCTTCACCACTTTTCTTCTGCTTCGTAAGCTGCCAGCAATCTCTCTGCAGGTGTCCCGGCTTTCCACAATGGAAACACTTCCGGTCTTGTACGGCACCACTTTGCTTCCGTCGCGTCGTCGAACTTTTCATCGCGCTCGCATCACTACTTGAACCGCCACTTTTTTCCTTTCTTCTCTCATATTCGTCGAGCAACTTTGACTTCACTAGTTCCACAGTTAAGTCAGTATCCGGACGACCCTCTAAGGCTGTTACTAACCCGCCATAAGAGTCCGGCACACTTCGAAGAATCATGGCGATTCGCAACGGTTCTTGCAAATTTAAATCAGCTGTCGACAGCATATCGTACAACTCTTCGATTTCTTGGAGGTGTTTCTCCATATCACCGCCCTCGCACAAGTTCAACGAACACAATTTCTTCAGCAATGAAACGCGAGAAGTCATCGTTGTTTTTTCGTGGTACGTACGCAGTTGTTCCCAAAATTCTTTCGCATCTTTAGCACTTTTTACCAGGCTAAACTGGCTGTCTTCAACACACAACCCGATAGTAGCGCGAGCTTTTTGTTCGTCTTTCTTCCACTGCGCCGTCACCGCAGCCGGTTTCGCGTCAGCAATCACGTACCATAGCTCTTCCCGCATCAACAACATTTCCATACGAAATTTCCAACTCTGCCAGTTGGTGTTGTTGAGCTTTGCAAACGCAAGTTCACCTAAGTCTGCCATGTTTTCTTCACACAAGAGACACTCGCGACACGAAACAACAAACAGCACTATGGTATCACTTTTTCGCAATGTTTTCTACCTTCCGGCACTTACTCTGGGCCCATAACCTGTGGGCGGACAGATTTAACAGAGCACTAGCAGACACACGCGTATTGGCTTCGGAAGGATGGAAATAAAGTGATATAAACGCGGGGATACTTTCACTGTTAATTATATTACACTTATTGCGATGGCGGTTAGGAATACTCAAAGTTGTTGTTATTGTCGTTTCAATAAAAACATATAAACATACAGTGTTGCCAGAAGGGCCAAACATATTTAAGGGGTAAGAATGACAAATGCGTGAGGGGCGAGACATTGCAAATTCTATCAGAATGTACATTGGACTATTGTGATTGCGGGTGGAATTGTTAAAAAAAGTTTGGGTAAGATTTTTTTTGCGTTTTGGGAAATCCCTATTTTGGGTTAATTTTAATTTTTTGGGGAAACCCACAAAACGAAACAAAATTCAATAAAAAAAAAACCAATGCATTTTTTTTTTTAATTTAAGTTTGGGGGGGGGGGGGGGGAAAAAATACAGCAGGGGTTGGTCGGTTGTTGACGGTGTGACGGTAAGCTAGTTTCATCAATTTTTACGAAAATTTCACACATATATGCCTGTTTTTAAACCTATTTGCTGGGTGGAATACAAATTGCCACTGTTATGCACACACTCCTAGGAGATCCCCTAAGGTACTTAAGTAAGTAAATTAAGTATGAAAAGAATGATTTGCGTGATATGTAAACCAGCAGTTTTGATTTTATATATGTGGGTCTAAAACTTTCATCAGGTCATATAGTTTGTACACTAACCCTATATAGTCTTGCCGTTTACGCTAAAGAACAAGTATTTCTCGTACCTATTGCACCTGTTACAATAATCCGATTGAATAAATATGTAGCCAGTTGCTGGGGTTCTCTAATATAATATAATATAATATAATATATAACTACTTTTTGATTGAATGTTTGCTAATTGCAAAGATGAGGCGGTACAAAAGTACAAAAATAAAGCTAAAAGGGAGCTAATGTGAACGTTATTCTATTAGTTCTTATCGCAATCAAAAAAAGTCCAATGTACATTCTAACTTGGCAAAAGACCAATCTAACAGGTCCAATCTACAAATGTAAATGCAATAGGTCCTAAGTAACAAATGTATCAATAACACAAGTAGAATCATCGTAAATTTCAAATCCAACATTTTCTTTGTAATCTTGACGACCATTTACGTTGAAAACCATGCAAAAATTAAAGATTACATGATAAAGTAGCAATTACGATTTAAATAACAAATTTAAATTTTCAATATTTTTCTCTATTTGACACAAATGTTACATAGGACCTAATGCAATGTTTGATGGGGGGAAGGGGGGGAGGGGGGGGGGGGGGGGGGGGGCTTGAATTGTTGAGCGTCTCGTTAAAGGTCACCTAGATACGTTTGGTTCGTGGTATTGTGGGGGGGGGGGGGTGGGTGTGGAATGCAAAATACTGTCATTGTGTTCGTGAGATGATACACAGCCTGTTTTTTGTAAACATGCGTGACGTAGATCTCCAAAAACATCAATTTACAATAGCAGCAAATCACAAATTGGAATGTTTATTTTCGGTAATTGGTGTAGCTTTTAAAAGGTTTCGGCTGATAAATGCCTTCTTGTGCACTAAAAGGATGCGGACGAAAACTAAACTTGCTTTGTTATCATTCGCTTGTTTTTGGAGTTTTACGTCACTACCCGAATTCATGGATTGTTTACTCATGTTTCGTTACTAATATCGACAAGCTTCATGCTCTTCGCCACCTATATAGACCTCATTGGCTCCGTAGTATTTTGATAACGTAGTATGCAAAAAGTTTGATTGATTACAAAATTCTTTCTGAATCATTTGCTGATAAGGGTTAACCAAAATATTCTCAAAGAAATCTTCTTGTATTTCCTTTTATAGAGAGGAACAAGCAGTCTAATCGTTTCTTTTGTTATACAAAAAAAAAATCCGTAAAAATCGCATCATAAAGTTTGTCTCGCAGGTTAAACCTACATTTAGAAAAAAATCTAAACTAACTAGTTTGAGGTTCCCTCTAAATCGATATTCACCTGGTTGACGCTTAATGGCTGGCCCACAATTGATACGTTGCGGATGCGTTTGCGTTAATTTGACAGTTTTGCCATAGGTTTTCTGTCAAATTTACGTCAACGCTTCCTGAAGCGTATCAATTGTTTTGGACCCCGATTGTTCCTCCACAATTGATACGTTGCGGATGCGTTGACGTAAATTTGACAGAAAACCTATGGCAAAACTGTCAAATCCACGCAAACGCATCCGCAACATATCAATTGTGGGCCAGCCATTCAAGCATCATTTTTTTTTTTTTTTTTTTTTTTTTTTTTTTAAACTGGATTAGATTGGAGTTTTTACGGAGTGTTTTTTTTTTTTTTTTTTGAAACTTTATGATGCCATTTTCCCGGACTTTTTTTTTGTATAACAAAAGAAATTGGTTAGGCTTTTTTTTTTTTTCCCCCCCCACAAATACAAGAAGATTTCAAAAAGCAAAATTTGAAAAAAAAATACCAAAAAATGATCCAGAAGCAATTTTTTCAAGAATCAAACATTTTGCATACTACAAAATGCAAAATACTTCTGGAGCCAATGAAATCTCCAAAATTGGCGAAGAGCATGACATTTGTCGATATTAGTAACGAAACATGAGTAAACAATCCATGGATTCGAACAGTGTGAACGTAAAACTCCAAAAACAAGCGGAGAATAGCAAAGTAAGTTTAGTTTTTGTCCGCATCCAGTAAGTGCACAAGTTTTTTTTTAACATTTTAAATTTTTTAAAAACTTACACCAAATACCGAAAATAAACATTCCAATTTGTGATTTGCTGCTATTGTAAATTGATGTTTTTGGAGATCTACGTCACGCATGTTTACAAAAAACAGGCTGTGTATCATCTCACGAACACAATGACAGTATTTTGCATTACACTAACTTAGACCATCATTAACGTTGAGGTATAGAAGCCCATTTAGCGGCGCTCTATCATCACTCACCACCGTACCGGTCGCTGCTAAACGCGCTACCAAAATAGCAGCGAGGCTTTCGGGAAGAGTCGGGTGCTCAAATTTAGCAGCCCGATAGCAGCGCGAGAAGCGGTTGATATTTGGTAAAGTCAGTCACCGTTCGCCGGTTTGTTGTGTTTTTATTATCGTGCGACGTGAAAAATAAAAATGGCTGTAAATCTGTTGATGTCGGAGCGCTATTGGTGATAAATATTAGTTTGACGGTGTTTTCGAGCAAATTCTAGCCTGAAACTTGGTGCCGTAGGTGGACATTGGTGTCGCGGATCCCTGAGTGGTGAAATTTCGCAATTTTCACCCAGGAAAAGCGGAATTTTTCCAAGTTTGATTGAAATCACGAATTTCTTTTTCTCACAAAGTGAAGCGATAGGCATTCAGTAAACTTCAAACTAAAGGTAAATCCTATGATATGTTTTTCGTTTAATATAAATTCTGGTTTTTAGATTCGTTCTGCTGCCGTTTCTTTTGCCGTCGCTGCTGCCGTCGGTGCTGTCGTCGTCGTCATCGTCATCTAGGTTGTTGCCAGCTGGGTTCTGCTGCGTCAGGAAGTACACGTTCCTTCATGAAGTTGTCGATATTTCGGTGTTGCTACGTTGGGGTCGATGTGGATGCCGGTCGTTCAACTGCTGCGTCGGGAATGCTGGTCGTCCACTTGTTGCTTTAGGAATGCTATGATAAGTTTGCTACGTCAGGGGTGGTGCATCCGGTGCTGTTGTCGTCGATGTACAGTAATGTCCATAACTTGCTAAGTGCCTGGATGTGGATGAAATCTCTAATACCTCGTATTTTTCTGGTTATGTATGTGAAAACGGTAATTATGATCAGGGATATGATGATTATGCTCCCAAGGTTAATCGAACTGTTATGATAATTAGTGGTTTCTAAAAGGTTGATTCTGTGCCGATTATTCGTTTGTAATTGGTGCATTTCATCCACCGGATCCATATTCGTTGATGTTTTGTTGATTTCAACGAAGTGGAGTGGGATAATGTCCAGTTTAGCTTCGAATGTAAGTGCCTTGCTATCGTAGTGGGCACCTCCAACGTCAATGGAACAATTAGAGAATGTAATGTAGAACGATCCTGTTAAAGTTTTTGGCCCGTAGCCACAACTGTTTTGTAGTGTTATTGGTTTGATGACGTTCGTCAGTAGAATGCCGTTGTTTTCTAGGATTCGTATTTCTGGTGATTTAAAGCTATTGCTTATAAATGGACATTTAGCAGGGTTTCCGCGTAATAGTTGATGGTAACATTGGTTTTCTGTAACGTTCACCAAGTTTTGACTGTTGCATAAAAGGTTTCTTCCGACTTGAGTACATTTCTCGGTTGTTAGAAATGATTCAGTCTCGCTGATAATAGCATATGTTCCATTGTTCGGATAGGTGAAGGATCTTCCAGCAGCAGTTGATGTTTGCAGCTTAAAGCTAAAAAAGTTACTTTTATTAGATAACATTTCGAAAAAGTCATGTGACATCAAATACATTTAGTCTTGCCTATACACCGAGTGTATTCCTCTGTAAATACGATGCAATCGAAAGCGTTCGATACTACCGCCTATGAATAGCATTAATCAATTATAAACGCTCGTGAATTGAATATTTATCCATACCTGACAGCATTAAACTTAAACACGATGGTACTGTACACCTGATCGCAAAGCACCGGTAATTCGAGCCTGGATTTATAGAAATACTTGCATATTTAGTTACACATAACCTATAGGCAATAAAACCCTTAATTTTACCTGATTCCGAAAGAAGAAAGTTTAATCTTCTATATATCCGGTTTCCTACCGTGACAAACTACTAATCGGTACAAATCAACTCGCACTACACTAAAAATGTCGATAATTATCGAATAAATTAAAAGCACACCCTGAAGCAAACGTTTCTTTGTTATTCTTATGAAGAAGCCAAGTCATTGTCTCCATTGTGGTCATCCACACATCGAGTAGGATTCTGTACTCCTCGCTGACCATTCGTGACCGTGCTGCCAGAACATCCCCCGCCCCGTGAATCGAGGGGAGGGTCTACCGTAGATTCACTCAACTCCATCATCGCTAGCTTTACCACGGGACGCTTCAGCTTTCCAGACGCCGTTCGTACGACCGCTTGCCGAACTCTGCCATCCTTACCTGGAATTACTTCGTCTACGATACCTCTAGTCCATGCTCGCCTTTTACCTTCCGCTACGTAAACAAGATCTCCGACCTTCAAGGATCTCACTTCGTTCAGCCACTTAGTACGTCTGTTGATCGTAGGAAAATATTCTTTCGTCCATCGTTCCCAGGCGATGTCCGCCAAATATTGAGAGCGAAGAAAACTGCTTCGGAGAGTCTGTGCCAAGTCCACTGATGGTTCCAGCGGCTCATGAGCGCCAGATGAGCAACCAAATATAAAATGGTTTGGCGTTAGTGCTTCCATATTATCCGACTGTTGCGGCATGTAAGTGATGGGGCGTGAATTGATCAACCCTTCCACTTCAATCAGCGTAGTCCACAAGATTTCGTCGGTGAGTTTGCGTCCATCGCCTAACGCAGCCATCACTTCTTTGACGCTTCGTACCATTCGCTCCCACACTCCGCCCATATGGGGTGCGGAGGGGGGATTGAATGACCATTTAGTCCGCGCGTCGGTGAAAGTACCTGCGCAGTCCAAGTCGATTTGCTCTATCTGCCTCTGCAACTCGCGATTTGCACCGACAAAATTAGTGCCGTTATCACTAAAAATTTGAACAGGGGACCCGCGTCTACGTGTGAATCGCCGGATCGCCATAATACATGATTCACTAGACAAGTCATAGGCGACTTCTAGATGAACAGCCCGAACAACCAGACATGTGAAAACAGCAACGTACCTCTTTTCCTTGCGTCGGCCGACGGTAACTTCCAACGGGCCCATGTAGTCAACACCTACATAGCTGAAGGGTCGGACGTTCGGTGTCAATCTTTGCTCGGGAAGGGGTCCCATTCGTGGAGGAAGTGGCTTACACTTGTTCACCTTGCAGGACGGACAGTTCCGGAAAATGTTTTCTACGGCCGACCGTAGATGAGGGATTTCAAATCGTTGGCGAACTTCATTCACAATCGTCTCTTTGTTCGCGTGGCCATAAATGCGATGATAATGTTCCAATAGTCGTTGTGTGATCTGGTTATCCCTGGGGAGAATAATCGGAAATCTTGCGTCGAAATTAGCATATACAGCATTGGCGGTTCTTCCCTCCATCCGGATGACTCCATATTCATCGGCAAAAGGTGACAATCTATACAGCGGGCTACTCTTCTCGATGGGAATCCACTTCTCAATCGGTTGATTACGGTTCTTTAGAAGAATCCTCACTTCGTCTGGATAATGTTCGCTCTGCACCGTTTTCCAAAGATATTGCTCCGCTTGCTGGAATTCTTCTTGCCTCAATGGTACCTTACACGCAGCTACATCCCATTTCAGCGACTTCTCTTGCTTCTTCGTTGCCTGTACGGTCTCTATCGGTTGTCCAGCAATTCGCAAGCGACAATTGTTGATAAAGCGCAATACACAGGCCATAGTTCGCAGCAGGACAGTCCACTTTGAAATTCTACCAACGTCAACCGTTCTAACGGGCAGCGAAATGTGAGCCAACAGGTAGCTCGATCGTAGTTCTTCTGCAGTGTTCGTATTCATTCGTTGCTGTGGCCACCGTTCCTTGGTCATGTACAAGAACGGTGGACCTCGGAACCACCTTCCGTTGGAATCAGGATTTGTGTCATGCAACCATTTGGTCAAGCAGTCAGCTACGTTATCCTTTGATGGTACCCAACGCCAACATTCCGCTTGGGTCAGGGACAGGATTTCCCCAATGCGATGAGCAACGAACTGTTTATATCGTCTATGATCCGACCGAATCCACGAAAGTACGGTCGAAGAATCGGTCCATAGGTACAACTCGTGAGGTTGCAGAGAGTGGTTCGTCAGAACGGCGTTTAGCATTCTTGCTCCTAGCACAGCTGCTTCCAATTCCAACCGTGGGATCGACAAATGTTTCAGGGGCGCTACTTTACTTTTTGCCATCACCAACGAACATTGGACTCGTTCGGAATCGTCAACAATACGGAAGTAAACAACACTGCCATAGCTGACCTCGCTGGCGTCAGTAAAAACGTGACATTGCAACGTACGACACGAATGCAGATTAGCTTCACGGAAATAGCAACGTGGTATGCAAAGCTCCCCAATACCTGGCAGCAATTCCACCCAGCGCGACCACTTCTCGAACTCTTCATCCTTCATTTCTTCATCCCATTGTACTCCGCTTCTCCACAAATCCTGAATCAAAGTTCGTCCGTGAATGAGGTACGGCGCTAGCAGCCCAAGGGGATCGAATAGGCTCATTATGATCCGCAGAGCAATGCGCTTCGTCGGTCGCTGTTTGCCGGAGACGTATGGAAGCAAGTGTTCTCCCAACTCCGTAGAGAATGTCAAAACGTCTGATTCTGGGCGCCACAGCATTCCAAGAACTCGTTCCCATCTTTTCTCCGGATCGGATTGTAGCAAGCGTGGTTCTGTGGTAGGGATCTCGCCAAGTTTCTCCAACACTTCGTTACTATTGCTGACCCAGCTTCTCATTTCAAACCCTCCACGAGCATGGATGGTTCGAACTTGCACCGCTAGCTCAGCCGCTTCTTCTGGAGTGTCAGCGCTGTCGTAGTAATCATCCATGTAGGTTTTATCTTTAATCGCCACAGCCGCCAAAGGAAATTCGCTCGCCCACTTATCGGCGTTTACTCGCAAAACATGCTGAGCGACGCATGGCGAACACGTTGACCCGAACATTACTACGTCCGCAATGTAAATTTCTGGAGGGCTTCGCGGATCGAACCGGAACACGAAGCACTGGAAATACTTATCAGAGGTTCTCATTCGAAGCTGTAAAAACATTTCACGGATATCGCCGCCAAATCCAACGCGTTTCTCGCGAAATTTGCAGATCACTGACGGAAGCGATACCAGCAAGTCGGGACCCTTTAACAACTGCGAATTAAGAGAGACTCCGTTCACTTGTGCCTTTCCATCCCACACGAGCCTCTTCTTCTTCTTTTTCGGATGCGTCACCAGGCCCAAGGGCAGGTACCAAGCTTGCCTTCGGTTGATCTCTATCAGCTCTTCCTCGCTGGCTTTGTGTATGTAGCCTTTCTCCATATAGTCTACGATCTGTTGATTTACGCTGTCCCGTAGATCCATATCCTTCGCTAATTGAGCTTCGAAACTCTTTAGCCGCTTCATAGCCATCGGGAGACTGTTCGGCAATTCAACATCATCCGTTTTCCAAAGAAGAGCAGTTTCGTACCTTCCATTCACAAACTTCGTGGTGCTTTCTAATATTTCACGTGCTCGTTTCTCATCAGCGGACTCCAGTGCGGGCGTTGATCTAGTTGTCGGCTCTTCCAAGATGAACTGCTGTCGAACAAGGTCGTTTAATTCTCGGTCAGTTTCGCAGTTGCATTCGTGGACATTCATGAAGCCAGTCTTCGTACGATTACCGTCTGGACCGTAGATGGACCACCCTAGCAACGATTTCACCGCGATGGGCTCTCCTGATCGACCAATGCAACTATCTAGCGGCGCGAAAAGGCTCAGATTTTCCAATCCAAGAAGAATCCTAGGAACGGCATCGGCATACGATGAAACAGGAAGATTGCGGAGATGTGGGTATTTCTCGGATAGTTCATTGATGGTCAAGCTCTGATTCGGAAGATGCAGCTCCCCAACAGTATGTGCATTCTTCAGCAGGTAACGACCCAACAAACAATCACTCATTCAATAAACATCATTATGGCGATTTAATTCAGCAGCGTGTTGAATAATCTCTGAACTATTTTCCATCACAGCTTTTGTTCAGGCATTATTCACACAAATTTGGAGAAGTTATTAAGCTGTCGCCAAATGCTTTTGAACACTGCCAATTGCATATGCTTAAGAAGCAAGTTTGCAGCAATGGAGTTCAGCTGATAATTGAATAACTGCTGTTTTAATGCTTTACAGAGCTTGAGGGTAATTCCGAGAGTCGAAGAGACCTTTGTTGAGCTAAGCAAGTGTTTGTTAAGAATAATATATTTTTCTTCAACATCATTGAGCATATTAAAAAAAGCTGTGGTGTCTTTTATAGAACTTTTGTTCAACTTTTTTAAATTTTCATAAAACTTTGTTGTGGTTTTTGTATGATTTCCCATATGATACAAACATTTTTATTTGGATTTCATATTGTACATATTTAATTTGATATTATTATGCATAGACATCAACAGAAACATTTTGTAACATTTATTTATTACCATTAAATAGCGAGATTCGAACTATCAACTTTCGTATCCTCAACTACGTGACTTACCAACTGCGCTATTCTAGAATTGAATGAAGTACAAACGAATCGGCTATATAAGCTCAATGTTATATATTGAATAGTAGCAGAAGTGATGCTCTTATTGAGCTACATTGATATTCTATTTATAGCGTTGTCTGTATATAAGCAATATCAGTGCTCAAATAAACCTTCTAAATGCTGTTATTAAACATCTGAATTACCAAGCTTTGATGGTTGATGTTCGGTTTTACTACGTGCATTACTGGCAAGGGCATATTGAACAAGAGACGATTAAAAGATATGACAATGTTTTCTGATGTTATTTGTAAATACTGCGCTGTTTTCTATTCTGATGGGCAATGTAAAGGGTAGCCTTTGAGCTATTTGCTTCAAGCAATTGACTATAATTTCAACTCTTGAAAACAGGTCAATACTTTTTCACCAGTACCAAAAAATAAACTCATAAACAAAAACATAGGAATTAACTGAACTCAATGAATATAGCATCATTTATACAGCATAACTATAAATAGGCTATATAAACGATGTTTCAACGGATTTATAAACTGTTATTCGACTCTTTGTTGAACTGTGTAAATTTAGTTACATATAAATACTAAAATAGCTTTTAATAAGCATGTTATTCAAACAAAATGAAACACTTGAAATAATGTTATTGTTTCAATTGAAGACATGGTTATTCAGCTTATATTTCAGCCAGATTTTTTATTCAGCCACAAAAGTCTTAATTCAGTTGTAATAATGCACATATGCTTATTTACTGCTTTCGTTTGTTTGTTGGGGACGCGGCAGTCCTTTTCCGGCGATTTCGAAATTTACTCGCTTCGAATTGGTCTCGTTCCTTTTTACGCTCGACGTCCACTTCAACTCTAAGGGTTCAGGAATACCTTCTGCTCCGAGTTGCTGGGCCAAACTAGACTCAATGAGCATCAAAGAGGACCCTTCATCTAAGAAGGCGAACGTCTCGCATTTACGGTTTCCGTTAAACAACGTAACAGGAATGATCCTAAATAAGACCGATTTTTGCGACCGTTCATGAGCGTTGCGTTCGGACGCTCGCGGTGGACACTGCTGACGTTGTTCTTGCTGTGGACGATGCAGTAATGGGTGGTGACGAACTTGACAATTCCCGACATTGCATCGTATCCTCGAACGACATCTCCATTTCCCGTGGTCAAACAGGCAAATCTCACATAATTTCCATTGTGCAACGGCCTTTAAACGAGCATCCAGTTCCAACTGCTGGAATCGCTCGCAGTTTCTAACTCGGTGGTCGGTCTTACCGCATATCGGACAAGGCTGTCTTTCCTCTCTGCGATTTTGAACCTCAACTGCATCTTCGTGCGCATACACATGTCCCTTTTCCTTCGTCTTGTCTCTGTCAGATTTTGCAACAGAACACTTCGGCTGCAAAGGCGACGTAACTTCGCTGACGTCAACCACCAACTGCTCCATGAACACCCCGAAATGTTTGAGCGTCGGTTCAGGGTACGTTCGCTTGAATCTGGCCCATTCAAGCTTAGTCGACGCCGGTAATTTTTTCACTAGCTCACCGAGCAGCGTGGGGTTGGACGGATGACCTTTAAGATTAGCGGCCTCCAAATGGTCGCATAACTGTTGCACCGACAAACCGAAGTTTATCAATGTATCCAATCGTTCTGGTTTCGGCGCTTCCGTTCGGCGGACTTTGTTTAGCAGGTTCTTCACTAGAAGCTCTGGTCTACCGTATAATCGCCGCAGTGTATCCATAATTGTCGTCACACTCTGAGGGAACATCAATTTGGTAACGACGGCATCTCGCGCAGGACCTCGCAAGCACTCTCTTAGGCGAATGATGTTTTCCACATCCGTGAATCCACACGCGTCATTGGCTGTCTCAAAACTATGAATGAATATTGGCCACTCTTCCGGGTCTCCCGAGAAGGTGGGTAGCTTCTTCGGCCAGATTTGTCTCGCTGCTATTTGATTGACAGTGGGCCCAGTCGCGTACGAATTCAAGTGCGTTGTATTTGCCGGTCTACCTTGAGGGTCTCTTTCATTTAGCCTCAACTCATCCCGTGTACCTTGGAGACCATCGATCAATTGATTCCGGTTTACAAAACCATCGCCTTGGATGTGTGGATTGGGAAATACTGGGACATTCGGTCTATAAACCCCGATTCGAGGATCGTCTTTCAGGTCGGCTGTACGTTGAAATTGTATGGATGCTGCCAAACCGTTTTCAAAATCCTGTTCCTTTAATTGCTTCTCCTTATCTAGCCGGATCCGTTCCTCTCTTAATCGTGCCCATTCTTCTTTCAATATCTGTTGCTCCAACAGTCGCTCCTCTTCTAATCGCTGCAACGCCCGAGCTCTGGCGATAGAAGTGCTGGATTGGGAAGATCGCGTCTCCCAACGGATTGATTTCGGTACAAGTGGAACCTCCGGATGCTTTTTCGGAGTACTTCCGACAGTCAAGAGCGATTCTTGTGAATTTTCAGAATTTTCCGATGACTTCTTCTGGTCCAATGTCGCACCAAGGACAGTCAAGCTCGCCGTTTGAACCATGCCTTCTTTCTTTATCGCTCCAGTTTGCTTCGAAGGTAGTTCGGGTGGGCACTTTCGGCAATACCACGATCGGTGTTGTACTCCTGGCGATACTTTGGCACAAGCGTAATGGTACACACTTAAATTCGATTTTGCTGTTCGGTAAAAAAATTGACGAAACATTTCGGTAAATATAACATCTTACCGATTTTTCGGTAAACATAAAAAATGTTACCGTAATTTTGTAACACTTTACCGAACGATCTGTAATGTTGAATTTTATTTACCGTACACACTTAGATTTTTTTACAGAAATCTGTAAAAGTTTACCGAATTCTCAACAGCTGAACGTTCGGTAATCCGATTTAACGGATTTTGGTGAAATTTTACAGTTATCTGTAAAAAAATTGCCGGATTTCGGTAAAATTTTACCGAAATCCGTTAAATTGGATTACCGAACGTTCAGCTGTTGAGAATTCGGTAAACTTTTACAGATTTCTGTAAAAAAATCTAAGTGTGTATACGGTAGAAAAAAATACAATTCATACGGGAAAAACAAACAATTACTGAATACGGTAAGAACTTTACCGAACAAAACGTAAAACGAACTCTGAATCACCGAGGCCCGGTAAAGTATTATTATCTGTCAAACTGTCAGCCATTTTCTATGAAGCCTCGTGGTTCCAGTGATCGGTTGTCCAGAAGGTGGTTTGGATATTGATTAATTTTAATTATTCCATGTATGTATGTAGAAAATAAACCAGCGTTAATTAGAGCTTTCTTCCGGCTAGCTATAAATATTTCAAATGTGCTGATTACATGCTAAACAATCAATAGGTTCGATGTAAAAAGGGATTATTATTCTAAATGATACACATGCAAAATATATTTGATGCATTGTATCCATCTAGAGGTAGAACACAACTTCACTGACCAGCATCCGATGCAGCCGACTCTCATCGTTCGTAGTATTTTGTTGACTGCGCCATATGCTGGAAAGACCCCACAGTCCCGGTCGGAATAACAACAAATATAGTTTTGTTTAATATAATCAATTAACCAATAACATCCGAATATTTTGGTGTTTAACGATAAAAACAAAAACAAAATACCGAAATGGTTCGGTACCAGACTACACAAATTACCGAACTGTACGGTAATTTTTGACAGATCATCAAATCTTCCATTACCGAACTGTACGGTAGTTTTTGACAGTTCATCAAAAAAATTGAGTACCGAACGTTCGGTAATTGATTTAATTACCGAACAGATTACCGAACGTTCAGCTGTTGAAAGTTCGGTAAAAAATTACCGAATACTGTAAAATTTTCTAAGTGTGTACCATACGTTGCACGCATCACAAGCCACCATGCCGACATCGGCGGAATTCGGTCGGTCACACGCACCGCAATCGTGAGCATCGTTCAGTGACATCCTGTCATTAAATCTTTAAGAATGTTCGGATAGGTGAAGGATCTTCCAGCAGCAGTTGATGTTTGAAGCTTAAAGCTAAAAAAGTTACTTTTATTAGATAACATTTCGAAAAAGTCATGTGACATCAAATACATTTAGTCTTGCCTATACACCGAGTGTATTCCTCTGTAAATACGATGCAATCGAAAGCGTTCGATACTACCGCCTATGAATAGCATTAATCAATTATAAACGCTCGTGAATTGAATATTTATCCATACCTGACAGCATTAAACTTAAACACGATGGTACTGTACACCTGATCGCAAAGCACCGGTAATTCGAGCCTGGATTTATAGAAATACTTGCATATTTAGTTACACATAACCTATAGGCAATAAAACCCTTAATTTTACCTGATTCCGAAAGAAGAAAGTTTAATCTTCTATATATCCGGTTTCCTACCGTGACAAACTACTAATCGGTACAAATCAACTCGCACTACACTAAAAATGTCGATAATTATCGAATAAATTAAAAGCACACCCTGGAGCAAACGTTTCTTTGTTATTCTTATGAAGAAGCCAAGTCATTATCTCCATTGTGGTCATCCACACATCGAGTAGGATTCTGTACTCCTCGCTGACCATTCGTGACCGTGCTGCCAGAACACCGTTTCATTCTCCAAGAATTGATCGGGATCTTCTCGAGTTTTGTTGATCTTTGCCAAATATTTTGCTTTTTATTCTTTTTGTTTGGCGCAAAAAACTTTGAACAGAGTTTCTTTTTGTCTGATCCTTTCGTCGAGATCTGTTGGGACTGGGTCTTCATTTCTGATAACGAAAAATAACTCCTTTGGTGTCAATTTCGTCTGAGAATGAATAGAATCGTTATAAATTGACACTGCCAGATTTATTTTTGTTGTCTCAGCTAGATCTCTCGTAGATTCCTTGTTGGACAATATGTTATGAAGCTCTCTCAAGGTTCTGTGGACTATTTCAACAGTTCCATTTGAGGAAGATTGCTCAACGCTAGTGTAGTGGTACTCTACGTTGTTTTCTTCAAGAAACTCTTTAATGGTGGTGGATGTAAACGAGGCTTCCTGGTCCATTACTAAAAGAGAAGGTTTTCCTAAATTAGAAAAAAATGGGTTATTGCTTTTAGAATATGTATAACATTTCGTGATTTTAGAGGAATGGTCATCATTAGTCTTGAAAATTTGTCACAGAGGGTCAAATAATTTTTACTGTTTATAATAAAGATGTCCATGTGCACGATTTGCAATGGTTTTGACGGAGTTTCTGTGAGTTGAAATTTTTGTTTATACGGGTGTCTCTCGTACTTAGATTTTTGGCAGAGTTTGCATATATTAATAACTCTAGTGATTTTTCCTTTCATGCCAGGAAAGAAATAAGTACGTGAGATATGAGATTTTGTTTCGTTGATTCCTCGGTGATTTGTGTTGTGCTGATTCTGAACAATTTGGTCCTGCTCGAGCTCGTCAGAAACGTCTTGTAGCAATTTTTGAGTCCAGAATTTTTTTAAAGATTTAGCTCTAGAAAAGTAGTTTTGATAAATGACTTGAAGTCTCCTTAGGATTTGTTCACTGCAATATAGTCCGGTAGTTTGTTTTGTAGATGCGTATTCTTTTAAAATGTTTATCAAGGATGCGGGTCCGAACTGAGTCTTCTTAATTGTGGTTCTGTGAAAGTTTCTAAAAACTGTTACAGACTCTCGGCTATCTTCGTTCGTGTCTTCAAGGATAATTTGGTTCCTAAATTCGTTCAGGGGTCTTTCCGTCGAAGGAATAAAATCGTTGTCGTCTGTGTCCGCTGAGTCATGTCATCATCTGTAGTTGAATTTGCATTAAGTTCTATTTTTTTCTATTGGTTCCGGATTTATTCGCAAAAGAGCATCAGCATTGCCATTTAGAGTGCCTTTCTTGTACTTAATCTCAAATTCGAGCTCTTCAAGCGCCAATGTTGTCGGGTTTCCGTTCGCACAGGTGGTGTCGCGGGCCCTACCATCAATTTTATTGATGATTGGTTGCTCGTACAAATTTAAAACTTCCTCTGAAACGAGGTTTCTAAATAAGTTAAGCGTCTTTCTAGCTGTTGTGAGCCAAGACGCAAGTTGCTTCTTGTTCCCATCAAAGGAAGGAATATTTTTCACAGGGTCTGGGATTCTAAAGAAATCGTCAGCCCGTCGGTTCTCCGCTGGGGGAGCAGCCCGTTGTTGCAACAACTGATTGTGTTGCTGTGAAAGGTTATTATTTTCCAACTTGAGAGCACCAACACGCTGCTCCAGGTTTAGAATTGAATCGTAAAGGACTTGAAGATTAGGTTGTTCCATTTTTTTAGTAGATTTTGTAAATTTTAAGGGTTTCACTTTTGGTATAGGGTTGAATTTAGACATAAAACAATACAAATGAGGGAGAAAAAATGGTTACTCACGGTTCTTGCTTGCTCGCAAAGGATTGAAATCCACCGCTCCAGTTGATTTCCAATCAATTAGCACGAATCGCCTGTCGTGGGATGGCTTCTGAAGATCCTATTCACGGAACGTTTTTCTCGCCGGCCAATTGATGTCACGTGTCGGACACTAGTCAAAGTCACTAAGTAGACAAACGTTCCAAATTTTGGATTTTTCTGCAATAAGTTGATCAACGGATGTCACGGGTTGTGGCTTTTGCCGTCGCTGCTGCCGTCGGTGCTGTCGTCGTCGTCATCGTCATCTAGGTTGTTGCCAGCTGGGTTCTGCTGCGTCAGGAAGTACACGTTCCTTCATGAAGTTGTCGATATTTCGGTGTTGCTACGTTGGGGTCGATGTGGATGCCGGTCGTTCAACTGCTGCGTCAGGAATGCTGGTCGTCCACTTGTTGCTTTAGGAATGCTATGATAAGTTTGCTACGTCAGGGGTGGTGCATCCGGTGCTGTTGTCGTCGCTGTACAGTAATGTCCATAACTATATTTGTCAATATTTTTACCTGGAATAATTTGAAATCGTTTTCTAGAAGGAATCATTAACGAATTTAAAGGTCCTAGGTACAATTGAGAGATTGTCTTCGTCTATTTTCTCTTTGCGTTTCTACGTAAAACAAGTTCAAGTATTTCCAACACATAGTACGGTAATATAAAGTGTAATTAAGGATCCAATACGTCGAAAACATCAGCAAATCGTTCAATAGATAAACTATTAACGAAAATGAAAGTCGACGAAGCGAATCTCTCAATTGTTCTTAGGACCTAATGCATTGTTTTGCTTGAATTCATCAAAAATTATCGCTGGTCTTTCGCTAAATTTTCGCCAACGTGAATAATCGATGTTTGTTCTTGTGTCTTTCTGTAAGTCCATACCGACAACGATTGAACACATATCTTTCCGGTGGATTCCATGTTAGTTTTACAGACATCATATCCGAGCATAAATCAAAATCCTTGTTACGATTCGCTGCTTCGGTTTCGCGTTTATTAAATTCGTTTGTATGGAAACGCCAATTGTTACCACTATTCTTATCCTCGTCGCTTTTGGTTTCTTTTGGTCCACCTGTTGTTTATTGGCCGCTACTTGGCCATTTGCCTGAAGTTGATAGGAAACATTTTCATTGTTGACAATGAAAACATAAACGGCTCAATGAATTTAATGGACTGATCAGTGCCACTGATATAGATACAGATAGATTGTGATAGAGCATATGGCAGCTATTTTAGGACTCCATCGCGAGTCACCTAAAATTAGCTGTAAAAAATCTTATGTTCGCGGAAGCTCTAATGAAGTAGATTAGGTCTTTTTTGAATGTTTCTTTTATACAATTTGTTATTTATTTATCTAATTCTTTTTTATTATGTATTATACCAATTTTTCATCTCCAGAACATGAGCGCATCTAAAGTACGAGGGAAAAAGTGGACCGTCGAGGAGGATGAGGCTCTTTGCCTCTCCTGGTTACACGTTTCACAGGATGGAGCAACTGGAACGAACCAAAAGTTGGACACGATGTACAATCGGATTTACGATATGTTTGTGGAAATCTGCAGCAATAACGATTCCATGTGTAACCCTGAGCTCCGAGTGCCAAGCGGTTTGAAAGCCAGGTGGTTGGCAATCAGCAAGGCTTGCAGCAAGTTTGCTGGCTGCCTGGAACAAATTTCTGCAGGTCAGCAAAGTGGTGCTTCACCAGCAGATGTTCTAAAACAGGCCTTGGCGCTGTACAACGTAACAATGAAATCACCGATCGCTTTATTGCATGCCTACAAGATTTTGGAGAATGCTCCAAAATGGAAGCATTATCATGATGCAAAGGTAATAAATAGTTATTTATAGAGAAAACCAAAATGAAAACAATCACGCATGCGACCATTGACCAATAAACGTAATACTCGAAAATATTCCATCGTACAGGGATTTACCAGCCAATTAAAATATTTGGTAGTTGTCAGGCGCACCAACTTAATGAACTTATTGGGAGGGGGCAGGTTGATGAAGGGGGAGGGGGTGTCAGGATATGTTGGGAAAATCAAGTTTTTTTTCAATCAAGATACCACCATGGGTATCATCGGTATTACCAGTATCAGTACCACCATTTAGAAGTATCGCAATTTTTTTTTCAATTTGTACCTACTTTGGCAGCTGCAAGGCAGCTCCGGACATGCAGCTTTACAGATGGCAAAGGCCGGCAACCTCCTGGCAGAGGCAGCTAAGGAGAAAGCAATACTGTCGAAAGAAAGAACACAGGCCATCAATCGGATGGTGAATCACTCCGTTATGTCAGTCGACATGTCAAAACTTTCCGAAACCGCCAAAAAATTCAACGAAATCGAACAAAAAAGAATTCTTGAGCAAATTACGGCGGAGAACCAACGAGCAAGTATGCCCATGAGCGATGCTGAGGATAATGCATGCGATGATGTCAGTAATCATGGTAACGATGTTGATGAAGATTATCCTGATGATGTGGTTGAAGAAGGTACTGACGATGTTGCCGAAGATGATGCTGACGATGTTGCCGAAGATTATGCTGACTATGTTGCTGAAGATGAGCTTAACGATAATAAATTCGGTATGCTGAAGTGTAACACTCTTGATATCGAGTTTGTTACTATGAATTATTAAACGAAATCATTTTATCATTTTTAAATCACTGTTTTATTTTTTTTTATGAAAAAAAACCAAAGGAATAAATGTGTGTGTGTGTGTGTGTGTGTGTGTGTGTGTGTGTGTGTGTGTGTGTGTGTGTGTGTGTGTGTGTGTGTGTGTGTGTGTGTGTGTGTGGTTGTTGTGTGTTGTGTGTGTGTGTGCGTTTGTGTTTGTGTGTGAGAGAGAGAGCGAGATAGAAAGAAAGAGAAATAAAGTGAAGGAGAGATGGGTGAGTGGTTTTACTCCTCTTCTCCCTTTATGTTCCACAGATGCTCAATTAAATCAGCTTGCAATTGGTAATGAGCAGCTGTCTCGTGTACTTGCTCGTACCGTTCAACAAAGGCCGCGAAGTCGGTACATTTTGGACCCATTGGCACTGCTACATAGTCTTTTTCAACGTCGGCTGGACCATCTCTCTCATCTTCTACAATCATGTTGTGCAGTATAATGCACGAACGCATGATAGTAGCCAGATCACCTTTTTGCCAGAGTCTAGCTGGATTTTTTAGAATGGCAAAACGTGCCATTAAAACACCAAAGGCACGTTCGACATCTTTCCGGGCTGCTTCTTGTTGAATTGCAAAATGCTGCGGAGAACGTAAAAACAATCTAATTATATTTATATAAGTGATTTTGGGTTTTTTAAAGATTTATTGATATTTAGAAAATCAGCTCTATTCCCGTTTTTTTACGAATCGCAATTTTACATTAACGTTTCCGCACGAATTCTATCTTCTTGTTGAGACTCAAATCGTATTGAAGAATTTCCGAAAAAATCAAATCAGTTTTCTCCGACACATCATTTAAGATCGCAAAATGTTCGCGTTGGTTTGTGGAAAATAGTAACAGGAATAAACGGAAGAGATCTTTTTGCCTTCTAAAATGATGCGTCGGAGAAAACTGCTTTTGAATTTTTCGGAAATGCATCAATGCGATTTGAGCCTTAAGGTTTTGTACGAAAATGAGAATGCAAAAATTTGATTTGTATGAACGTATCCGAGTTTTACGTAAACGGAAATAGAAGTAAGATACACCGGGGCAAGTCGAAATGGTGGGGAAAATTGAAATGGGTATGCTATCTGTAAGCAGAACTGAGTTATCAATTAATATGTGTTCAAATTTGTATTTTGCGTTGGTGTACAGTGCTTACCTACCAATTTGTATTTGCCCCACCGTTTCAACTTTTCTCGGTGTAGCTTAAATATTAATTTTGAAAAAAAAATTCGAATAATTATGCAAGAAAAAGCATGTAGGTACCTTCCGTTTTTGTCCAACCGGCGAAGGAATCGTTTGAACAAGTGTTGCAAGGGGAGGATAAATCCCGTCCGCTAGGTAATACCCCATAATGTAGGTTCGCCCATTAATTTCAAACTCTACTACAGGAGTTTTGCCACTGTAGAGGTCTGAAAACAACGGTGAACGCTCCAACACATTGATGTCGTTTGAGGACCCTGGCATGCCAAAGAAGGCGTGCCATATCCATAGGTCATACGACGCCACTGCTTCCAATACAATGGTGGGCTTTTTGTCCTTCCCCTTGTACTGACCAGCCCAAGCAGTGGGGCAATTTTTCCATTGCCAGTGGCAGCAGTCCAAAGAACCCAACATCCCTGGGAATCCTCGTCTCTTGCCTTCATCCAACAGCCGTTTTACGTCGTCGTGGTTTGGGGATCGCAAGTAGTGTGCTGCAAACACCTTAACAATGGTGTGGCAGAACTCCAACATGCAGATTCGCGCCGTTGACTCTGACATTCGACCGTATTCGTCGATCGCGTCTGCGGGGGACCCGTAGGCTAACTGACGAATCGCCGCAGTGCACTTTTGCAATGTCGTTAGCCCTAGCTTACCGGTAGCATCAGCTCGTTGCACGAAGTAGGCATTTGCAGCCTGTACGTCCCTCACGATGCGCAGGAACAAGTTTCGACTCATCCGGAAACGTCTGCGAAATTGGTCCTCACTGTAGGTAGGATTATCCGAAAAATAATCGTCTACCAGACGTTGCGCTCCTTCTTGCGCTAACCTGTTTATATTAGGTCGTCTTGTGCCTCTTCCCTCGTTTTCACGAATGTTTTCCGTTCCAGGTAGCATTGCGTGAGTCTGGACCAGCATCTGGCTAACCAATTCAAGTTCATCGTCAGTGGAATCCGAGAATAACACAGAAAACTTCTCCATTTCTTCTTTCACTTGAAGGCGACAATGTTGATGACGTTCAAGAACCAATGTTGTCAAAAATTTTACTTCTACCTTTCTACCGGTACGGAATAGGGTAACTAAATTGATCACCGCTATAGCAACGACTGATGTGGAGAAGGGTGAGTAAACTAAAATGAGAGCGCTGCAGCGCTTCTGAAATAGCAGCGCTACTGTTGCCCACCGTTAATGATGCTCTTAGTATAAACTTGAAATATAAGGGGCGTTATATAATGTTGAAATATATGTGCTTAGTTTAATGGAGATTTATTTGAAACTCTGAATAAAAAATTTTCCCGCGGGGTTTTTTTTTTTTTTTTTTAATTTTTAACTTCCAAAATAATGACAAAAAATTTTTTTTGGTTGGGGGGGGGTGAAAAAAAAAGGGGGGGGGGGGTGGGTTGGGATGTTTGGGGGTTTTTTTGGGGGTGGGGTGGTGTGTGGTGGGTATAGTGGGGGGGGGCAAGGCAGAGGGAGAGTTTATTTTTTTTTTTTTTTTTTTTTTTTTTATTGATTGTTATTTTGGTTGTGTATAAAAAAGAATAGATTTACTGCCATCGTTTAATTCGAACATCAAATGCTGTTGTTTGGTGAAGCACTGATTTGAAACCAGCAAAATTGAGAGCATAACGGGTGTCCACTAAAAAATGAGAATGATTTCAATACTTTTCCATCAGAACAAAAACGGCCGCATAAAAATGTCACTTTAGATGAATGAATCGTTGCACTCTCCAGAAAATTTTCATACACTCTTATTTCACTCTAACATGTTCAGTCGTGTTCAGCATGCCGTCGAAACAGGAAGAACTGCGCGCGCGCGTTGTACAATTCTTTCAAGCGAACGAAGATCGTGGAAAAAAATACACGGTGGACCATTTTTGTCGTGAAAAAGTTCCGGTATCCACCGTATACCGTATCCTGGAATGCATGAGAGTAACCCGGAAGAAAGGTTGCGGCCGTCCAGCGAAAATAATGAATGAGAAAACGCTCCGCTCGCTGCGCAGCATGTTCAACAACAAGGATTCGGTAAGTCAACGGGAAGCAGCCCGAAAGTTCCATTGTTCGAAGTCACTCATCTGCAAGACGCTAAAGAAAGAAGGAATAGTGTGTAGAAAGAAAACCAGATCCCCAGAGTACACAGATGAGCAGATTCAAACCGTGAAATCCCAATGCCGGTGGATGACTCGGAATTACGGCGGAAAATCTTTCGTTCTGGACGACGAAAGCTACTTTCCTCTTTCGAAGTCTCAGATACCGGGAAACGACCGATTCTACACTAAGGACAAATCTACTACTCCTCCAAAAGTAATGTATAAGTTCAAGCACAAATTTGAATCGAAGGTTATGTTATACATCGTAATATCCGATAAGGGTATTTCGAAGCCGTGGTTCAAACCAAGCGGTTTGGCCATCAACCAGGAGGTGTACCAAAGAGAGTGTTTGCAGAAAATACTCATCCCATTTCTTAAACAACATCACTCGGATGGCAAATACGTGTTTTGGCCGGACAAGGCATCATCGCACTACGCAAAAAAAACGCTAACGTTTTTGGAGAGCCAAAATATACCATATGTCCCAAAAGACCGGAATCCGACAAATTTGCCACAGTGCCGTCCTATCGAGGATTTCTTCGGTCTTTTGAGCTCCATGGTATACAAGGATAATTGGAAGGCCAAGAACACCAAGCAACTTACCAACAGGATCAAAAGCTGCATCCGAAAAATCGATGTGGCTGCCGTCCAACGGTCATGTTCCAGCATAACGACTAAGCTGCGCCGCACGGCGGACCACGGACCATATGACAATATTCACTAAACTTAGTTTGAAGATTTAAGTTGACCCTTTTAATACAATAAATCAGTTTGAACAAAACTTCACTGGTATTTTTTTCCTGACCCATTCTTTTCGTTCTCATTATTTAGTGGACACCCGTTACATCGCTACACTTACGCTACTGAACAGAACTAGAAATTTATTTTCGAGAATCGATTAAATGTTCAATCATGAAATGACAACATGATCGTGCCAAAGGAGTGACAGTTATGCTTTTTTTTTTTTTTTTTTAATTTTCTCACATAACTTGACCTAAGCTTAAACTTTATGCAACGTTAGTATAGTTTTTATACTATGCGTCTTTTTTTTTTTTTTTAATCAGTTCGTTTATTTGTTAGGCTCAGGCGTGTGTAACACTTTACGGAGTCGATATTCAATATTGTTATTTAAAATGTATAATTTTTCAATTTTAGTAAAGTGGGGTGCCAATTACTCGTGGCTAGCTCGAGGTTAATGGGTCACATTATTGTTTGGAAGGGGCTAGGCAGGTAACTTATTTCAGGTATTTGTTGCTGCACATGGTTGCGACATCAACCAAATCCTCGGTCCCTGTAGTCCCTTACAGGAACTAAGCTGCAGATGAGTGACCACAGGTTGCTGGGCAGGTACAAGTAGCACGGAAACAAAAGGATAATATAACTGGGACACAATGGCAGGGAATTTACAAGAGTGAAAGGGAGGGGGTGATGACATTACACTCTTAGATCAGACAAACAAAGGAATTCGTAAATCGCTTGCATGTAGGAAAGATCACGCATTCCCAAAACATATCTTACTTCGCGGAAGGGTTGTCTACCTCGGGCCACAAGGGTATCCAATAGTCGTGCTCTGGAGGCATCATTACCCAGGCAATGCCAAACTGCGTGATCGATGTCATCATAACTGGTTTCGCATCAACATATTGTTACCATGCCGACTGGTAACATGTCCTGTAGGGCATATTCAAATTTATTTAATTGAATTATGGCTCCCGTCGAAAATCAAGAAGAAAAATATATATATATTGTAAAATTAGAATTAAAGGTTGTGTGGTTTATTTACATCGCGGGATTTGCCATTTCTTCGAGGTTAACTAAATTCGATGACTTTGCGAAAAATCAAAGGGGTGGAAAATTGAAAAAAAATTATATATTTGTAGGGCGACCATGGCTAAACAAAAAAATGTAAAAAAAAAACACATAACACAAAAATAACTAACACCTAAATAAATACCCCAACAATAAGTTACCCAGCACCAAACATGAAATAGTCCTGTGAGACTTAGCATGCAGTACAAAACGAACAATCAAAAAAAAAAAAAATAACTAAACGATAAAACAAATACACGACGATGTAAGCGTGTCTTTAATTTGTTTTATCGTTATTCCTGTAAACAAGAAAGAAGATGGCAAAGCTCCGCATCTATGAAATTTTGAACCCTATTAAATTAATTACTAACTCATTTGGACGGCGCACATCTCTACTCTACTTGCCACGTCACCGAGGAAGTAGATCATCGCAGACCCGCCTCTGCGGGCGAGAAGAGATTTCGCCCCATCGAGCGGCGAATTAAGGAAGGAAGGAGGAGGTGAGATGAAAAAAAGGGAGATCGAGACAGTTGAGCTTGGACAGTAAAACGAGCCAGAAGTGCGCGATGATTATCCTCCGTAAAGCAGTTTCTTTTGGATCTCGCGTGTGAACTTGAGTAGTGGTGGCACCCGTCATCGAATAAGTGCCCGAAGAAAGGCGGAACAGGTGGTAAAGCCAAGTCCACCGAGCTTTGGAACTCCGCCGGATTGTGGCCAACTACTTTTCGTCGGCCCAGCCCTTCGCCCGTTTGTGTGGATAGATATCCAAGGAATCATCCCCGTCCATCTTCCGAAGGACCGCCACGTGAAAGCCGATCGCCGCCGAATCCCGGAAAAACTCCCTTCTGTCGGGTCAGCATCAGCGACCGGAGTCGGGTGGGTGCATATCCCCAGAATCACCCCCGATCATCACACAAGAATCCGTCAAGATACCAGCTCAAGCCTAACCCCGAAAGCCGCAACATTTCCGCGTGCTCAACCCTCAAGATTGCCGGTGGCCCGAGCCCCAAACGCCATTTCGTTGGGCCACACGCGGCGTGAAAAGGAGGACGGACGTTTTGGAGGTAAAGGACCGGTAAGTTCGGAGGGTTTGCCCACGTTTACTGGAACCCTGACCGATGAGTCCCCTTTCCGTCGGCGGGCATTCCCGGAAGCTTAGTTTGGAGGCACCTTCCTCAGTACGTGGCCTCGAACCCATCATCATCCGCAGGAACGACCTTAGAGAATCGCTGCCCCGTAGGCTCCAGCATGAAGGCCGCCTAATCACCAGCCATCCCACGTGCAGAACCGCAGTTCCAGCAGGTATGAGTTCCCTCCGTTCTCCCTTCCTTTCTGCATGTTCCTGCTGAACGGGCCCCACCGGTTCCAGCATCGGCCGCATCAAGAGCTCCAACGGTACCCACAGTTTTATGTATAAAAAAAAACTTAAAAAAAACTAAGTATGTTTGAGCCTATTTTTCCATATGTTTGTTCCATTTTATTTCTGAGCCTGTATATGACGTCTGTACTTTGCCCTTTTGTGCCGTCTTTTCCCCTTCGGTGGTGAGTCCACCCTGAACAAGTCCGCCGACCCTGAGAGGATAAAGACCGAGCTAGTCTTAACTTACAATTGGCAATCCAACTAAACTAAAAAAATATCTTGTAGCCAAAATATTTTTTCGACTTGTTCGGAGAGACTCACGATCACAACTTTCAGTGGTTGATCGTGAACACTTCGCTTCGTTTGCGTTATTTGGGTTGTGGAGGTCTAAAGGGACAAAGTCTGTTTGATCGTATATTCAAAAAAAAAAACTATTTTTATTCCTAGCATATTTCTTTATTTGAATTCTTATTTTTCCTTTGTTTCTAAAGAGTATATTGTTTAATTTGTATATATTTCCATTAAGTTACGATTAATATTGAATTGAAGTGAATTGCTTGTCCTAATTTCTAGACTTAGTTGTAAATTGATAGGTTTTAATTTGATACTAGGTTTTGAATTGCATTTTGATTTGAATTTTACTGGAATAATGGCAGGATGAGGACAGAGTGTTGAGCTGAGGGAAAAACATCTCGATAAATTGTTTTTTGATATTCGGGTTGACCATCTCAACGGAGATGAGCTGGATTTCGAGCTGAAGATCCGGGATATTGTTTTTGCTCAGGATGATTCGATGTCGAGGAAACGTAGAGCTTTGAGGGAAAAGTTAAAGGTACCCGGATAAAAATAACGATACAATTACAATTTAATAATATACAATAACAAAAGAATGTACTGCCGACCATGAATCTTACTGTTCATGTATCAGACAAATCAAAAAAGCACATTGTAATTACAATAGATCTACTATACATCCCATATGCTAGAATTTTCAACAATAGTGTAACAATACAATTCATAGTTATTAACTCAAATTTGTTCAGCAAAAAGTGATATTTTGTATTGTTAAGATACATAACAACCCCCTTATTCTATTGTTGATGTCTCAATTTACAATAGATTCTATTGTAGAAACAGTAAGTCCTAATGTTATCTTATTGTCGCGAACAATACGATCAATTTTAACTACTATTGATTCTATTGTATGGTTACAATACATTTTATTGTAAATCTATTATACTTTTTTATTTGGGTAGAAAAAGAGAATCCTACCGTAGATGAGCGAGTTTTGAAAACTGATCCATACGATGAGGTAGTGATCTGTGAAACCAAACTGCAGCTGATTGAGGGTATTGCGAACGATACCACGAAAGACTTGCCTCCCAGATGTCAGTCTGTGTTGCTACATTTAGGTACACACAAAAAATAAATCTTGTTTTATTAAAAGTTTTGCACTTTACTTCTGAAAAGTATTTATTTTTCATTAAATTGAAAGTAAAATTATCTACCACGAAAGTTCTTCGTTTGATTTGAAAGTTTTATGTTTCGGTTCAGTGTGTAAATTTATATGTGAATTCTTTTACCATGAAAATTGTAGAACTGTCAAATCCACCAACACAAAGGAAATCGTCGTATGGATTTTTTTCTCTATACTGTTGTCAAATAATACAAAAGCTTCTCATTCAAAATGTTCCTCTTGGCGAATCGCCCCAACGAATCGCTTATCAGGAAAGTTCACAAACATTCGGCGTTATTAAGTTCCGAACGGACCATGCAAACGGAATAGGCCATGTCATTGATAATAATCCCTTTTTTTTTGCAGCGGTGCCACAAGCGACGACGAGCGGCAGCAGATGCTAGAGCTGGCTCAGGTGGATTCGGAAGATATGGAGAAAATATTTCAACTTGGATCTTTCGGGATGGAAACATCGGTGATTGAACGACGCCATCCTCCGGTTCCGGTCTCTATGAAAGTTATAATAATTCTTTTGAAAATTAAAACCTTTTTATGTAAAACCATTTTTTCTTTCAATCAAAACAGCATACATTTATTTTGATTGCACGATACTTTTTACACAGAAAACAGACATTGATGTCCATATACCTTTTCTGGAAAAACGTGTGTAAAAGTTAATATGGGCAACCACTATACAAAGCAAGTGCAGAGAAAAACAAACAAAAAATGTCAGGTTATGTGCTATGGTTTTTATCGATAAACATTTACCTGACAGTTATCACACAACTGCAGCGCCGCCTACCAGGAGCATAACGACATACATTTGAAATATCGGTTTAAAGTTTTACACAAGTAGCAGACCGAAGATGAACGTCTGTTCTCTGTGCTTTTTAGTTGAAAGTTCATTTTCAAATAAAAATAATTTGCTTTCATTTTCAAATATGCCACGGTGTGGATTTGACAGTTCTACAATTCATCTGAAAAGAAAACTTTTTATGTTAAAAGTATTTTTACAGCATACTTTTATTTAAATTGCTCGACACTTTCTGGATGAGCGGTTATTTTGGAATAAAAATAATTGGCTTTTATTTTCAACGATGCCACGGTTTCGATTTGACAGTTCTACAATTTGTTTAAAAAAATTCAACTTTTAAATGTAGAGCAGCAAAATTTTGAATTGACGGTTTGAAGGTTTTGGTTTTGAAAGTAAACCGCTTTCTACGAAAAAGAACCAACGCAACTTTTCAATTTTGGCAATGGTTTTTTAAATTTTAATAATCATTATTCTTTGTGTGTAGAAGAGTGAAGTTGCTTAGAAGGTATTTAGGACTAGAGGGTCAGTTTGAGTTGACCAATATTCAGGAGAGAATTTTATTTTACCTGAATGAGTATTTCTACAATAAACGCCAACCGACGGGGAATGCCGGTTTGGGTTTAGAGAGGTTGTTTGAAGAGACAACTAATCAGAATGAGACCCCGATAACAACTTCTGTGTCAACAACCCCTACGGTAGTCCAGACAACTCAGGCTCAAAATTACAAACCGACGTCATCAGAGTATGACATTCTTGAATCATTATCTCGGTTAGGCTTAGTGGACTCTGAAGATCCTGCGGCTGACGATGTTAAAAATGGTATGTGGAAGTTAGAGCAGGAAATTTATCGTTTGCGTAGATTTCAAGAGGTTTATTTGCTTCGGAAAAATGACTTGGTGCAACAGCCAATTACCTGTACAGGCACCATTCCGAAAACTTCTTTTACCGATTCCAGTAGAGTGAAGAGTGTTCAATTTTCGGAGCCAATCTCTTTGGCTCAGCCTTCCGAACTCTACACCCATTCTCAACCGTGGTACACCCCCAACTGGTGGGGATACCCAACTCAATCGGGGGAAAATTGGAGAATCCCCGATAGCTTAGAACAGCCTCCTACCATCAACACAGTTACGAACCCAACCCTATCGTATACAGCCCCATGGGTGGCGGCTTCAATAAGCTCAAGTGCTAACCAACCATGGCCCTCGGTGGTGAACTATCCATCGATGCCGAGCCTCAATCCCTCAGATTTGACTAGAACGCAAGCGCGTTCCACAAGATCAGTCATTCCGTAAGTAACCAACAACCTTTGAGAGCCAACGATCGGTGGTTACCTGGTCTGTCTTCGACTTCGTATGTTCCGAATTCCCCGTCGAATTCGTTACCAGGGGCACAATTCATCCCAGCTCGCATAAGAAGCAGAAAGGGGACCTCTTCGTACGAGCTGGAGGATCTGGATGGCAAATCCTTGGGCGTGTGGCCCGCCTCGCATATCAAACCGGGGTAATCCTCCAACATCGTTTGCCTCGGCCCATTATTTCAGTTAGCACTTCCCTACAAATAGGATATAAATATTATTAGCTAAGTTTTGTTTTGGTTCACTAGCCCACCTAGTCAAGGGGGCTGGTGATGAGAAAACTAGAGCTGGTCAATAAGTCCCGACTTGCTGTATTCCTCCAAATGCTCCATTCAAAACCTTTCGAATATGCTCCTAGGATTTCCAATTTCACGGTAAGGTTGTTCTCCGTAAGCTGGGGTCACATGAGATGATCCGTCGTCGAAAATTAGATTAAAATAAATTTTGGTTTCATCCCGTCGATAATACTGTTTTGTAAACAATCACCAGGTTCCCTCCGGTGAAGTTTACTGTGAAGCTCCGCTTCGGTCATCCCGAACCGTGCGTTCACAGAAAAGAATTCGGGCGAGAACCTCTTCAGAAACGTTCGATGAATGAGTCTGCGAATAAGGTGAATATACCTGTAGGCGGGGAATAAAGGTGGTCTGAACGAGTTCGCCGTAATGCAAAGTTTCAGAAGTCTTAAAATACCCTTCACATTCCACACGAGACAGAGTGTCTCGGTGACGAACTCGAAGACGTAGAGGTGTCTACGAGTTCAATAAAGTAGGATAAATAAATTTCCATTCGAGACAGAGTATCTCGGTGATGAACTCGAAGACATAGACGTGTCTACGAGTGAAATAAATTGGGATAAATAAATTAGAGTGAATAAAGAATGAATGAGAATAGGTATGAATGAGTTAAGGGTACCCAATGTATGATGATGATTGAGATTAGTTAGTAAGAACCAACGTTAGCTTAAAAAAAAAGAAGAGAAGTAAGGTAGGAGAGTTTAACACTCCTTAACGCCAAACCAGTGAAAAAAAAAAAATTAGAGGAAGTCAGGAAATTCAGACTAGCTCGGTTGATTTTCAAATTATAAAATAATGATAAGGTTATAAACAATTTAAACAATATATTCTATTGGAAATCTAGGGTCTTATCGGAAGGTAAAACAAGGAAGCATAAAGGGGATACAAATAAAAAAAGAATTGAAGTATGGGACGTCGACAGACTCTCTTAAACTCCACGGTCACTTGATGAAATTAGGTGAGGATGTTTACGAAAAATCAAAACGTAAATGAGCTGAAAAAAATTCATGAGTTCTTATTCTCTTTTCCTGAATTTTTTTATCCCGAAGGGAGGGATAATGTTACCATGCCGACTGGTAACATGTCCTGTAGGGCATATTTAAATTTATTTAATTGAATTATGGCTCCCGTCGAAAATCAAGAAGACAAATATATATATATTGTAAAATTAGAATTTAAGGTTCTGTGGTTTTTTTACATCACGGGATTTGCCATTTCTTCGAGGTTAACTAAATTCGATGACTTTGCGAAAAATCAAAGAGGTGGAAAATTGAAAAAAATTTATATATTTGTAGGGCACCCGTGGCTAAACAAAAAAATGTAAAAAAAAACACATAACACAAAAATAACTTACACCTAAATAAATACCCCAACAATTAGTTACCCAGCACCAAACATGAAATAGTCCTGTGAGACTTAGCATGCAGTACAAAACGAACAATCAAAAAAGAAAAAAATAATAACTAAACGATAAAACAAATACACGACGATGTAAGCGTGTCTTTAATTTGTTTTATCGTTATTCCTGTAAACAAGAAAGAAGACGGCAAAGCTCCGCATCGAAAAATGTTTGAACCCTATTAAATAAACTACCAACTCATTTGGACGGCACACATCTCTACTCTACTTGCCACGTCACCGAGGAAGTAGATCATCGCAGACCCGCCTCTGCGGGCGAGAAGAGATTTCGCCCCATCGAGCGGCGAATTAAGGAAGGAAGGAGGAGGTGAGATGAAAAAAAAAGGGAGATCGAGACAGTTGAGCTTGGACAGTAAAACGAGCCAGAAGTGCGCGATGATTATCCTCCGTAAAGCAGTTTCTTTTGGATCTCGCGTGTGAACTTGAGTAGTGGTGGCACCCATCATCGAATAAGTGCCCGAAGAAAGGCGGAACAGGTGGTAAAGCCAAGTCCACCGAGCTTTGGAACTCCGCCGGATTGTGGCCAGCTACTTTTCGTCGGCCCAGCCCTTCGCCCGTTTGTGTGGATAGATATCCAAGGAATCATCCCCGTCCATCTTCCGAAGGACCGCCACGTGAAAGCCGATCGCCGCCGAATCCCGGAAAAACTCCCTTCTGTCGGGTCAGCATCAGCGACCGGAGTCGGGTGGGTGCATATCCCCAGAATCACCCCCGATCATCACACAAGAATCCGTCAAGATACCAGCTCAAGCCTAACCCCGAAAGCCGCAACATTTCCGCGTGCTCAACCCTCAAGATTGCCGGTGGCCCGAGCCCCAAACGCCATTTCGTTGGGCCACACGCGGCGTGAAAAGGAGGACGGACGTTTTGGAGGTAAAGGACCGGTAAGTTCGGAGGGTTTGCCCACGTTTACTGGAACCCTGACCGATGAGTCCCCTTTCCGTCGGCGGGCATTCCCGGAAGCTTAGTTTGGAGGCACCTTCCCCAGCACGTGGCCTCGAACCCATCATCATCCGCAGGAACGACCTTAGAGAATCGCTGCCCCGTAGGTTCCAGCATGAAGGCCGCCTAATCACCAGCCATCCCACGTGCAGAACCGCAGTTCCAGCAGGTATGAGTTCCCTCCGTTCTTCCTTCCTTTCTGCATGTTCCTGCTGAACGGGCCCCACCGGTTCCAGCATCGGCCGTATCAAGAGCTCCAACGGTACCCACAGTTTTATGTATAAAAAAAACTAAAAAAAATCTAAGTATGTTTAAGCCTATTTTTCCATATGTTTGTTCCATTTTATTTCTGAGCCTGCATATGACGTCTGTACTTTGCCCTTTTGTGCCGTCTTTTCCCCTTCGGTGGTGAGTCCGCCCTGAACAAGTCCGCTTACCCTGAGAGGGTAAAGACCGAGCTAGTCTTAACTTACAATATGTTGCTATCGACGAGGTTAATTTTGTAGAGATGTGCGTCTAGCGAGTAGTGGGTGGACATAAGTCTTGACATCACACGAATGAAATCGCGACTTACATCCAGACCTTTGAACCACGATCTCGACGAAACATTTGGAATACTGGAATGTAACAACCGCCCAAAAGAATTACTTGTCCAAGCGTTTTGCCAACATTGAAGAGAACTCTGACGTACTAATGGGAAAAATTCATCAGTATAAATTCTTCTTTCAAAAATTGATAACTATTAGAAAATGCATTGTGAACCCCTGTAGGTTTGGGAACCAGTGCCCTACCAAATACACAGATGTTCACAGTACATTTCCAGGGTCGTATGTATGGGTGATCTTAGGAAAAGCTTCAATCAGTTAGGTGGACTTTCAACCCACTTACCATCTGTTTATCAATTATCATGGAAAAATATTACAAGCAATAAAAATTAGAAGACACAGCTTGATTTGTGTGGACCTTGCATTAGTACAGAAAGTATTTCATTTATTATTATAAAGAAAGTATAGCCAACATTATAATCTGTGGTACTTGCGCATTTTCATAATTTTTCACTGTGGAACGCGTTTTCCTTTAATCGTTGCGGCCGATGCGAAGCTCGTTGGTTGACATTGGTGACACCGGGGCGGGCTTAAATCCGGAGGGGTGATTAGCGGGAACAAACATGCCAGGTCGCAGCCGGCGAGATGTTGCGGTAATTTCAATTGATAAGATTTCCAATGCGTACGGGTTGTCCGACGATTATGCGGTAACTCCGTCAGTGTAACGGACGATCTGGTGTTCCACTGTTTTAAGCCGGGGAGCGGTATTCGAAGCACTATTCAATAAAACGTCTTCAGAGATTGAGTGGAAATTGTTCGGATCGAATAATACACGTGGCCCTATTGTTCGTGTCTCACTACTGGCGACACACACTCAGTCAGCACAGCGGTTTTGAGTTTCGTTGCACTCGCGACGTACATTGTACGGATTTTCAATTTAGGACCATGGTAATGAACTATTTCCACACTCTACTATCTTCACTTTTTTCCACTTTTCACCATGCGGTCACAAGATACGACGTGACGCGCCCTACAGTTATGAACGTTCTTCCTGGTCGGTTTGCCAAATAGAATACAAGAGACCTCAGTTGCGTCCCGCCAAGCCTTATATATCCTCCCAAAACAATAAATTCCATCACATATCCGTTCCAACGGTCTTTGCTACCACCCCGGTGTGATGATGTTGATGAACGCTGACTGATGACACTTCTTCGATTGGATAACGAGGGGTGACAATGGTTGGATTGTTGGTTTTCAAATTTAAACTTGTTGCATGCAAGTTCATAGCTTTTTCTCTTCTGTATATTATGTTCTTCTGTATTATTTTGTTTTAATTTTAATAGTGTAGGATTGAACTAAGATACTAAATAATGTACCAACATAACAAGTGAAAACAAATAAATAAAAAAAACTAACAAAAAACTAACAATAACAATAAAGAATAATAGTATAAGTGGCTTATAAATATGAAACTAATGTTTACTCAAACGTTTATATACAACGGAGTACTAACATTAATTATATATTTAACATTTACTGACAATCATTATAAAAAAAAACATTTAAACAAAATCAAGCTGATAACACTGAATATGATGGTTTAATTGTAACCTAAAAACGGTTGGTTACAATCTTCCCGCAGACGGGGGAAAAAAAACTACAGGTTTTTTTTTTTTGTTTTAGGTTGGCTGCAGATGCGACTACTGCTCTTTAAAATTATAGCTCAGTCCGTGAGATGATTTTTCTTGAAATCCAGAGGAGCTCTTTCTCACGGATTGTTTAGCACTAAAGGAGTGAGCCTGCCCATCTTTAGTCTTTGAGTGCGACTACTGCTTCATCAGTACTAGGCACAGTTCATGAGATGATTTTTCGTGGAAACCAGAGGAGCTCTTTCTCATGAATTGTTTAACACTGATGAAATGAGCCTGTCCACCCGTCCTGTATGAGTGCGACTACTGCTTCATCAGTACTAGTTACAGTTCATGAGATGATTTTTCATGGAAACCAGAGGAGCTCTTTCTCATGAATTGTTTAACACTGATGAAGTACTGCAGTACTAGTTGCAGTTCATGAGATGATTTTTCATGGCAATCAGAGGAGCTCTTTCTCATGAATTGAATAGCACTGATGAAGTGAGCCTGGCCACTCCAACCAAAATCAAAACTTAAAGTCTTTCTGTCAAAACCGAGAGCACCTCTCCTCATCAACCAATTTATTGAATCAATTTTGAAAATATCCGTGTGAAGGCGTTCAAACTGCGTCAGAAAAAAAACATGTACTTACTGTTGTTATTGATGTTGACAATGATCAGAAACCCAGAATCAGACACTTACTTTTATCTCTACACCATCGACGGTAAAGAGAATAACAATCTATTCATCTCTCTTCCAATAATAATTGTTTCAAAATTTTGAACTAATATAATCTCCTTTCATTCTGATCTCTTTCATACAAACCATTCACTCACCCCCGTCAATCATTCATTTCTTATCATTTATCTGGACTCATACACATACTTATAAATAATTTAAACTCTAATTCGACGATCTAGCACAATCTTTTTACTCGGGTACCCTATTCTAATTGTGACTATATCACCTCAACGAGTCTCAGAATTTTGAGACAAGTGACTATAATCCATTAGGATTTCAGATCTTCCATTCTAATTGTTTCCATTTGAATCTCTCACGTTCCGAGAGCAAAAGTTCGGAAACCACTGAAAGAAGTCTGTGCATTTATCGTTTCGATTCATGTGGCTGCGTTTGTGCCCATAGCTAACAGCACAGCCCTGAACGTCGACTCGATGACGTTTCGGTTTCTGATCTGTCAATAGACCACTGCACACAATAGCCATCAGACTGAGAGCTTAAATGTTTTTCGGCATTGTTCACTAGAAACATGAATTTCTCTGCAACTGATGCTTTTTCCACGGACAGGTAAGTAATTTTCTTTTGTTTAATTGGCTCTTGTTTACTTCTAGGTGAAGCGGATCAACGGTGAGATGGATGGCATATAATGGAGGCAAGAAGCAATATTTCGTTCCGGCAGAATATTATTTTTTGTGTGGAATGAATAAATGGCGATGAGAAGAAAGTGTTTTAATTAGCCGGGCTTCAGATGAGCAGCCGGCCAGACTCCGAGGTTCTTTCCTGTGAGGTCCTCCAACTCATACGATGATGTGCCGTGTTTGTTTTTCACTCGGCAAGGAAGAAACTGACGACCGTTTTTCGCGTTATACACCTTTATTCTGGTTTACGACCGTAAATGACATTCGAACGAACAAATCGATTCGAATGAGTTCGAAAACGATATTCCTGTTTTCGATCGAAGCAGCTCGTATACGATACGAATGCGAAAAAGTGTTGCCACATCAATATGCACATTCGTCGCAATTCTAAACAGCAGAACTGTCAGAAATCAAAACAAATTATTTCGCTGTTGTCTTTTTACGCTGTACCAGCTATACTGAAACCAATTGATTACAAAGTGAGTGAATAAAAGTGCTCGTTATTCGTCGCCTTGGGTTAAGCCAATTGTTCCGGTTCCTGTTGACGTTCCTGTACTTGCTGTTTTTATGGGTGGCTGCACCATTTCCTCATTTATTTTTCCAAACGACCACAGTTGTTACGTTGCGTTTAATACAATTCCGTCAAATTTGTTAGTGGAATAGCAGATCGTTCGTCGAAGCAGACCGTTGTTCCAATGGATACATTGATGCTAGCCATACTGGCAGAGGAGGATGAACGAGATTCTTTGAGAAGCCATCGAGCCAATTTGCGAAAACGGAACGATGTAAAGAAAATGCCAGATTCAGAGTAAAACCTCAATACATGTAACAAGACGTTTACCGAACTCTAAACAGTTTAATTTCATTTTAGGTTTATCAAAAACTTCAGGCTTAGTAAGGATGCGTTCGAGTACATCCTGAACGAAATTAAGGACGATATTCCTCCTCAAAAGCAAGGAGGTCTCAGTGTGGAGCGTAAGCTTGCTGCTTGTCTTCGCTTTTTGGCTGAGGGAAATTACCAACACGGATCTGGAAAGGATTTCGATGTCGCCATTGCTCAACCAACGTTTTCGAAGGTGCTTACAGAAATGCTCACAGTCTTGGAAAGGAACATTTGTGCACGATGGATAAACCTCCGGATGTCTAACGAAGAAATGAGCCAAGCTAAACGATACTTCTATGAGAAATCTGGAATTCCTGGGGTAATAATGTGTGTTGACGGGACACATGTAAAAATAATTCCCCCAAAGACAAATCGTAACCTATTTTACAACCGTAAAGGAAACTACAGCCTCAATGTTATGATGGTAAACAGTTTATGCTTCTAATATATTGTTAATTATTATAATGTTGAACTTCAATAATTAATGTTTCTTATTTGTTAGATGTGTGATGACAAACAAAGGATCCGTTTTGTCGATGCAAGCTACCAGGGTTCAAACCACGACTCACATGTATGGCGGTTGAGTGCCGCTCGTAGATATTTAGAAAACCTGTATAGGAATGGAGACCGAAACACTAAAATCTTAGGTATCAAAATATTTTAGAAATATCTTGACAAGTTATTTTGTCTTGTAATTTTAGGTGATGCTGGATACCCATCTGAGCCGTGGTTAATAACTCCACACAGAGCAGCGGAGGTAGGAAGTGCCGAGAGAAGTTTCAATAGCCGCCATACATCGGCAAGAAATATTATTGAGAGGACCATAGGAGTAGTAAAAAACCGCTTTCGATGCATTCTGGCTGCCCGACAACTGCATTATTCTCCTTCAAAATGTTCAAAAATCGTCAATGTTTGCTGTGCACTACATAATGTATGTTTGACTTACCGTGCTGACTACTTGTATGATCACGTGGTAGATTGATGACCATATTGAGTAAATAACTGTTTAATAAAATGATTTATATTAGGATTCGAAGAGATTTTGTCATTGCCAGATTTAAGAATGAGAATAGAATGGCGATGTATTCTCGAGAATGAAATTCCCTGATTTTTCTCAGAGATTTTAAAAAATTTCTTGGTTTGAAAAATTAGTGAACGTAAATCCAAATTAATGTTTGAGAAATACATTTTTTTTAAAGTTTACACTTGTTAGCTATGAAGGAGGTGTTTTAAATGAACTCTAAGTAGACTTCATAAGCTTTATTTTAATGTAGATCTGATCAGTGTAACAAGTTTATAGTTGACTCAGTTGTATTGCAAGGATTTCCCTTTTAACTTTGAGTTTTTCAAGAGCAATTTTCTCAAGTTCCAGATTATGTCGCCTCTGTTCTCTGAGTTGATCCGCTTGCATCACTTGACTTTCCGTTAGACGCTTTGAAATTTGCCGCCCGTAATACGCCAGATTGTCCAAATTTTTATTATGTGTCCTCAAAGCTCCCAACACATCCTGGTGAAATTGACGCTGTTGCTTAACCTGCGTCTCCAGCAAATCCAAGCTCGACTGCGTACGCCTCTTTCTACGGATTGGAATTATTGGTGAAGTATCCTCGGGAGGGAGATTTTCTTCATCATCTTCATCAGCATCGGCTTCCGTATGATTCTCCAAACCATGATCGTCATCATTTCCATGAAGCACAAGGGGGGCCCCAAAGGCAATGGAATCTCCGATCCCTTCAACTGCCGCTGCAAGCCCTGCCAAACCGACAACTTGCTCTTCCAAGGCAGTAAGCTCAATGAGCTTGCACGGACCGCCCCCCGTACTTCGTTGTTCCTTGCGGTTGTTCGACAGTTTTCTTTTCAAGTTTGATTTCCAATCGAACCATACCTTGAGAGTTCAAATGAAAATGCTGTGAATGTTCGACATGTTCAACAACAAAAAAATGCTTTATTTACCTTCTTCCAACTCGCAGTATCTTTTAATGGTGGGCCAAGACTATTTAAGTCAACGGCCAACGATTCCCAAAAAGGGCCAGCGTCAAATCTGGCGAAACCTTTTGCGATATCGGGATGTTCTTCCAATGCTTCGACCATTCTGCTGTATTGATTTTTGTTCGTACTCTTACTTTTCACTCGTTTAGCCCTGTGAACAAAAAATATAAGCTGAATTTGCCACAATTTAATGCAAAGTTTACTTACATTCTGAAACCACGTCAGGAAATAGATCGACGAAAAGCAGTACCGTAATTAAAACCCGTAGTCTTTACTAAACGTGAACCAATCCGCAAGTTTTGAGTAGCGTATCCGAAGTGAATCAACATACGCATACAAACGAAAACGATAATGGTGCGAACGTTCGAATGAATGAAGTTCGAAAGATCGGATGGTTCGAATTGGTTCGAACGTAAACAAGAATGCGAATGAACGATACTTTCGAACGAATACAGTTCGATCGAAAACAAGAATAAGGGTGATAATGTGAGATTGTTAAGGAAGAGGGAGGAGTGAGTGGTGAAAATTACTTTGAGTATGGGACTAAACGGTGGTCCGTTCCAACCTCGGACAGCTCGTGACCGTGTGTTATGAAGAATGGCGTATAGCTTGTCGATGAGTGAATACTCGAGTTAAGAATTGTTTCTATTTCCGGGACCTTCGTGTCCCACAGTGGCTGATCATCCTTGACGTACGTTCGGATAGCTGCATTGATCGTTCGATTGACTCTCTCAACTGGATTAGCCTGTGAGTGGTATCGGGAGTTCAACCAATGAGTAATTTTAAATCGATCTATGAGCGCTTTAAACTCTTTGGACAGAAAACAACTACCGTTATCCGAAATAACAATTTCGGGTACTGAGTTTCGAAGAAACCACTGGTCTTTCAATATATCGCACAAGGTTGAACTCCTGATACTTCTCCCTGGCTGAATCAGCACCCATTTCGAGAAGTAGTCAGACACGACCAAGATGTGCGTATTTCCACGTCGACTTCGGGGAAGGGGTCCGATATAATCGACGGATATTATCTGCCAAGGACGTGTAGCGAGACGCATTTTCCCCATTTCGGGCGCTACTGCAACGGATGCTGGTTTTACCTCCTTGCAGGTTTGACACTGCTGACAATAACGACGAACCTCTCCTGTCATTCGAGGCCAGTAGTACCTCTGCCGGATTCTCGTTAGTGTTTTGTCAACGCCCGGGTGAAAAATCGAATCGTGACACTCTTGCAAGATTTTAGCAATTTCCGTTTCTTTTGGGATCACCTTCCATTCGAAATGAGAATCGTACGGAAGATCATGAGCGGTGACAAACTTTTGTAGCCTGCCATTCTCAATCCTAAAATCAACAAAGTTTTCCGGATGGCTCGTGACTTTCTCGAGCATGGAAGTGTACCAAGGTGTAGTGGGTGAGTCCTGGACAGCAGCCACACTCCGTGACAGGGCGTCCGGGACTATATTCTCCTTCCCTTTCCGGTGAACCACTGTCATGGTATATTGCTGCAAATCAAGTGCCCACCTACTACATCTTGAGCCCACTTTCCATTTGGTACTCAGTATGTGCGTAAGTGCTGAGGAATCTGTAATGATGGTGAAATGGTATCCTTCCACGTACCCACGAAAAGCTTTTATCGCAAGAATAGCTGCGAGAGCTTCTTTTTCCGCTGCGTGATAATTTTTCTGGGGAGTGATCAGTTTGTGGGAGAAATATGACATCACCCGTTCTCCTCCCGACTGCTGTTGCATTAGAACTGCTGCTACCGCCACATCGCTTGCATCCGTTTGAATTACGAACTCCTTAGAGAAATCCGGACTTCCAAGAATTGGAGACGTTACGAGGCACTCCTTAATCTCACAGAAAGCCCGCTCCGCGTTCTCATTCCAACGGATGACCTTCGATTTGGTTTGTAGCAGGTCAGATAAAGCAGCAGTGATTCCACTAAAATTTCCAATGAAACGGCGATAATAATTTGCCATTCCTAGGAATCTTCTTAATTTCGTGACGGTATTTGGTCGCTCGTACTCCACGATTGGCCGAATTTTCTCTGGGTTTGATCGGAGTCCGTCTGAACTAAGAAGATACCCTAGGAAGGAAATTTCATTTACTCCGAACTTGGATTTCTCCAGGTTGATACTGAGGTTGGCCTCCTTAAGACGACGTGCAACTTCAGTGAGAAGCTGTACGTGATGTTCGAACGTTTCAGTGACGATGACGATGTCGTCAAGGTACACGAAAACGTAAGGCTCCAGTACACCATGACCCAATACGTTGTCCATTAACCTAGCCAAGGTGGCTGGACTGTTGACAAGGCCGAAGGGCATTCTGGTGTACTGGAACAACCCTTTGCCCTGCACACTGAATGCCGTATACTTTCGTGATCCAGGTTCTAGAGCAACCTGTAAGAAAGCCTCTGACAAATCTATTGTGGAGAGATATTTCGCCTTAGGAAGTTGTCCCAATATACGACCAGGGTGGGGCAAAGGGTACGCATCACGCACAGTTCTCTCATTGATTTTGCGCGCGTCAAGGCAGAGTCTCACCTTCGTGGGTTTGATAACGGGTACGCAGTTCAACGACCAGTCGGACTTACTGCGCTCGATAATACCCACATCCAACAATCTCTGCAACTCAATTGCCACCAGCTCTTGCGTCTTTGGAGACATAACGTAAGGGAACTGTCTCACCGGCGGTTTGTCTTTCCATTCTTCGTTAATTTCAATTCTATGCTGCGTAAGTGGAGTTATTGTCAACTGACCTGCCCTCGCTGGAAGAAACAAACTTCTGGTTTCCTCAATTCGTCGGCTCTCCTCATCCGTCAAAATTGATTCAGTGCTTAACGGATTAATAGATGCCACACTTTCTGGATTTGGAAGTTGCTCGCTTTGTAATATCGTTGGTTGGATTTGGAACTTACTCCAGAAGTCCATGCCACAGATACAGTCGAGAGTTAAATTTCGAACAACCAGAGTGGGGACAACTTTAATCTCGTCACGGAAACAGAAAGGCAGATGAACTTGGCCAAGAACTAGGAGCTCATTACCGCTTGCTGATTTGAGGATGATGTTCTGGGACGGTCGATGCAGCTTTTTAGGCTTCATTCGAGTGAGCATATTTTCGCTGATGATCGTAAAATTACTTCCACTGTCTAGCAGCGCTTTTAAAGGAAGCCCATACACTTTAATGGCAACATATGGGCGGTTGTCATTCGGAAAAGGGTACGTTATTTGGCAAATTTCGGATGTTTCTAGATAGCAATCTTCAGTAGCCAATTCCCAAAAGACTGCTGGATTGGTCTTACGGAATGTTACGCTTCTTTGTTTGGCGGACGGCGGTTTTCGTTCGCCCGTGAACCGTTTTTTAAACAGTAGGGACAGAAGCCTGCCGGGAATCCATGTAAACCACAATTGTCGCAAAAGAGGCGACGAGGTTGACGGCACATTACTACATGATGGCCAGGGGTACCACAATTGAAACAGGTGTTAGAATTGGGTGGCTTATGTTCACTAACAATCTGCTCGAGCGTCACTTGTGACCGTGAAGAACTACGTGACGAACTCGGTACTGGTGATTTTGGCTTCGTAGTACCAGAACTAGTTGGTACCGAAGAGGGTTTTTGAGAATTTTGTGAGGAGTTGGAAACTGAACTGGGAGGCTTTTGTTGTTGCTGAGATGGCATATTTCGATTGTTTTTCGATTGATTATTTGACTGTTTCTTAAATGGCCATGGTGAATTTTTCGAACGCTGCGCGAACGGTTGGAACAGTCTCTGGTTATTTCGACTACTGTGGTTTTCTATCGCGTTAACGGTCTTCTCAGTACCGAACACCTTATTGTACGCCGAAAAGTTCAACGCATCCAACTTTTGCCCCGCAGCCACGAGTGTATCTAAATCTTGAATCGGAATAAACGTCATCTGTCTCTTATAGTCGACTCGCATATTTTGTTGCAGGATTGTCACCTTCTCGTGATCGGGAATCTGTACGCACATGGTTCTGAATAACTTCTCCATTTCAGAGTAATATTCGTGAAACGATTCCAGTCTCTGTTGACGGCGTTGGTATATCTTCATTTTAATCAACGCGTCAAGATCTGGATGCATGTGGGTACGGCGTAACTCGAACACCAAATGATCCCAGTTCATCAGGCGGCCGGATGATCGCTGGGTCATGTACCACTTCAGGGCTGATCCCGTGAAGAGATGCACAGCGGACAACGAACAATTCGTGATCGGAAACGTGATCAGCTACGGAAAGCGCCTCAACTAATTCAAGGAATTCATTTAGACGGAGTCCTTGATCGTCTCCACTGTATTTCGCTATATTCCATTTGGATACTGGTAAAGAATTGCGTGGTTGATATGGTGCTGGGAATTGTGCTGAAGGAAACGGAGTTTGAGTTGGGCCTGCAGCATTTTGGGTATGGTGAAAATTTGAAGGTCTATTGTGGTAGGGTACTGAGTAGTTTTGATGATGGGGTGTAAATGTAGGAAAATTATTCTGAGCTGCTGGAGCATGGATTTGATTGTGTTGGTAATGCAATTATTAGAAAATGCATTGTGAACCCCTGTAGGTTTGGGAACCAGTGCCCTACCAAATACACAGATGTTCACAGTACATTTCCAGGGTCGTATGTATGGGTGATCTTAGGAAAAGCTTCAATCAGTTAGGTGGACTTTCAACCCACTTACCATCTGTTTATCAATTATCATGGAAAAATATTACAAGCAATAAAAATTAGAAGACACAGCTTGATTTGTGTGGACCTTGCATTAGTACAGAAAGTATTTCATTTATTATTATAAAGAAAGTATAGCCAACATTATAATCTGTGGTACTTGCGCATTTTCATAATTTTTCACTGTGGAACGCGTTTTCCTTTAATCGTTGCGGCCGATGCGAAACTCGTTGGTCGACATTGGTGACAACGGGGCGGGCTTAAATCCGGAGGGGTGATTAGCGGGAACAAACATGCCAGGTCGCAGCCGGCGAGGGGTACGAAGCGAGATGTTGCGGTAATTTCAATTGATAAGATTTCCAATGCGTACGGGTTGTCCGATGATTATGCGGTAACTCCGTCAGTGTAACGGACGATCTGGTGTTCCACTGTTTTAAGCCGGGGAGCGGTATTCGAAGCACTATTCAATAAAACGTCTTCAGAGATTGAGTGGAAATTTTTCGGGTCGAATAATACACGTGGCCCTATTGTTCGTGTCTCACTACTGGCGACACACACTCAGTCAGCACAACGGTTTTGAGTTTCGTTGCACTCGCGACGAACATTGTACGGATTTTCAATTTAGGACCACGGTAATGAACTATTTCCACACTCTACTATCTTCACTTTTTTCCACTTTTAACCATGCGGTCACAAGATACGACGTGACGCGCCCTACAGTTATGAACGTTCTTCCCGGTCGGTTTGCCAAATAGAATACAAGAGACCTCAGTTGCGTCCCGCCAAGCCTTATATATCCTCCCAAAACAATAAATTCCATCGCATATCCGTTCCAACGGTCTTTGCTACCACCCCGGTGTGATGATGTTGATGAACGCTGACTGATGACACTTCTTCGATTGGATAACGAGGGGTGACAATGGTTGGATTGTTGGTTTTCAAATTTAAACTTGTTGCATGCAAGTTCATAGCTTTTTCTCTTCTGTATATTATGTTCTTCTGTATTATTTTGTTTTAATTTTAATAGTGTAGGATTGAACTAAGATACTAAATAATGTACCAACATAACAAGTGAAAACAAATAAATAAAAAAAACTAACATTACCAATAACAATAAAGAATAAGAGTATAAGTGGCTTATAAATATGAAACTAATGTTTACTCAAACGTTTATATACAACGGAGTACTAAAATTAATTATATTTTTAAACATTTACTGACAATCATTATAAAAAAAAAACATTTAAACAAAATCAAGCTGATTACACTGAATATGATGGTTTTATTGTAACCCAAAAACGGTTGGTTACAAATAGCCTGTTTCATGGAGAGATCATAAGCAATGGAGGAACTGCGATAAGGAAAGCGTACACTAGGAGGATTATGCCAGAACTGCCAGAACCTCCAGGCTCATTTTGTGCGTTGAATGCATACAGCCAAGGGCAATAAGTAGACAACGATGTTGAATGCGTTCCAATTTGATGAGGTGGCTATTTCTTGCCGAGAGGAAACAAAAAGAGCCATATTCGAGAACTGAAAGAATAGTTGTTTTGTAGAGTTTAATAAGGTCTTTCGGGTGAGCACCCCACCTTGTCCCAGAAATTGATCTTAGAAAATTGATCCTTTGTTGACATTTCTGTTTTTAATACGCAAAGTGATTACTCCAAGTGCATTTTGAATCAAACATGACTCCAAGGTATTTAAAGGGCAAAGATTGAGTAATGTCTCTTCCTAATAGCTTGAGACGCAGTTGGGCTGGGAACCGCTTTCTAGTAAACACTACCAATTCAGTTTTATGCGGTGAAAACTCGATCCCCAAATTTCTGGCCCAGATGGACAGATTATCTAGGGAACTTTGCAATGGTATTTGCAAGATTTCAGTTATCAATATCTTTAACATAAAAATTATAAAGTAAGGGACTTAGACATGAGCCTTGGGGTAAGCCCATGTAGCTAATTCTGGAAGTTGTCAGTTGACCTAGATTAAAGGTCATTTGTTTTTCTGACAGTAAATTATACAAAAAGTTATTTAAAAATCCTGGTAAACCACTTCTGTGCAGACTATCTGCCAGTATATCTATGGAAACTGAATCAAATGCGCCCTTAATATCCAGAAATACTGAAGCCAATTGCTCCTTGTGTGCAAAGGCCAGTTGTATATCAGATGAAAGCAACGCTAAAAAATTGTTTATTACTTTGCTCTTAAGGAGAGCAAATTGCGTATTTGATAGCAGGTTGTTTGATTCAACCCAACAGTCAAGTCTTGATAGGATCATTTTTTCTAACAATTTCCTTAAACATGATAGCATAGAGATCGGACAGTAAGAATTGTAATCAGACACTGGTCTCCCAAACTTTTGAATAGCTACCTCACTTTAACTCACCTCCATGCGGGTGGAACTATATTTAATTCCATGAGAGTGTTCTCCAGTCTAAGAAATCGTCTTTTAGCGATATCGGGGAGATTTTTTAGAAGGTTGAATTTAATCATATCGCTTCCCGGAGCAGAGTTATTCGATGAAAGAAGTGCCATTGAAAATTCCAACATTGTGAATGTTTCCGTCCAGAGAACCGTTATTTCGGGTAGTATCCCGTAAATTCGGTTGTGTTGGGACAGAGTCTGGACAAACCTTTTTAGCGAAGTCGAATATCCACTGCATGGAGTATTCTTCACTCTCATTGGAGGATGAGCGGTTTCGCATGTAACGAGCCTTTCTCCAAAGCGTTGTCATCGAAGTTTCTCTAGATAATCCCTCTACAAACGAACGCCAGTAATTGCGTTTCTTTGCTTTGAGTAAGTTTTTAAGCTTTTTTTCAAGCATGAGGTTCTTATCAAAAAGCTCACATGTTTCATGTCTACGATAATCTTTAAACGCATCGGATTTCTCAAGATACAACTTAGTGCATTCCAGGGGTGGCGGGTCTTCTTTTGAGGGATGCACTTGGAACACGTAGTTTCTGAGCTTCTAATGCACTTTTGTACATCAGGTCGGAAAGGAAACGATACTCTTCTAATGGTGGCAGAGGATCGGTAGAATCAATACCAAAGGTTACCGCCGATGCAAAATGTTGCCAATCAATATGCCTCGTGAGGTCATAAGGAACATGGATTGACTGGTCTGTTTTATTAAAACTATTTGTGATTGAGATAATAATTGGTAAGTGATCACTACCATGGGGATCATTGATTACCTTCCACAGACAATCTAATGATAGTGAGTTAGAGCACAAAAATATGTCAAGTGGAATCTCCCTGGCAGGAGGTTTTGCTATTCGTGTCGCTTGGTCAAGTCAAGTTGAAATCGTCGCATAAGTCATAGAAAATACCCGCTCTATTGTCATCGTATTGTTCGCCCCAAGCAGTACCGTGGGAGTTCAGATCGCCCAGAATAAGAACTGGAGATGGAAGTAATGTAATTGAACTCAAAAGTTGACGGCGGTTTATTGATGCCCCTCGGAGGGACATAGACGGAAGCTATGCAGAGATCTTTATTCTTTACATTTATTTGGCAAGCGACGATTTCAATGCCTGAGATTATTGGGAGTGAGAATTTATAGAAGGGGTAGCACTTTTTGATCCCCAGAAGTACGCCACCATATGAATCATCTCGGTCCAGGCTAATAATGTTAAAATCGTGGAAGTTTAATTCATCTTCGGATGAAAGCCATGTTTCACAGAGAGCAAATATATCACAATCAGAATAGAGTATTATAGGGGTATGTGGATTATAACATTGTTCGATAATAAATATAATAATATACCGGCATTTAATTTATTTTTTAATTTTGACAAGCGAAACTATCGAAAAAAAACAATTTCAAAAAATTATGATTGCAAGACAACACCACCCTATTTCACCATGAAACACGCTACAAAAACAGACTACCTAATCCAACGAACCAACCATTGATTTCTAGCATACATAAGTTGACATATATGTCATAATGGGAGCCCCCGTTACTGAAAATTAAGTGCTGTCACTTTGTATAAATGTCACTTTGTGAAACTGCATGTCCGTTTGTGAAAATAAAAATGATTAGATTTTTCTTGTTTAAAAATTGAGAAAAAATAATTGAGATTCATAAAAAATATGTTTGTGCCAGGAAGAACGCCTACCATCGATACGGATGGAAAAAAACATGTTTTTTTTTTTTAATTAAAACCCCCTATTGTGAATCAAATACTTGAACGAGTCTAATTAAGGTATTAGACTACGATAGTTCCATTGTAATACGGTGATCATATCTTGATCCTCACTCGACGAATTATTCATCGAAAGATATGAATTCACCAATAAGGGGCCATGATACAGTCAATTGCTTGAAGTAGTTTCCAACTATAGGAATAAGCAGGTCAATAAGTCCTCGGAACGGTGAAGCATCCGAAAGGCCAGGAGTATTTAAAATGTTATCCACAATGTCCCTAAAATTAATCTTACCTCGCTTGGACAGGATATTCTTAGAATTGCGAAAACACGTAGTTTTTGGTTTTGGTAACCTCTTACGGTTACTGTTATTAGGTAGCGGCGGATTGGTATAGCTACAGCTAGGAACGGATGCATCAGCTATTACCGGTTTATTCGGTTTTTTAAATTGACCCCCGCTACCTCCAATTTTTTTGCAAGCTTTTGAGAGTAGGTTTTATTTGTTTCCGGCGCACACCCGGAGAACTAGTAGGCTTTCTTTTACCGGGGGCGTGTACCTCCGAAAATCCACTCTCATCGGCTTCGTCAGAGTCCAGTTCATCGGAAGACAAAATCAAGAAAGGATTTTCATTTTGAGCGGCTGATACAGACGATGCAGACGCTCCGTTTTGCGACTTTAACATTTCTGCATACGTCTGCTTGGAGCGTTCTTGTATGAAACGTCTCACGTTACCAGTGCGCTTCTTGTACACGGGGCAGTTCTGCAAATCGTTGAGAGGCTCTTTGCCACAGTAAGCACACTTTGTTGCTTCCTGTTGGTAAGCATCCTCAAGATGCCTTTGCCCGCATTTGCCACAACGGGGCTTGTTGTCGCAAAAAGTAGCCGTATGACCCAACTGTTTGCACTTGGTACAATTAAATACCCTTGGTACAAAAAGGCGCACTGGGAAAAAAACTTTATCAATTTCAACAAATTTTGGGAGCATTGATCCGGCGAAGGTCACTTGTAGCGAGTCCGATGGTGAATACGTCTTTTTTCCATCTACCATTGATCCTGCATGCAATTGTTTGCATTCCAGAATCTCAATGGTAGACGAAGCGGAATCTGGAAGTCGCCCCTTACCTTCCATAACGTCTTCACACGTCAGGCTCGCTGCAGAAACCACGCCATGTATCTCCACCTCTCGAGATGGGATGTAGACGTAGTACTCGACATTATAACCTTCGTCACTAGCAATTTCATTTGCAATTTTATACATAGGTGCAGTAACACGCAGTTTGTTTCGGATGACCTGATGGAATTCGGTCCCCGGATAACGACGCGTCAAATTTCTTTGAATGCCCATAAAGTCTAGGGCTTTCACTTTCTGCAGAAAGTAGACAACCCAAGGAGAGGCAGAAGACGGCTGATAACAGCGCGCTCTAAAACATCTTTGGGAGGCATGTCACCCCCCTTAGAATCATCCATGAAAGAAAAACAAATTAGGGAACAAAAAAAAAAAAATATAACAGAATAAAAATCAGATTTTTTTTTTTGCACCACTCTATGCCGAACGATTTACTATATGGGATATATGGGATTTACTCGGGTGTTTGACGATGGTACTGCCTGGACAGATCATCCGTCGGGCTCGGCCGGGAATGTCTGCTTCCCTAAAGGAACGCTCGGCTGGATATCGGCGGTTCAAACAGTGCACTAATTTTCCGATGCACTACAAATACCGAGTGGTTTTCGGCGGATTGAAAAAACAAACGAGGTAGTGCGGAGTGCGGAAACCCCCCATTTTTTATATTTTTCCTTTGAAGGCAATGAACTTCTTATAACGTTAGCGTTAAGAACTTATTTTTCTATGCAATCCTCATTTTGTTACAAACATTTGAAAGCTCCAATTTGTTCCACATTTTATGCTGATTATAACCATGTGGAACAAATGTGAGCGTTTTGGCAACTCTGCAAAGTTGTGAAATTACTTTCACCGCGAAATTTAAAACTTGTTCTGGCAACATTGCTGTACTTTGTTTATGTGCGATGGAACGTCAAACAAAAAAAGAGATTCATTTTTCATATGTGGATACTCGTAATTCCGCAGGTGTGAACAAGCGCTTCATTTTCTGTCCGTAAGTAGAGATATGCGGAATTTCGATTCAACGATTTTGCAACGGTGTTTATTTTATTCACAGAGGCTGATAACACTAGCCGCAGTGCAAAATTTACAAGATTGGCTCAGATTTGACAACTCTCGCTTCACGAATGGCTGCTTCCGCATATCTCTCTTACTATGAGGATCACCAGTCTGGGATCAACTGTATTTCTACATCTTGCGGTGGAACCATTATTCCTACAGACGATGCAGTAGCTTCACTAACGTTACCTTGTGTGCGTCCCACGTCCCGGTCTGCGCTGTGCGTCGATCGCACATTTGAGGATTAACCCGGACAAAAACCGATAAAAACCGCTTCAGCGTCATTACGCCAGTCGATGCACTTCGTGAGGTCGTACGCAATGTCGATCGAGCGAGATTGACATGAACCATTGGTGATAGAAATTTTGATAGGCAGGTGATCACTACCATAGGGATCTTGAATCACTTTCCACGTGCAATCCAATGATAATGAATTCGAACAGATTGAGAGGTCTAATTTGCTTCCAGGGTTTGGAGGTGGAGCCACGCGGTATTACTTCCGCATGTTGTCGTCGTACAGTGACCCCCCAGGCTGTACCGTGAGAATTAAAATCTCCTAAGATCAACCGTGGCTCTGGCATTGCGAGGCAAATAGTTGAAAGGTCCCTGCGGGATGTTGCCGTATTCGGCAGCAGGTATATGCTGGCTATACTAAAACTTTTGCCTCGAATAGTCACTTGGGATGCAACTCCTTCAGGGCCTATCATCGAGGGGAGATCAATGCTATAAAAGGAGTGGAGCTTATTAATCCCCAACAGCACCCCTCCATATGAATCCCCTCGATCCTGCCGAATTATGTTAAAATCGAGGAAAGAGACATCTTTATCAGATGAGAGCCATGTTTCACAAAGAGCAAATACGTCACAATGCGATTTGTGAACTAAAAACTCGAAAGCGTCCAATTTTTTTTAGAATACTTCTACTATTCCATTGTAGTGCTTCGATCATATCCCCGACCTCATTGGATAAATTATCCATCGAAAGATATGATCGAATCCAGAAGGAGCCATTTTGAAGACAGTTTCTTTAGGAGAGGTTTTACAAATGTAAGGATCATGTTGATGAGGTTTCTCGTTGTTAGTGAGACCTCGAAAATGGTGAAGATGAATTCCACAATCCCAGAAAGAGACATTTTTTCAGAGTCTTCGACTTGACACGGTCGAGATTCCGGATGTCTTGGTAGTTGGCGTCCTGGGCAAAACACTGGAACAACTGGGGTTTTAGATGTTCCCGGAAGTGTCGGAATGTCACTATCCAGTGGTTTAAAACCTGGAGGAGAAACTTTTTTTGTATTGCCACCACTTCTTGGATTGTTCAGAGGAGGGTGTGGAGCCTGTTCTACGTCAGCGCGTTTTGAGATTCTTGCTGATGGTGCCGTTGACGTTTTGCTGTAGCACGCTTTCTCTTCGCTCCCGTCTGAACAACAGAGTACTCCTCAGCATCCTCAAAGTCTGAGCCATGATCATCAATGGGCAGGGAAGATAAGATATTGTTGTCAGGTTGGGCTGGTGGAACAGCGGCCGGTGCGATCTTTTTAAGTATTTCTGTATAAGACCACTTTGACCGCTGCTGCAATGCACGAATTTCTTGTTTCTCCCGCTCTATATACTTCGGGCATGCAGAGAGATCATGTGGAGCTTCCCCACAGCATATACACTTGGGGTCCGTACTGCAGGGACCCTCCACATGTTGCTCACCGCATTTGCCGCATCGTGCTTTGTTACAGCAGTAAGGCGCAGTATGACCAAACTGCTGGCACTTTTCACAGTGCATGACCGTCGGTATATAGAGGCGAACAGGTAACCAAAGCTTCCCCAACACGAGGAAATTCGGGAGGGCAGCTCCAGAGAAGATCACACGATACGAGTTTGAAGGCCTTTTTTCCGTCGGAGGACACATGGTTCATTTGCCTGACATCAAGAACCTGAACTGATGGAACGGCGCGATTTTTAAACTCACCAGTTCCATGAGCCTTGATGTCAGCGCACGTCAAAAACGGTTCGGTGATCACTCCGGCTATTTCAACAATGTGCCAGGGAAGATACACATGGAATTCTAAGGAAAAGAGCTCTGAGGCAACAATCTTGTTAGCTTTTTCGCGATCACTTAGAGTGATGCGAAGCTTACTGCGGCTGGGAGAGGTTAATTCATGAATGCTCCGAAACGACTTTGCCAGATCTTTTTCAATTTGGAATTTATTCAACGGTTTTCTCTTGGGCCGAAAAAAAACCAGAAAAGGGCCTTTAGTTCCAGTTGGATAAGCTTTCCGGCGGGGAGCTCGGAGGAGGATGTAAAAGAAGTTGCTTCAGTCGAATTTGGCTCCGATGCTTTTTCTGTCTCTATTAAAGAAAAATTAGGAAAAGGTTGTAGAATAGGAGGAATATCATCATCCGAACTATCAAACTCCTCCGAACCCCGGCTCGGATTATTTTCATCCATCGTGGGGACTTAGAACGCCCACGAGGAGAATAAAACAATTGTGTTCAATTCAATATCAGAAAAATGAAATAAAGAACAAAATATAATATAAAAATATAGGACACAATAAATATTTTCGTAACTGAAAGGTGGGTTACTTATATATTATATTGCCGCGATTAAATTAACCTAAAACATGCTCAAAAAAAATCCACATACACAGCTCCTATCACAGAGAGAAAAAAAAGAAATAAAGAAAAATGAGATTATTCACTTATAGGTGGGTTAATCAATAATTTGAAAAAAAAAATTAAGGGAAAATAAACCAAAAAAAAAATAATAATAATAATAAAAAATACTTATTTAATACTAAGAGAGGTTTCCTGTTATCCGGGAAATCAAACCAAAGAAAAAAAAACAAAAAAATATATTTATATAAAAAACAGCAATAAATTTTACCGGAAACGTACTTCTGCCTGCAAGGGGGATTATCCTCTATCTTCAGTCAGTAGTGGAGCAAAGTGGAAATCAAAAAAATATTGTTACACAATTTGGTATGATGCGGCTGCTACTCGTGTCGGTCTGTAGATAGGCTATTGAAAAGCCTCCGGGTGCGTGAGGAGCAACGCCTTGACCGACGCGATGGAATGGTGCGGTGATGATGATGATGATGATGATGATGATAGCCGTCGTGGGGGAGAACGAAATTCTTCATACTTTCGGTGTCGATGACGGGTCGTTGGATGGTCCTTTACAAGGCTCGCCTGTAAAGGCCACTTCCTTCGTTCCGAACGTCGCACTGTGGCACTATCAAACTAGCTGTTACACCAGCTTTAGTGCAGAAAAAAAACCACGATCGTGGAGAAAATAACCAAAAAAGTAATTTGATTGCGGAGCTAACCAAAAAATGAACTTGCACACTAGAACATTCGACAAGGAATGCCCCCGTTATATGTTATTTATTATTTAGTATATTTCGTACACACAATATTAGGATATCATTATAGACAAACATGCCAATTTATTAAAATTTCAAACTTGAATGATACTACCAATGGATTGTTATTGAAAAATAAATAAAAATTAGATATGAATTAATACCCTTCTTGTCCTGGAAAAGCTGAAAACAGAATAGATCATTCCAAATATCAAAGATAAAATTTCAATAAAAGATATTGTTTTAAAAGACATGTAGTAATATTTTTTCTTTATACTGTTCTAGTAACATTTCAAAGATAGCAATTGGAGTGAACGAAGAGTCCGGTTTGATGATTCCTGAAATAAATGGCTTATCTTACCATAATGCCACTTAACACAATATCAAAATATAATCTTACATTGCTTGTAAGCACATGCCAGTCTTCTAGTAGTTGAAATTCAGAAGTGCAATTTTTAAATTAAGTGTAATGCTGAAATGCTGAAAAACAAATTGAGCCTTTGATGCCCGTCGTGTTGCTCCCGGCTCTTACATGGTTTTGGAATGCAAAAATGATTCAAAAGCGTGCTGAAATTATTGATAAAATGAAAATAGGAAATATACAATATGATTTAAAGGTACACGATCTTCAGTCGCACCCCCTCACTTACCTATTGTCAGATTGACAACATTGCCCAGGCTACGCCAACCAGCGTCTCCATGTTTCAGCTGGCAGTCTTTTGTGAAATCATATGACTCGTTGAGGCGTGAGGTAGGAACTTGTGAGGACGAGTTGTCGTATGCATCCTCCTTCGAAGTTGTCAACTCACCATTTGAAGCCCTACAAAACTAAAAATACCTACGGGGTCAAAACACAACGGTCAGGTTTCGACGGACTCGTGCAGGGGAGGTTTCCGACCATCTTTGCACTGAGGGTACCGAAGCTGATCCTAATCCAACTTAGATTTTTCGAGCTATGCACACCTCTGTAAAGAGTGATTATTAATTACAAAACTAAAAATATCTACGGGTGAAAACACCACGGACATTTTTTGACGGACTCGTGCAGGGGAGGTTTCCGATCAACTCTGCACTGAGGGTACCGAAGCTGATGCTAATCCAACTTTGATTTGCCAGCTATGTAAATTTTCAGAAAACGGACAAGAAGAAACCAACAGTTTCCAACAAAATACCTTCAAGGGAAAACCCAATAAAATACGACATACACTCACCTTATGTGAGCTTGTAAATATTTGTAAATATTAGTGTACTAGTAGCCTAACTTCCCTAATTCTTAGTCCTTGTATAGTACCTACATCTAGATTGTAAATAATTACGAGAAAAAAAAATTATTCACGGGTTTCTTTCCTTTTTTTTTCGTTTATTATCGTTCATTTCCATCTCGTATGTATAATAGTGTACATGCTCAAATTTCCTAAAAATAAACTGAAAGTGTACATTAATTAATTGATTTTCATCTCACCTTAAACGTTCCCGTTGTAGATAGATGCCAGTAGAAATCTACATTCTTTTACTCAATATTTTCATGTCCTTGTTTTGGTTAATTTGTTTTGCTTCTTCGTTCCGTTTAGTTTCACTTCCCGTCTTTTTTTATCCGCCCGTTTCTGCAAATATGCAAATTGAAACATCCTCCTACTATAGACACTCAAGTAATAGACCGGCCAACGTGAATCTGGCACAGTTGATCTATCCAAAACAACTGTCAAATCGTATGGAAAATGTTCGTTTTGGATACAACATGGCGGCACGTTGGCAGGTCTATTACTTGAGTGTCTATACTTTTTACCCTTTCTTGAAAAACGTGTGTAAAAGTTAATATGAGCAGCCGCTATAAAAAGCAAGTTCAGAGAAAAACAAACAAAAAATTTCAGGTTATGTGCTAGTCTTTTTATTAGTAAACACTAACATGACAGTTATCGCACAACTGCAGCGCCGCCTACCAGGAGCATAACGACATACATTTGAAATGTCGGTTTAAAGTTTTACACAAGTAGCAGACCGAAGATGAACGTCTGTTCTCTGTGCTTGAAGTGCACACATGCACTCATCAAAATGAACATGAACACGAGCGTAAGCTTCGTGCTCATGTTTTGTGCACCGTTCACAGCGGCGCTCGCAGCCGCGCTCAAAACATCTATGTTTGCACTTCATATCCAGATGATCGTTTTTATTCTGTTTTGCTCTTTGCGGCGTTTTCTGGTTTACACCCTACACAGTTCAATGAAAACTAGATAATAATCGCTCAGAACTCGGAAATATTTGGTAGGTTTATTTCTTATAGAAAATAATAAGACCTATATATTTTTATTTCGTCAGTAGGGTGACCATTCCGCAATGGAGTGGTCCAGAAAATCACGATTTCCTTAAATGTTATTTATTTTGAAAATTTATAACTCTTGACCCACTTGACAAATTTTCAAGATTGATCCTTGAAATAGATGCGTAGTTTTGAGGAAAGATATAAAAAAGGTACACGACTGCTTACTTTCTGTGATAAAAATACGCTTTTATTCGTGGCACAAGTAAGATCTCTTGTTTCGTGTTAAAAAAATTATATCGTGTAAAACAATCAAAAGTTTTTCAAAAAACAAGTTAATGATTTCTTTCAACTTCATAAATGCTATTCATTAAATTGGTAAAATTGAGAGAAACAGATCACTGCCAAACACTTTTCAAATTTTTAACCGATTTAAAATTTAAACACGGAACGAAAAATCATTCACATTGTATTCTTTTACTTGCCAAATGATAAAAAATAAATTCAATTACGTATGATATACAAACATGGTAATATCTACTTATCGACAATATTTCGAAGAAAGTGTAAGATTCATTTATCCAAAACTTGATATTTTCAATTGATTTTGATGATTCAAATACCTTTGGAAAGATAATGTAAGATAATTTGCCATTTAGACAAAGAGATTTCATTTAGGTAGCAAAGGATGTAAAACTGATGACCACAACTTAAGTTAGAGCTTCATTTGTATGGTGCTGTGCACTTGTTTAAAAAAAAAATTAAAATAACTGGAAAATATGACCTGATGATTTTTTTTCTGGATTTTCGAATTTTCACTGTACTCAAAACAGTACGCATAGAAATGCTTTCACTTGCCGATGTTTAAAAAAAACTTGTTAACCGGTGTAATCAAATATTTTACACCAATTCGTCCAATAATTCAATTTCATAACATTGTGTGTTGTATTGTGATTATAACTATATATTATTACTTGAGCTTAGTTGTCTTGGATTGTCATTTTATCTACTAGGGATGGCAGACATCAAGGAACGTTTTTTTTACGTTTGATGAACATGAGAAAGTGTTCAAATGTAAGGTTGAGGGATGCCCTGGAAAATTAAAAGACGGTACAAGTAGTTTGAAGCGGCACATTGCCCAACTCCATCCAAACGTTGCAGCTCAAATTGGCATAACTGCTTATAAACGTAAATCAGACCAGTCAGTTGAAGCGGTGCACAGCTCCCCAGCAAAACGATTAAAGGCCGTGACTATCTACGTCGACCCTATCGAGTTCCATAGCTCTCTCGTGGAGATGCCTTCGATTAAATCAATTCCATTCAACTTTTTTAATTCGAAGCTATGCCAAACGACCATTGGACTTGTGGCAAAGGCGCTTAAAATTCTTTTATACGGAGAAGCGATCACAATGGATATTGCTAAGATTGCCACCATCATACGCAGCATTATCGCCGAAGAATTGCAAAACATTTTTCTGCCTAAAATTTGACGGAGCTCAACGTCATAACCGAAAATTTTTTGGCGTCAATGCGAGAGTCTTGGTCGATGGGAAACTGAAGACAAGAACGCTCTCTATGATGGAAATAAAAACGCGACAGACAGGGGAAAACTTAAAAACCCGAATTGCAGAGATTTTGACGATGTACCGCACTAACGTAACACATGTATATGCATGTACCACAAACAATGGAAAGAACATGCTCAAATGCGTTTCTGAGCTGAACAAATTACAGTACTCGACCCTCCAAGAAATCTGCATCGCATCCGAAGATGGTTGTTCATCAACCTCGACAACGCATATGACCCCGATCACCCCAACGAATCCGATGACCTCAACGATTCTGACGACTCCAACGAGTCCGGAAACCCCAACGACTCTGACGGGCTCAACGACTAACACGGTTTCGAAGGCTATAACGTTCGCTACACCGGAAAACGCGTCGGACGATGTTGACGAAAAAGATCTGGCCAAATTGGACGTTGAGGTTGACGAATTCCTTGAAGCCGTGGAGAACATCCTGCTTGAAGGTGATGAGCCTTGCATATGTTGCATGAAATGCACGGGCCATACTGCGAACTTAGTCGCTAAGGATGCAGTGAAAGGCGACGACGAAATTTTGAACAAGATCCGAAAAATTGTAAAAGCATGCCGTAAAACGGAATACGGCCCCTTCTTCGAGTTTGCTAAGGTACCGCTTCCAAAAATCGATGTCGATACACGCTGGGGTTCGCTGTACGATATGATGAACAGCATGCACAAAAATGAATCGTTTTTCAAGGATCTGGGAATGAAGTTTGCTGAGCTACATCTGTCGGAGGAAGACTGGGCATATGTCAAGGAATATGTAGATGCATTTGGGCCGTTGTACGCCTTCACAAAGAGCGTTCAAGCTGATGGACTTGTTTTGGACGACGTTTTCAAATTCCTGAAAATCTGTCAAATGCAAATACAGAAAATTCCTCCTGGGAATAGATTTTCCGAAGCAGTTCAGACACATCTCGATAAAAGATCCAAGCAAATGATGGATAACGATGCATTCCGAGCAGCTATGTTGTTCGACCAACGTTGTTGCTTTATGAATTCACCATACTTGTCAACGGATGACAAATTGGCTGCTATCGTAAGTTGTAATTAAGTAATACAGACTGGTTTCTTAACCCCTCGATGTTATTGTCGTGAAAAATCCGAAATACTTTGGCTCATTTTGTACGATAATAAAAAAACATTAACACTTCATATGATCACTTTAACAAAAATAAAAATAAAATATTGAAGCACTTTTTCAAAATTATCACTAGTAAGCGCGAGCAAATTCCTTTAAATTCCACTATAGGAAGCTTCTCTTTTGACAGATAGGCCTATTTCGTCTGCGACTTACAGACTTCTTCAGTGTCGAGTGCTCGACTTGAAGGGAACATCACAGTAGGTCTAGTATTTATAGTAGGTTTGTTGATACCTGAATGTATGAGGTAGAGTGTGTGAGGGGGTATACTGAATGTGTTTATGTGTGTACCTCAAAGGTTGTTTGGTACCTCAAAGGTTGTGTTTTGAAATGAAAGGATATTAATTCCTACTTCGTTTGAAGGTAGTCAAATTGGCGTTGTGTTGTTTTTGTGATGTTGGTAGAAATTTAAACAGCCACGAATATCCGTTTCCTTGATCTTTGTTAAGCAATTTTTTGGAATTTTGTTTGTGGATTGCTATGCTTTCCGCTACATTTAGTTTCCAAGGGTTTGTGATATGCCTTAAAATTTGTATGTTATTTAAGTTTAAAAAATGTTCTTCGTTGAATATATGTTCAGCTACTTTTGATTTAAAATGGTGTATGATCCCTTTTTCGGTGTCTTTGTTTGCTTTAGTGACTTCTGCAACATGTTCTTTGAAACGAATATTGAGATTACGTTTAGTTTGTCCAATGTAAACTTTTCCGCAATGGTCACAAGTTATTTTGTAGACCCCGGATTTGCTAAGACTCTCAATGGGGTCTTTAGCAGAACCTAAGAGAGTTTTAAGCTGATTATTTTTACTAGTAAAAACTATTTCAAAACCAAAGTTCCGTAGGATTGGTCGTAATTGTGTAGTGTGGCTATCGTGTGTCATTGCTATTCTTTTAAGTTGGGGTTGTGTTTCTGTTAGTGTGGTGAGGGATTCTTTGTATTGTTTTTGTGTTTTTTTGTTGATTACGTTTTGTATTAGTCTTCGGGAGTAACCATTTAAGTGTGCTGTGTCAAAAATGTATTCGAGTTCTTTAGTTATGCCGTTTGGACTTAGTGGTAATGTCTGTATTCTGTGAATCATGTGATTAAATGATGCTATTTTGTGTTGGTATGAATGATTAGACGTATGTGGTATTGTACGTTGTGTATTTGTTGGTTTTCTGTAAATTTCAAATGAGAGTTTAGATTGTTCTTTTACTACAAGCAAGTCTAAGAATGGTAATTTATTGTCATTTTCAATTTCATAAGTGAATTCAATGTTTTTATGTGAGTTGTTTAAAGTGTTTAGGGTGAGAGGTAGGAGATCTTTCATTAAAATGCAAAACACATCATCAACATATCTACACCAAACGGTAGGTAGTTGATTCGTATCTTGTAATTGTTTTTCGAAATTTGCCATAAATATTTCGCTCAGAAAGGGGAAAAGGGGGTTACCCATAGGGGCGCCTTTTAATTGTTTATAATTTTCGTTTCTGAAAGAAAAATAATTTTCTTCCATGCAAAGTTGTGTAAGTTTTATGTATGAACGTACTTTTTTCTTCCATGCCATGTCGTCATTTTGAAAGAGTAACCAATTCTCTAATAAGTTTAAAGTTTCTTTTACTGGACTACTAGGAAAGAGGGATTTGACGTCAAACGATACTAAAATTTCATCCTCATTTATGTCTACGTTATGGACGAGCTCTGTGAAATGTTGTGAGTTTTTAATTGCTCGACTGAAAAATTGTTTTGGCATGTTTTTAAATTCGTTAACTAACCATTTTGCTATTTTATGGGTGGGTGATCCTATAGCTGAAATAATTTCACGCATTTCGTTGCCAGGTTTGTGAACTTTTGGAAGACCTTTAATAGTAGGCGAATCGGAAAGAAAAAGTCTTCAGTCACTAGGTCTACCGTCTTTGGACCACTCAAATGTACTTCAGATTGTTTTCCGAACAACAAGTTTTCGTCGAACACAACGTCTCTTCCAGTTACGATCTTCCGTTTTTCACAGTCCCAAAGACGGTAGCCATTCACTGTGTATCCGACATGGTATAACTTTCTGCACTTTGAGTCCAATTTCGTTCTTAACTCCTTCGGAATATGAAGATACGCAGCACTACCAAACACTCGTAATTTCTTCACGTCCGGTTTTCTTCCATACCACAATTCGAACGGAGTTTTCTTCTCCGCTATCGCTGATGTTGGACATCGATTCGTAAGATATGGGGCGGTGTACACAGCCTCACCCCACATTTCCTTACTGAATCCACTCTCCGCCAACAGTGCACGGGCACGATCCATCAGCGTACGGTTCATCCGCTCTGAGACACCGTTTTGTTGAGGAGTATGCGGTACGGTAAACTCCATGGCGATTCCTTTCTTCCGACAAAAACAGCGCATTTGATCATTCGCGTATTCTCCTCCGTTATCCGTCCGAAACCTCGCAATTCGAGAACCGAAACGAGCAGTAACTAATGCCTCGTAGTCCCGAAAACAGTCGAACACTTGGTCCTTTGAGTCTAGCAGATATACAACCGTGAAGTGCGAATAATCGTCTATGAACGACATCACAAAACTTTTTCCGTCCCATGTCACTGGCTTTATTGGACCACAAACGTCACTGTGGATTAATTCCAGCGGTCGCGACGACCGTCTTTCCACGCTCAACGTGAACGGCAACTGAACAATCTTACCCGCTAAGTACGGCTCACAAACCACCATATCATCGTCTAATTTCTTCAACTGTAAACCGTCAACCATCTCATTGTTCACCAGTTAACGAAGGCTATCGCACCCCACATGACCGAATCGTTGATGCCACAACAACGCACTACGGGATACCTTTCCAGACACCATAGCAGTTCCCATATCACTAGGTTGGCAATAAATGTCAAGTTCATACAACTTTCCTTTGAGCCAGCCAACAGCAGTAACAATACCGTTCTTCACGATTTCTGCTTTCTCACAATCAAAACAAACTTTCAATCCAGCCTTCGCAACTCGTTTAACCGAAAACAGATTGCAGCTGAGTCCCGGCAAAAATAGCACATTTTTCGCAACACACTTTTTCGTCTCACCGCTCACGACAGCATACAGTGTTACGTCACCGCAGTATTCAGCACGAAGCTTTTGTCCGTTCGCCACCACAATTTCCACTGGCGAATTCAGTCGTCGCATTGACGAAAACCATTTTGCGTCATTTAGCATGTGGTCGGTGGCACCAGAATCAATATACCACCCCACTTTCATCAAATCACTACTTTCGGCCATCATAAATGCGATCTCTTGCTGCTCGTCACTAACACCAACGTGAGCCTTTTGTTTGCTCGCTTCGTTTTTCGGTTTACCACTACTCTGATCACTCATCTTCGCCATTCGGCAATCAGCCTTTTTGTGACCTAACTTTCCACACGAAAAACACTTGAGCTTCTTCTTCCCGTATTTGCTCGAAGCCATGGCAACACCATCATGGCCGCTACTCGTTCCACAACCTGACTCAAGATTTCACTTTTTCATGTCCACATGCAGAAGCCTTTTCTTCACAAAGTCCATCGTGACTCCACCTGGAAGCGTTTCGATTGCCGTTACCACCGGATTGAATGACGGGGGCAGTGTCAACAGCAAGTGACACACCGCATCCGACTCCTCGACATTTGCACCACTTCCCTTGAGTTCACGGATCAACTTATCAAAGTTCACCAGGTGTTCCGCCATTGTCTTCCCAGCCCCCTCCACATAACGCAATGTGAGGAGCTGTTTCCTGACGTACAGCTAACCGGCAACACCTTTCCGCTCGAAAACGTTTTTCAACGTTTCCCAAATCTGCTTCGGTGTTTGGCACTCTTTAATTAACTCGAGCTGGCTGTCCGCGACCGCTTGCACAATAATTGATTTGCACTTTTTCTCTCTTTTTCTCCTTTCTACAATTCGCTTCTTTTTATTTTCACGTGCCGCTGCCGTTTCACCATCCACATCGCGAAGATCTTCGATGTCTCCGATTTCCTGTTGGAGACAATCCAACAAATCGTGCATGTCCAGCACGGTCTCGAGGCGGAACTTCCAGTTATGGAATCCTTCTCCATCGAACGCGACAATTTTATTTTTGACGTAGGACTTACGTCTCTCTTTTCTATTCCTGTATAGGGGCGCCGTTCTGAAATTTCTGAAATCGCAAGCGTTACGCGGGTTTGGAGACTTTGACCAATAATATCTCCTCTCTGGCCTACAGACATTTTACGATAAGTATTTCATTCAAAAGATAGAACATCAAAGCTGAATACCGGTTGATAACTAAATTCATTACATTTGTTTAACTAATTAAAAAGTACTTTAGAGAAAAATGTTTAAATGCACAACGCTATTGGTCGAAAATGACATCATATTTGCACCACGCTCTGATTGGTTCATACTGCCACAGTTATCGTGCCAACGAATATCAAACATGAGGGGACGACCGAACAATCATCAGTTCTCGCTGTGCATCCGCATGCGACAGACGTGTTTGCGGAGCACGTTGGTAGAAAACGCCGCCCGTGAACAGAAGAACACCACACCAAGAAGAACGATCCACGTCACCTGCAGCTTGCCATCCGCAACGACGAGGAGGTGAAAAAAAATTTCTCCGGTGTGACCATTTCACAGAGTGGTGTCCTGCAGCCCAAGAACACTGAAGAAAATTTCAATCGCGAACAATGTTATCAACTAAAATCCGTCCTTTTCAGGACGATCAAATCAAGTTGCCAACTAAAGAGTATGTTTGATAGAAATTTCTCTTGAGCTCATCGAAATTTTCATTACCACGCACCGGCTCAATATGGCGTTGAAAAAGCCGCGTCCCGGAGAAAATGGCCTGATCAATCGCCCACATCATCTTCGTGGTCAAGTGGTTAGCGGCGTCGCACGTCGTTCATTGCCATGAAGTGAGGGTTCGATTCCCGCTCCAGCCTGTGGAACTTTTTGCAAAACGAAAATGTCCAGTCTAATCCACTGGGTGTTAGGTTAAGTTGTTCGTTGTAATTCGCTCTATGGTCTGTACAATCTCGAGTGGAAGACGTTGCAAATGTCAATTTTTATCGTAGTATTACGTGCTGCCAAACACTCAGGCCATCCTGCTGCCCAGGAAGACCGAGAAGAAAATTTCAATCGCGAACCATGTTCCCTCCGTTAAAAACTAAAACCCGGTCTTTTAAGGACGAACAAATAAATTTGCCAACTAAAGAGTATTTTTGATTGAAATTTCTTTTGAGCTAATCGAATTTTCTTTACCACACACCGGCTCAACATGGCTAACAAACAACTCTATGGCGTTGCTTGAAAAGCCGCGTTCTGGAGAAAATGAGCAAAATTTTTTATTAGTATCCATTTATAAATCTCTATTTGCCAGGTTAAAACTAGCAAGCACGTTGAATATTCATCAAACGAAAACTTAACAGTTAATTTGAGCCGAACTGTAACACGGCAGACCAATTATGTGTTTCACATATTCAGTGTTGGGGGTAGGTAGTAGTAGGGCTTCATTGTAGTTCTTGTTGTACATAGGTACATAGTGGATCAGTTGCAGCTAATAGATTAGGTTAGTTGCAGGTAGTTTTAAAATGTGAGTTATAATTTTTCTGGCCAATATTTAAAAACTCTATTGTTTTGCAGTTTCAGAAGCAAGTGTGTCTATATCTCAACTCCCTTTGGATGGGGTTCTGAGGCCCTGACAAGGGCCGTTTTTCTGTTGCCTGAGTAGAAAAGATGCGAATTTAACCTCCGAAACGCCTGTCGCTCTAATGAAAACTAATGATTTCATTTCCACGCTGTTGTCTGGCGTAACAACTGAGGCCCGTCCCCTTTTGTAAAATTTGATTCGCATTACCTTCGTTGAGAACCCCCTTCCTGTTATGCAATGGTATATGCCATTATATAAAACAGGCCTGGCATGGCGAACAGCTATCATTCGGTCTTGGATTATCGACACGTTCAGGCGTTTGGGTATCCCGCTCTCGTGATAAAAAAAAACGCTTTTCCAAGTTTTTCGTCCGGCTGCTAGAGATCGAGTGGACGCCCCTGATGTGGCTGGCACGTCCGCTAGACGAGGCAAGCGGAAGAAGCCCGACGTCGACGCTGACGTAAATCATCCTTCCGTAAACAACTAAAATCTGTCCTTTTCAGGACGACCAAACCAATTTGCCAACAAAAGAGTATGTTTGATTGAAATTTCTCTTGAGCTCATTGAAATGTTCATTACCACGCACCGGCTCAACATGGCGTTGCTTAAACTGCCGCGTCCCGGAGAAAATGGCCAAATCAATCGCCCACATCATCTTCGTGGTCAAGTGGTTAGCGGCGGCGCCCGTCGTTCAAGCGGTTGTTGTCATAAAGTTGAGGGTTCGATTCCCGCTCCAGCCTGTGGAACTTTTTGCAAAACGATAATGTCCAAACTGGTCTACTTGGTGTTAGGTTAAGTTGTTCGTAATTCGCTCTACCCCCAAACTAAGAAAGTAAGATTGAAAGACAATTTCGCTTGATTTTTTTCCATTCTTGCTATTGATCGTAACTTGGATGAAAAATCTAACATTAGTTGTGGGCAAAATAGCAACAGCAATTCGAAATGAAAAATTGAACGTGTGCGTGAGGTTGTGCGCAGTGATATTTAGTTGATGAGTAAGAGATGTGTGTCCCGAAAGTCAGATCCACCACAGATCACCAAAATATACGTCAGCGTCAGCGCGGCGGCTCTTGATGGCAACCATTCAGCCACTTTGCCAAACTAAGAGATGGGGAATAGAAACCCTACACGTAGTTCACTTGGCGAGGAATTCAGGGTACAGAAATGAAGCAAATGGACATATTTTCTACCAAGCTATGTGCAATAGGGTGCCAAAAAAAATCGACTTTTCGAATTTCAAAAACGGGTAATGCTCAAAAGTTTCGTCTCCTCAAAAAAAAGTCCCCATGCAAAATTTGAGCTCAATCGGACTTCGTTAAGTGTTGGACCAAAGCGGTCAAAGTTTGACTTTTTTGAAACACGAAAAATTTCCTTCGCCGATAGTACTGATAGAAGGAACGGACTCACTCTGGGTTTGAGATGAGGACTCGAAATCACTAGCAGTTAATTTTTTTCTTTCCTGTAGACTTGCTTCTTCCTGCTCACTTGTTCGTGGATTAGTCTCTGTTGTCGCCTCTGCTGTTTCTTCCTCCTCAAAATCACTACACGAGATAGTTGCCGTTGGAAAAGACTCACTTGTTGTTGGAAGAGTTAGTTCTCGTTGTTCTTGCAAATACCGATATGCTTTTCTTTCTACTTTATTCTTCGGTTTATACCTCTTCCCGATATCGAAAAGGTTCTGCAATGAATCAGAGAAATCCTTTCTCTTCTCAATTTCTCTCGCCGACATTCTTAGCTTGCGCTTCTGCAAGATTTTCCAAGTTTCGTAGTACCGCAAGATTTTATGTTGCACTGTCCTGTCGTCGAGCAAATGGTTCAAATGCTTTTTATTCCATGATACTTTCAAAGCTTGTATTGTTAATTGTGCACTTGGTTTAGTCTTTTGCTTCTCTGCTCGCAAATGAAACATGAATTTCCGGAAAACTTCGTTGTATGTAGGCAAATTCGAAGATTCGGGGAACAAAGGTAGGTATTTTCCAACTAGCCGAATATCCTCCATTTTGAAAAACAAAAAACTGTTGACTAGACCGCGGTTCCTCGTTCAAATATAAAAATACTGAATGAGTAAAACTAAAAATAACAATTCCTTATATACCAAATGTGTGGCCATTTCATTACCTACTCAGTCTTTCAAAACTGCTCGCTTGGGACGTATTCGTTGCCTACGGGTAGCTTATATTTTGTTTGGGTAGATAACACTTCAGAACAAAAAGCATTCGAAGCAGACGTTGTCACTACCGAAGCGCGTATACCACAGCAAGCGGCAGGTAACGTACTTTTGTTTTGATCCCCTATAACGTACCTACTTGTGTTTCTCGGAAATGAAGCAGTCCAAGGCCAAGAACCTCTTTAGAAAAGATAAACAAAAAACTTTTGTTGCACTTCGTAGTCGCCTATCAAGCTATTGTAATAATTTGGGTACATCAAAAATCGTTTTTTTTTCCTTATTTTTGTCCATATTTTGGTAACGGCACATTTTTGTTAACTATTAAAAAAAACATAATAAAAATATCTTAACGAAGTGTAGTATGCCAAAAAAGAATCATGGTTTCAAACTATACAAAAAATATTGACTGGTAAATTTGCTGGAAATATTTTGTTGCTTTTAATTTCCAACTCAAAGGACCACCCTAATGGAAAATAACTGAGCCACCCTAATGAAATATCATATATTTAATATTGATAATGGCTTACGATTATATAAGAGATGTTTTGATACTATTATCTTATTTTTTTTATTTTTCTATAAAATGGACCACCCTAATGCAAAACAAGTGAACCACCCTAATGAAATATCACATATAATATGCTAGCAGTTGCCAACGATGATATAAGACATGTTTCAGTACTATTGCCATGGATATCTCAGCAATTGAATTCAAATCCTCCATATCAAATTCATTTCACTCCTCCACCTCAAAAAATTTCTAAGTCCCAAAAAGTCAATTTTTTTCAAAAAATTTTTTTTCGAGATAACACCAGATCTCGACGTTTCATGCATTTCTAAGACATTTGGCATCAAAAACAAAAAATCGATTTCGGAATTTTCCACGTACCCCCCCCCCCTTGGGAAATTTTTCGTGTTTCAAAAATGTCAAACTTTGACCGCTTTGGTCCAACACTTAACGAAGTCCGATTGAGCTCAAATTTTGCATGGGGACTTTTTTTGAGGAGACGAAACTTTTGAGCACTACCCGTTTTTGAAATTCGATGGTCAATTTTTTCCCATACATGCCATTGGCACCCTAAGATGAGGGGGGGGGGGGTGCTAATTTATCGGAAGTTGAATACCAATTCCTTCCAAATTGATTATATCAGCGGATAGAGATAATGCTCCTCTTCCTTAAAGAGCGCTTAATTTGTATTTGTGACCTTTTGTTCAAGAGCAAATGACTACGAAAGTCATTGTTTACAAAAGCAAATTCGCCTTAATCTAATGTTGGCGCTGATTTAACAAACAAAATATCATTAACAGTAAATTCGAGCCGAACTGCAGTTTCTATAAATTTTCGTGGAGAACCAACAGCGGAAGAAGAACCAGAGCCTCACACACCAATAGCATAGGGTTTCATGGTTCTATACTGAATAGAATATAGTAGAAATTTATTAATTCGATGACATCAATTTCTTCACATCAACAAGCAGTCCTACGTCAACTTTGCAGTTATGTCACTGACATAACTCACCCTTTCGTTTTTATCTTCCATTTCTGGGCCCATAACCTAAAGAGCGGCGCAATAGGTTATAACACGCGGAACGAACGAACGAAGAACTACCGAGGGCTAGAGAGAACAAAGAAAACACAAGTTTATCGTTCAGAGTACTTAAAGCGAATGACATTTATTCATCAGTATTGTTATACAGAAGGTAAGGATACATATGACGTTTATCATCAAGATAACTCAGTATAAAGGTAAGGTAAAGTAAGCGAGGGATGATTGATTGTATAATTACACTCTTATTACCCTTTACCCTTCTCAACCTCCCTATGTTTGTCCTAGAGAGTTGAAAAATACGTGCACCAAATTTGGTTAAAACGGATCCACGCGTTCTTAAGTTATTGAGGGTCGTATATTGCTGATTGCAGTTAAAATTGGACTCCGACAAAAATAGAAAAAGTGTGATAAAAGTGCACGTTTACGACAAATCGTTTCCTGTCTTCAGTGAACTTATACCTTTCAGCATAAAGGATAAGTGCACCGAAGACAACAAAACGATTTGACGTAAACGTGCACTTTTATCACACCTTAAAATGCGCAAAAAGCACTTCTAGAGTCCAATCACAACTGCAACCAGCAATATAAAAAACGTAGAAAAATACAAACATTGATTTTTATAAAGAAGACACATAGATATTATAATATTATAATATCTGAGGGCATATAAAATAAAAATAAATTAAAGTTGTCGTAAGAAATAAATACAAAAATGGTGATAGGTCCAACGGAAGTGATCTATTAATCAAATATTTTTCTACTATTTTCAGCACTTTGCTAAACTCCAAGAAGCGGCTAGAAAGGATGTGGAACGTGCTTTTGGAGTCCTCATGGCACGATTTGCTGTTCTGAAGAATCCAGCAAGACTGTGGCATAAGGATGATCTGGCAACAATCATGCGTTGTTGCATAATATTACACAATATGATTATTGAACATCAACGAGATACTACAACCGAACCTGGCCGGCGTCGGTGGGGTAACAGTAAGCGTGACTGCTACTTGCCCCCAGTGGGTCTGGGTTCAATCCCAGTCGACGTCGGTGGTTTTTCTGAGGCGAAACAATTGAGGTGGGTTATATCAGGGATATAACCGCGAGGTTCACGTAGGACCGCGTTGGTGTATAGTAATAATGGTATCGTCTAATCTATACATATCATAACACATTTAGTTGGATTATAATAAAATGTTTTTAATATTTTGCTTTGACACCTTTTGAAATTTCTTTGGAAATTTTCTACTACTCGAGCCATTGCTTTTTCAGTTCAGTTTAATAAAAAAAAAACATTTGGGTTTAATGAAACATCTCTGTCGAATTTACTACTGTTGACTGAATTCCTCTAACAATCCAAAATGTACTATTTTTGATAATATACAAAGGTTGTTTAGGATAAATCACGCGCATTCCACTTAAACACAAACTTCTTTATTGTAAAATTTAATTGGTCTTTTAATTCAATCCAGATACTAGTTTAGTCGCTGTGAATGGCTGACGGCAAGATACTTGGGATGATTCTAGTAATCAACTTGTCACAAATGTCGTTTTCCGCTTGGAGGTTCGGCTTCAGAGCGGAAGCCGCCCGCGCGGATTATTGATTTTTATGACAGCAATAGGTCAAGCGGGGAAACTTATCGATAATTTTCGAGCCAGACGCACAATCGCGAGAAAACGAGAAACCGAAAAACACAACCGTACCTGCTGCTCTATCGAATTTGAATATCCGAATGCAATCATTGTGGTTCAAATCGTGTGCTTTATACTGGTGTTGATAGCATTGCCTCAAAAGAAGAGAGGCACAAACATGCCGAACGAACCGAATTTCACAAGAGGGGGCGGGCTTAAGTTATAAAACCAGACACCGGCAACAAAGCAAAATAAATTTGCAGCTGAGAGGTGTGGCTATGAATACAGCCATACATGAAATGAAACCTAGTGAAATAAGAAGAAGACAATTTGTTACCCTTTTTTGAGGACCGGGAGAGGGAAAACCACATTTTCAACTAGTTCGTATGCAGATTTGTATCGGAGCATAAGTAGGTCATGTTTAAGTTAATAATTAATAATTGAACTACTTATACTGATAGCACTTAATTGAAATTTTAATCAAAAACATTTGTAAGTTTTTCTGATCAAATGGTATATAAATGAAGGTTCAGTCAAGCGACAGTAATGAGCGTTAAAAAACCTTTCACTTTTGGGTAACGCTCTCATTTTTCAAAATTTTGAAATGACACCCGGTATAGAACAGAGAAACGTAGTCCTAGGTTAAAATCTGGTCACGTCTTCCTTCGGAAGGGAATTAAAGCCGTTGATCCCGGCTCATATTCATGAGTCGTTAGGTAGAGTCCAAGTGGTGGAGTCGTCTTCCTGGCGTCGGTGATTGTCACCATGTGAGGAAGTAGGCCGACGGAAGAAAAAAACCGAACCTGAAAGAGATTTCTGGATCAATGATGGGTCATTAAACATGGGAATCAGTAGTACAAACTTTACGGCTTTCCTCGCACGTTATGAGGAAGTTCACAATGCAACGATCCATCACCAGTTACGAGAAGATTTGATTGAACATCTGTGGAAAGTAAAAAGGAGAAGAGGAATATCACACACACACATCACACACACACACACACACACACACACACACACACACACACACACACACACACACACACACACACACACACACACACTAAAACACACACTGGCTAGGCTAAACTGGCAGGCCTAGGCGCCGACGTGCGGAGTATGCGCTGTACCCGCACCGGCGAAATGCCCCTGAAGCTTAAAAAAGCGACAACGCTTAAGAGACCTGGCAAAACAGGCCTTAGGTGAGGGTGTTGAGGTGCGCGCCCTCGTCTCGCAGGTGACGATCCAGTGTAAAAACCTGGATGAGATCACCGAGGCAGACGAGATCTCCACTGCACTGAAGGAACAGTGCAAGGTCGAGGTTGCTGCCGCAGACATACGTCTGAGGAAGGGTCCACTCGGGACCCAGGTGGCAACCCTGAGGGTAGCGGCAGTCGACGCAGACGCGGCGTTGAAAGTGGCGAAGGTGAAGGTGGGATGGTCAATATGCCCACTAAGCCTGCACCAGCCGCCGAAGGCATGTTTCACATGCCTAGAGAGCGGGCACATGTCCTGGGAATGCAAAGGCCCAGATAGGAGCAACATGTGCAGAAGGTGTGGCAGCACTAGCCACAAGGCGCGGGATTGCAAAGGTCCCCCCAAATGCTTGATGTGCGCCGGGAAACCGGACGATAAGCACGTCAAGGGGGGGGGGGGGCAAGTGCCCGGCCGCTAAGGGTATACCAACGAGCCAACCGTAATGCAGGTAACCCAACTAAACCTGAACCATTGTGAGGCAGCCCAGCAACTGCTGTATCAGACAGTTAGCGAGTCGGCATCGGATATCGCCATAATTTCCGACCCATACCGCATCCCTTCCGGCAACGGGAACTGGTTTGCGGACAGGTCTAATATGGCGGCATTATGGACGACGGGCAAGCACCCGGTTCAGGAGGTTGTGTCCAACACAAACGAAGGCTTCGTGGTTGTAAAAGTGAATGGAGTGTTCTTCTGCAGCTGCTACGCACCGCCAAGGTGGTCGATCGAACAGTTTTCCAACATGCTCGATCGGATGACAACGGAGCTAACTGGCCTGAACCCGTTGGTAATAGCGGGGGACTTCAACGCTTGGGCGCTCGAGTGGGGGAGCCGCTTTACCAACCCTAGGGGCCAGATTCTTCTGGAGGCCTTGGCTAGGCTCAATGTAGACCTAGCCAACGTGGGTACCAAGAGTACCTACCATAGAAACGGAGCGGAATCGATTATCGATATAACATTTAGCAGTCCTGGGCTAATTAGCAATTGGAGGGTGGATGATGGCTACACCCATAGCGACCACTTGGCGGTACGTTATTGTATCGTCCACAATACAAGGCAGCGTGCGGAAGGAGGAGCATCCACTCCATTCGCCCGCAGATGGAGGACGTCCTACTTTGAAGTAGAGGTTTTTAAAGAGGCGCTTGAGAGGGAACGAAACTTACGCGAAACCCAGGAACCTTGCGGCGAAAGACTCGTTATGACACTTACACGAGCGTACGATGCGACCATGCCGAGGGAAGTCAAACCGAGGAATGGCAGATCGCCGGTGTATTGGTGGACGGAGTCGATCGCCGACCTCCGAAGAACATGCCTTCACGCAAGACGGAGGGTGCAAAGAACGCGGTCAGACGCCGATAGAATCGAGCGTAGAGGGGCGCTAGTCGCCGCGAAGGCCGCACTAAAGAGGGAGATAAAGGCCAGCAAGCGAGCCTGCTTCGAGGGTCTGTGTCAGAAGGCCAATACGAATCCGTGGGGTGACGCCTACCGGGTTGTAATGGCCAAAACCAGAGGATCGGCGGCTCCAACCGAGCGTTCACCAGAGCTGCTGCAGGTGATCGTTGGGGGACTCTTTCCGAGCCACGACCCAAGTCCATGGCCCCCCGCCGCCGTAGACGTGTCCCATGACCAGCGTTCCAGTATCCCAGACCTTAACGCTGTCATAGCGACGGAAGGGTGGACGGCTCAGCCGAACACCCGTGACCACGTGGGCACCGACAACGGCACAACGGGGGTCGGCGACGAGGCGACGGTGACGAATGATGAACTCATTGCGATAGCAAAGTCGCTAAAGGTGAACAAAGCGCCGGGACCGGATGGTATTCCGAACCTGGCCATCAAGACGGCTATCTTGCTGGATCCCGAAATGTTCAGGGTGGTGATGCAAAAGTGTCTGGACGAGGGCGTCTTCCCGGACGCCTGGAAAATTCAGACCCTTGGGTTGCTACCAAAGACAGGGAAGCCACCAGGAGATCCATCGGCATATAGACCAATATGTCTGTTGGATACAGCGGGTAAGGTGCTCGAGAGGGTAATCCTCAACAGACTGACAACATACACGGAGGGTATACGAGGTCTGTCAAGTAATCAGTTTGGCTTCCGTAAAGGGAAGTCGACGGTGGATGCCATCCTGTCCGTCACTAAGACGGCCGAGGTGGCAATCCAGCTCAAGAGGCGAGGAGTACGATACTGTGCGGTGGTCACCCTTGACGTGAGGAATGCGTTCAATAGCGCCAGTTGGGCGGCTATCGCCGACTCGCTCCAACGCCTTCAGGTTCCTGGGTACCTGTACAAGATTCTCGGAAGCTACTTCCAGAATCGCGTACTGGTATATAATACAGAGGCAGGCCAGAAACGTGTGCAGATCACCGCAGGCGTCCCGCAAGGTTCGATCCTGGGTCCGGTGTAATGGAAATCGATGTACGACGAGGTACTGCGGCTTGAGTTCCCGAGCGGGGTAAAGATCGTCGGGTTCGCAGACGATATCACCCTGGAGATATGTGGTGAATCCATCGAGGAGGTCGAGCTAACGGCCTCACACTCCATTGGCATTGTGGAGAGATGGATGAGCTCCAGGCAATTGGAGCTAGCCCACCATAAGACCGAGGTCACGGTGGTGAACAATCGGAAATCGGAGCAACATGCGACGATTAGTGCAGGTAACTGCACAGTAGAATCGAAGAGGTTCTTGAGGTATCTTGGGGTTATGATCGACGACAAGCTGTCCTTTGTCAGTCACGTCGATTACGCTTGCAAGAAAGCCTCTATGGCTATATCGGCACTATCCCGCATGATGTCGAATAGCTCGGCGGTGCAAGGGAGTAAGCGTAAACTCCTGGCCAGTGTCGCCCTGTCCATACTTAGGTACGGCGGGCCGGCATGGATCACCGCCTTGAGTACCAAGAGCTACGCAAATAAGCTCGAGAGTACACACAGGCTTATGTGCCTAAGAGTGGTGAGTGCATACCGAACGGTATCACGCGACGCGGTCTGCGTCCTAGCGGGGATGATGCCAATAGGCATCGTCATAAAAGAGGACGTAGAGTGCTTCGAGCAACGTGGAACAAGAGGTATCCGAAAGACCACTAGAGCCGCATCCATGGTTAAGTGGCAGAGGGAATGGAACAACTCCACCAAAGGTCGGTGGACCCACCGACTAATCCCGGAATTAACCGGGTGGGTCGGTAGGCGACACGGTGAAGTGAACTTCCACTTAACGCAGATATTGTCTGGCCACGGCTGTTTTAGACAATACCTGCATAAATATGGGCATGCACCGTCCTCCGCATGTGGGGGGTGCGGGGGGGTCGAAAAAACCGCAAAACATGTGTTTTTCGCTATCTGGGTGCAGGGGGTATGTTAATTAGCTCTCTAGTACACACTCTGCGGGGTGTTGTGCTGCCGGGGGGGGGGGGGTGAAACAACGCGTTGTGGTGTATGGAAGGGGGGGAGAATATCATAAAAAAAAATATACTTTAATAATTGTGTTGTGTTCACTTTTTTTTCTCTGTGGTTTAGTGGTGTTTTTTTTTTCTCTTTTTTTTTTTTTCCTTTTTTCTTCTTTCTGCAGGGATGCCAATGTTCCAGTTTAAACTGGATTCTTCCAGTTTTTTTTACGGGATCCAGTCAAACAGTTAAATCTTCAAATCGTCCAGTTTTTCTGACTTTTGTCCAGTTTTTTCCAGTTTTTTTTTTTTCCAAAACCCTGTTTGCTTTACCCATTAATTGAAGGACATTTTTAAATGTGGAAAGATTCCTATTCCCTAAAAGAGACTGCGGTTTTTAAGCGTTTATAAATCAACTTTCTCTATCCGTCAACTGCAGCTTTTTGAAGTTTTATCAACGCCCACTAATGAATCATTTCAATTAAAGAAATGTGAACAAGAGGAAAACAGATTAGTTGGGAGAACAAAGATGATAGGTATCAAGATACTGATAATGACTTCCGGGAACTTAGAAACATCGACTTTGATGATTTGAAGCATGAAAATGATGCCACGTTATTTTGGGGAAAGGTTTTAGCATTCAAAAGATTTGAAATTTCATTTGCTTTTCCGAATCTACGGAATTTGATACCAAATTTATTAATTCTTCCTTATTCATCTGCGACGGTGAATAGAGTTTTTTTTTCGTTTACAATATAAACAAAACTAAAATTTCAAACAGGTTTAGGACAAACATGATGAAGGGAGTTTTGGCAACCATAAATTTGGTTACTTTCAATCAGGAAAAACAGGAAAACTAAAAAAAAATCAACGTATAAAAGCCAAAGAACAGTGAATATATGTTATTGTAACTTGGGCTAAGTAATATTTGTAAAGTTTAAATATTGACCAGGTGTACAAATAAATATATATTGTATTTAAAATTCAGGAGTCTTGGTTTAAGTTTCATTTGTTTACAAATAAATGATAAAATCTGATTTTAAAATAACACTAAGAATGCTTTAAACAGTTTTTAAAATCTATTGGAAACAAATTAATTTAAATATTATCTTTTCTTCAGCTTGGAAAACTTGGTGTCATTCATCCACAAAAATGGCCATGGGTTGAATGTGGTACATGTTTAATACCACAGCAGATTCAAAGATCGAAACGTCATTTAGGTCAAGCGTTATATAATAAATAAAATGTTCTGCGTGGTTCCACGCATAATTAAAAACCATTCATTGACAATTCCCCATATTATTGATAACTATTTCCCAAATTGTTGGGACAATAACCCTAAAGTTGATAAGTATAAGTTAACAGTGTCCTATACAGTTTTAACCATATGGCAGAGGCCAAATAACATTATGCTGAATAGGCGGTTGTATTCGCTTTATTTTTGTTCTATTTTATGTCAAAATGTTGGTATATAATCCAGAATTAAAGAAATCTTACAATGACAACATGGCGTACAGTAACCATCCGTGTTAGTGTAAAGAATTTTTTAGTTAAAACCATTACAGAGCGGAATTGTAACAATATATTTTACATACAACATATAATTTGTAATATGCGACAAATTTTTCATGACGTAGGCTATTTTTTAATATTTTTTAGGATCCAGTTTTTTTCCAGTTTTTATTTTGGATTCTTCCAGTTTTTTCAAAAAAAAAATATTGGCAACGCTGTATGTTATAAAACCAACCAAGCTACGCAGAGAGCTTCATCTTCATCGACGGTCCAGTTCTTTCCGCGTTTGGATGCACTCATGTTCTGCAAATAAAAACAATATAATACTTAACCAATTATCCACCGATTGGAGTGCACAATCAAAATAAGATCTTCTTACGGCTTCTTCAGGATAGATTATTCCACAGTTGCAATAATCGGGAAATTTAATCGTTTCCGCGCCCCTTGCCACTTAATCTTTCCGATGAAAATCGTTTTGAAGCATTGCTGATTGTATAAACAAAAATAAACAACAAACCAACCGGAGATTTTTGACAATTGGCAGTCGAATAGCAACCCTCTCTTGCACGGTTAATCTGGAAAACTCATTTTATGACTATATTTTGCACATTTCTAAGATTATAGTTGATACGTCAAAAAGTGACTAGTTTTTATACACTCATGAAGAGTACTTTTTACGCCTTTTCAAGTTTGTCAACGTCGACAAAAAAATGCGTAAAAGCCGGCACCGCTGAGAAAAGAAAATTAACTCTGCCCGTGACTTGATGCTGACGCCATTTTCGAAAATGCATTCATTTGGTAAGCACCGTGTTTATGTTCCGGAATTGTTTTAGACTGTTGCAATATCGAAAATTGAGGAATTATTCAATACGTTGGATAAAGACGCATTCGCGAAATTGTCAGGTAAGTTAAATATTTGCTTTTGTCAGTAATTACAAATGTTTAACACTGTTTGAAACAAAACAGGTCTCCCATGCCCTGTGGCCAGATGCAGTTATTAGAGATACATTATTAGGGACGAATCATAAAGCTTGGGACCGAGCTTGGAGCCGATATGCTGGTACTTCCTGAGCCAAAAGCTATATCCATTTTCTTCTGGAATATCACCCGCTATAAGGTTAAAATAATTAGTTCCAGAACGTCGTTTAATCAACTCTATAACAAAATGCGTGAGTCATTTTTTGCGCAAAACGTCTAGATAGGTATCTTTTATTTTATTTTTTCAATTAATAAACTTCTTCTTTAGCACTTCAAGCTTATTGCTTTCACAATTAGCTTATTGCTTGCTCTCAACTTAGTGTTCTAAATGCACTTCCACAGCTATTAATTAAGGGCTTTCGATGCCAAGTATCATTTTGCATTAGTATGATTGTGTGGCAAGTACAATCATACGGTATGCTCAGGGAGTCGAGAAACTTTCCTTTACGAAAAATTCCTAGACCAGATCGGGAATCGAACCCAGCCACCTCCAGCATGGTGTTGCTTTGTAGCTGCGCCTTTACCGACTGAGCTAAGGGAGGACCGCATAAACATGGCTGCGTAATTTATTGATGTCTTTTTCTCTTTCGTATTTGAATTTCGGAATTGAACATTTTCCAGCCATACTCGAGCAATATTGCTTTTTCGAAATACGTAAAACATCTTTTATGTTATCAAAAGGAGTAAAAACTATAAGGGACAGCCCAATGGGGTTGTACGCAAAGTTGACGTAGGACTACGAAGCAATCGAATTCCCATACAAGTCAGGGCCATCCGCTAATTGATTTAAGTCAGTCCTGGAAAGGGCCAAGAAAATTCTATTGTGCACTCTTTAGAAAGCATTTGGTGGCTCTTAATTATGATACGGCCCCGGTTGTATTTTCTACGATGGTTGAGAGGGCCACTATCTCTAACGCGTAGAAGATAGTTATGGATCTGTTGGTTCATTGGTTGTTCAACGCGCTTTGCCATTTACGCCAGGACGCGGCGTTTAAAGCAATGCCATGTTCAGCCGGGGCGCGGTTATGGAAATTTCAAACAGCACAAGAGAAAATTTTAACCAAATAAACTCTTTAATTGGAAAATTGATTTGGTCGTCCTGAAAAGGACAGATTTAGTTGACGGGGGAGAAACAGTTCGCGATTGAACTTGGGGTTTCTTTCTTGGTTCATCTCGTGGGATGATTGATTCTTGTCTCGTTGTCACGGGCGGCTTTTTCCCGCCAAATTGTAGGCTTCAGCAGCCATGTTTCTCACAGCGAGGTTGCCGGGAGCATCGGCAACAACAGCCAACTGCACCAAAGTCTCTCTGGGCAACGACTGATCGCCGCCGCCAACTGCGATCCTACAGCCATTGCACAGCTTAATGACTGTCGTAAGACTGAATCAAAATGTTCTGCTAAAAGCTATGAGGTAAAGGGGTCGGATGCTAGTGCACGAAATAAGGCGGTACCAACGAAGGCAATGTGATACAAATTGCACCAAAGGGGACGAAATTCAGTTATTGCGCCACAATAATAAGTTTTAATTACTGCACGCTAGACGGATGATTTTCTTAACAGAAATATGCCTTAATTATTTGCTATCACCAGCAACTAATCCGCTATGCACAACTAGGAACTACAACGAACTCAACCACATGGTCGGCCTGAAGTATCGCAGCTCGGTTCGAATTATCCGTTCTAGAATTTCGTTCGTAGGTTGTTCAACGTTCTTTGTCATTTACTCCGGGACGCGGCGTTTAATTAATGCTATGTTCATCTGGGGCGCGGTGATTGAAATTAATTTGAAACAGCACTAGAGAAAATTTTAACCAAATAAACTCTTTAATTGGAAAATTGATTTGGTCGTCCTGAAAAGGACGGATTTAGTTGATGGGGGAGAAACATGGTTCACGATTGAACTTGGACTTTCTTCTTGGTATTCTTGGTTCAGCTACTCGTCGTTGCGGGTGGTCATCTTCAGGTGACGTGGGATAGTTGATTCTTGTCTCGTTGTCACGGGCGGCTTTTCCCCGCCAAATCGTAGGCTTCAGCAGCCATGTTTCTCGCAGCGAGGTTAACGGAAGCATCGGCACCAACGCCTCTCTGGGCAACGACTGCTCGCCGGTGCTGCTGCCGGCTACGATCCAACTGCAGAACCTACTCTGCACAGCTCCACGACATCCGAAAAACTAATTCAAAATGCGAAGGTGTACCCTTTATATAACATTCATGGCTGTCTAGGAGACGTTCCTTACTTAAATATGAAATCTGTGCTAGAAAAGTACTGTGTATTTGGTAAATTTACTCTGAAAAATCGACATTATAAGACATCACCTTACATTTGCGTTAATTTCAATAGTTGAATTTTATAAATCAATAGATTTAAATATTGGAATCGAAGCGTAGAAAATGTCCCAATCGATTGGTGAAAACATTTTGTAAATCGATTGTGTAATGACTTAGTTATTAACGTTCAAAACCTATATATTTTTCGTGACGCTCCAAATTTTCTTAATTCGAACGTGTACCCCAGTATTGAAAACACAGACGTAGTCCTACGTCAAAAGTATGCATATTTACTTTTCAAAAGGAGTAAAAAGTATTCTTTTTTTTTTTTTTAAAAAGGGGAAAAAATTTGGTTTTTTCCATTTTTAAAAGGAGAAAAAAAATGTATATTTTTTGTGGTATATTTTTTATAGGGGGAAAAGAGAATATATATTTTTTTTGTTGTTGGCGTAGTCCCCGTTTTCACAAAAAATAAAAAACCTTAAAAAACTAATAGTTTTATAAACCAATTTTTTCCTTTTTTCCTGTTTGTGGGTATTGGCGTATAAAAAAAGAGAGGGGGGGGAGTTTTTTTTTTTTATTGTGCGGTATTTTGTGGAGTTTTGTGAATGGTGCAGAATGAAACCACCTTTTGCGTTATTTTTTGGGGGAGTTTAGTGAAGGAACTAATTGGTTTGCGTGGAGACCTTACAAATGCCAAATTTTATTTTGCGTTCGTTTCAGGTGGATACTGCTGCAGAAATTTTTTTTCGATTCATTACTTTTCCGTTTCAATAAACGGAATTTAACATGGGATTGAGATAGAAAAAGAAATTTCTTTCGAACTCGATACCGACCTTATCTTTATAACGGCAGCCCTATAAATGCATCATAAGATTGGATAAATTTTCAATAACTAATTGAAAAACGCTCCCTAAAATTAAACGTATTGCTCGTCAAATGCAACAAAAAATAACCATAAAATATATGAAATGTTCCATAGACATGTGAAATCAGCTCCATCGAATAATTCAAATTGAGCATTGAAAACCCGGATTTGTTCATTAATGTTAGATGCAATGCTAAATATACTATGTACAATCTTACAATGATCCAGTTAAAAAGTAATCTTAAGTTTCAATTAATGTAACATACGGATTTTGGAAAAGTACCTTGATCTTGCCGAGATGCTCTATGAAAATAGGTTGCTATGCAATAAAGTTACAACTTTATTACATCTAAAACATAAAATTTGTACCATAGAATATCGGAAATGTTCCCTGTTCTTTAGCAAATTTTCCATAAGGCAAACTGAAAGATTTACTGTTTATAAATACCGTTGTAAAGCCCCTTGCCACCCTCGTATATAATTATTAAATTAACAATCTGGTAACCCTATTTACCTGAAACAGAAATGAAAATCTCCATAAAACATGCATATGTTCCTTAAACTAATATTCACTGTACCTTAAACATCGAAATTTGTTCCATAGATTAGCACAAATGCTCCATAAAACTTGTTTTCACACCACTTGGACTTTGGTTTGGGGAAAATGTTCCATAAAGTCCATTTGCACAAACATTAAAAATCTACAAATGCTCCATAATTTAGGGAAAATGCTCCATAAACTTAATGTTTTCATCAGTCAGAATATAAACCATGATTTAGGGAAAATGTTCCATAGATTCAAAGTGGTTATCCTTAAATATCAACTTGGTCCTTAGATGAGGGAAAATGCTCCATAAATTTGACTTTTAGCATGAACGCTGAAAATGAAAAAGTTGACTGTAGCGCTGGTCGCATAGTACTGTATAGAGTATACAACTAGTATAAAGTTGAGAGATAGTGAAAAGAATCCCCAAACAGTCACAAGGCATGAATCTAAGGAATTACAAAGATTTCGCATGCCAAACTAAAATCACTTCGTGCTGCTCTGCAACATTCAAATTTCACGCACTAAATGTTCATAGTTGTTGTGATGTGCCATCGAAATTGTGAAATGGTGTTCCAAATCTACATATCTACCGACCGACAAAACCGACAATAGTAATATTATTTTCCTACAAGCGCAACAAATTCCAGAAACACCATTTGCGAACGTGAATTAACAGTATTTATTGGAGGAATAGTCATGATAATAAATAAATTCGACAACAGAAGCATTATGTTAAACAGTAAAATGAAAATTAACAGTTTAATTACAGTAAAATACAAATTAACAGTTGAAAACACTCAAGTGAGCAACATAAGGAGGAACGACAAGCTGAAAGTCGCCTGGTTGACATTACGCAGACGATGATACGAAGTTATGATGAATATGTACATTAAAATAGAGAATATACGAGTACCTGTAAATAAAGGAAACCAGGTTCAGAAAGGGTCTATAAATTATTCATGATTTTTTTTTAAACATATAAATCGTGATTCCAAGAAAACTTACAGTGAAAGTCACTGATATATCATTTTCTCAGTTTTTACCAAAATTTTAGAAAAAAATAAATCTGTTAATTACTTACGGGTTTCTGCATGTCCTTCACAAGTGCTTTAGATGAATGCTTCGGTCTACCAGTTGGCTTTTTACTGCTCATTGAAGTTGTGTCAGATGCTGGACTTAATTTTAATAACTTTCTGAAAGGTAAGTTGAAATTTTCCTAGTTTTTTCAATATATTTCTAATTAATGGCGCATGATTACTGCTTGTATTTAAGAGGTTGTTAGCCTTAATATGGTGAACAAGAGCATTTGAAATTAAAACAAAAATCCTATCATGTTCGCTTGACGTTCGATTGTCAAATCAGGTTATTTTCCGAAATCCGGTGATTCCCGCTTTGCGGCAATTTCTACATACTCTTCAGGCTGCGTCACACCAGCTTCTTTCATATTCTAAATCATTGCCTTCCGGCATTCGTTGGCCAATTCTGCTTTCATGGTAAACGACTGATCTGTGTCAGTTTTCTCCGATGCCTTTGAGTAACTCACTCTCCTCTGTTTCATGACGCCCATGACTGACTCGTCCGCTGTAAGATGTGTTTTGTTACGCTTCCTATTTTTTCGCTTCTGCTTCATTTTATGCCCCTTGCGCTAACCATAGTGAACCTGTTCGAAATAGAGTAGAGAAGATTACCTTAAGTTGTTACATTTTGTTTAAAAACTTTTGAAACGGGCAGCAAATCATATATGTAAACAACATATTATTTGCCACTTATTGTCAGAACACATAATTAGTTATTGAAAATATTTAAACGATTTTTTTTTTTAAATAAAAAATCGAAACATTGTTTAAGCTTTTTTAAATTATAGTAAATAACTCCTGCAAACAAATGCGCGGTCTTACGTTTGTTTCATAAAATATATATAAAATATATATATTTATTCACTTCACATCTCAGAAATAATAAACACAAACAAATGAGAACTGATATCACACCCTAGCCGTCTCAAAAATACGTCGTGATGAATATCGTTTGACGCTTGTAGTTCCGATGACTAGAAAAGAAAATTATGGGATGTAGTTTCGTAATCTCGAATTTACATTGTTAACTTTTTTCAAACGAAAATTTTTGGGGGGATACCATCAGGGATTTTTGTGGGGCGCTGTTTTTTTTCTTTTTTTTTTTTGTGGTGTTCTGAAGAACTATAGCCGTTTACCACTAAAAAAATATTATGAACTACTCTTTTTTTCTTCTCAACTCTTTTGTGTATATTTTTTTTTGATACTAAATGTTGTCTGTCAAGTCTACTATGACACCAAAACACGGCCACAGTTAAAATAAAAAAAAAAAAAAAATTATAGCACATAGACACTCAAGTAATAGACCGGCCAACGTGCCGCCATGTTGTATCCAAAACGAACATATCGACATGGAGTTTTCATAAGGTCCAATTTCGCAATCGTAAACAATGGCTTCTTCCGCAAATTTCTCGAGAATGCTAACTTAATCATAGTGAATTATCACGATGATTGTACAGAAGAAGAGTTCCCCTTTACAATAGAAGTGGTAGTTTACTTGAGCGAGTTAGCATTTTCAAGAAATTTGCGGAAGAAGCCATTGTTTACGTTTGCGACATTGGCCCTTATGAAAACTCCATGTCGATATCCCATATGATTTGACAGTTGTTTTGGATACATTCAACTGTGCCAGACACACGTTGGCCGGTCTATTACTTGAGTGTCTATAGATCATTGCACGATGGCGTCATCTATACAGTTTTGACAGTTCAGGGAGCTTGTTTACGTGGGCTTAGAATATTTCCGGTAAGATCGGTTTGAGATTTTGTGCTCTACATTTAGTACGATTGAAGTAAAATTGCTGGAAAACTGACACCAGTGCTTATTTTTACATAATTTCCTGAATCTAATCGTACAGAATCCGGAAAAAGCCAATGAAAATTTTCGTTTGAGCGGTTCAAATTCTAACACCTTGTAAACAAGCTCCCTGAACTGTCAAAAAAGTGAGGTTAATAAATTCCGTGCAATGATCTATAGTAAAGACAACATAATAAAATTGGGCGATCCTCCTACACTTCTTGATCAAGATTAGTAGAGTGGCTTTTAAAAGGTGAGAATATTCAATGCACGGTTGTTTGCGAAAACCCATTAATGGGTAAAAAACACCCATTTTCAAATAGCATGCCTATGTGCCATAAAATGGGGGAATTTCTCAATCATGCAATGTGTAAAAAGTACCCATTAGAGGAAAACTCATGCAATAAAAAAATGGGTCTATTTTTACACATTAATGGAAAAAAAACAGCTCAAAATCCAAGTTTATCCGGACAAGTTCATCTGGCGCAGCTTGTTTCAATTTTTTATGTATATAAAAACTAAAATAATATATGATTCTATACACTCTCGGAAAAACGCAAGTAAGATAAATGATATTTGTTGTATATAAGTAATCTAATGCTTCAAAATTATTCTTCCAGATCGTCGATTGTAAAAAATTGCGTTAACAATCGCCTTGTGTACACGTAACATGGAGGAACCTTGAAAGAAGTTGGACGCAGAAATATTAATTTATTGATGGATTCGTCGTTTCCATAGCTCAGGAAAGGCATGAATAAAAAAAATAATAGTATTTAATGTTTAATTTGTTACATTTATTGATTAAGTACCACGAATACCATGCATTTATGATCTACCAAACTGCTAAATAATCTATTTGCAAAATGGGTAATATTTTGCCCATTTTAGGGGAACCTGGCTTATTTGCAATGGGTGAATAAACACCCATTTTGTGACATTACCTGCTTTTTCCCATTAATGGGTAAATCGAGTTTACCCATGAAATAGGGAGAAGCACTTCTAGCGAAAATGGGTATTTTTCACCCATTTATGGGTTTTTGCAAACGACCGTGTAGGGGTTCACCTATAGACACTCAAGTAATAGACCTGCTCTGAGAAAAATTTCATCGTTGTACCGACAATTAAATCATGGTCAGGATGACTATCGCATATAATGGTTTCAATAACCATGAAAATGGTCGAATTCACCACGTTCATGGCATTTTTGACTATGATCATGGTAACAAGGACTATTCCGACATTAAGGAAAATGTTGCATCAACTATTTTTAATGGTAGTTTTGACCATGATCATAGTCCGTTCAAAATCACTATACTGAAAGAGTCATCCTAACCCCCAATAATTGTAAAATTGACTATCAAAATTCCTCTCTGCTCTCTGTGTGCCAACGTGCCGCCATGTTGTATCCAAAACGAACATTTTCCATACGTCCATTGTATTTTTATCTCTTTTTCTCAAACGGAAATGTTACTCAATTTTCGTAAAAAGCGAAGTAACTTAAATATTGATTAGGTCTACTCTATAACAAAAAAAAAAAATTGGGTAACTTTTCCTTTAGAACAAAGGAGATAGCAATACATATGCAAGAGAGGGTGTTTTGAACGTGTGTAAATAGGTGTGACCATCGGAACAGACTGGATAAACGGAATAACATAGATAACGGTTGTGCACAATTTTCTATCAACCTATATGTTCTTCTGTATTCAAAATGTGGGCATTGTATTTTCAAATGGAATTCCAAACATCCGTAATATTTACAGCAGAATAAAAAACCAGTAGATAGGAAAATAGGCAAATATATTACGTTCTTCGGTCCGTGCGCTTTATCTGATCTACGTGAAATTTTTGGCCAGAACCATACAAATAATACACAGTAGATCAATTCTTGGAAAGCATGATCGGAATATTGCGTACCCTACCATATTACGAATGGTATAACTATACAAACAGAAATTTGTACAATCAATATGTGTACCTATAATCATTTTTGACGTAGGACTACGTCTGTGTTTTCAATACTGGGGTACACGTTCGAATTGCGAAAATTTGGAGCGTCACGAAAAATATATAGGTTTTGAACGTTAATAACTAAATCATTTCGCGATTGATTTCCAAAATGTTTGCACCAATCGATCGGGACGTTTTCTACGCTTCGATTTCAATATTTAAAACTATTGATTTTTAACATGAAACTAATAAAATTAACGCAAATATGAAGTGATGTCTTATAATATCGATTTTTCATAGTAAATTTACCAAATACACAGTACTTTCCGCGCACAGACTTCGTATTTAAGTAAGGAACGTCTCCTAGGCAGCCATGAATGTTGTATAAGAAGTACACCTTCGCATTTTGATTTAGTTTTCCGGCGGTCGTGGAGCTGTGCAGAGTAGGATCTGCAGTTGGATCGTAGTTGGCGGCTGCACTGGCGAGCAGTCACTGCCCAGAGAGGCGTTGGTGCATTTGGCTGTTGTTGCCGATGCTCCCGTCAATCTCGCTGCGAGAAAGATGGCTGCTGAAGCCTACGAGCTGGCGGGAAAAAGCCGCCCGTGACAACGAGACAAGAATCAATCATCCCGCGAGATGAACCAAGAGAGAAAGCCCAAGTTCAATCGCGAACTGTTTCTCCCCCGTCAACTAAATCCGTCCTTTTCAGGACGACCAAATTAGTTTGCCAACTGAAGAGTTCGCTTGGATGAATATTTCTCTTGTGCTATTTGAAATTTCTATTACCGCGCCCCGACTGAACATGGCATTGCTTTAAACGTCGCGTCCCGGAGTAAATGGCAAAGCGCGTTGAACAACCAATGAACCAACAGATCCATAACTATCTTCTACGCGGTAGAGATAGTGGCCCCTCTCAACCATCGTAGAAAATACAACCGGGGCCGTATCATATTAAGAGCCACCAAATGCTTTCTAAAGAGTGTACAATAGAATTTTCTTGGCCCTTTTCAGGACTGACTTAAATCAATTAGCGGATGGCCCTGACTTGTATGGGAATTAGATTGCTGCGTAGTCTTACGTCACCTTTGCGCACAACCCCATTGGGCTGTACCTTGTAGTTTTTTCACTGGAAATCAGCAAAATTTTTGCTAAATTTTGCCGAGATGTTAAACCAGCAATCAATCCAGCAAAATAAATGTAACTGTTTTTTTTTTCAGCAAAAACAGATTACATGAAACTGACAGCACTTTTCTGTAACCTCAGATGACCCACATTGGCGTAAAAAAACCAATCGAAATTCATAAAATTTGCCTTATGAAACTTCATAAACCCACTAAATTTTGATTTCATACGGTCTTTATGACATCCATGTGTGTAACTGTGATTCCCTCAGATGATTGTTATGATTTTCCCAAGTCAATCTTATCAATTTCATAAACCGCCTTATGACTTTCATTACTGATTTCATTTATGTACAATAATCATAAGGTAGATATATGAAATGGTAAAAAGCGTGCCTCAAATTTTTTTTTTGTTTATTCTTGGTGAATTCTCAATCCTGGCGATTCCGATGAACTCGAGCTTATATATTTCCCTCAAATGTGGAAAGTAGATTAGGACGGATGAAATTTACCCCTGGAAACTATAAATTCGGTAAAGTTTTTTTTTTTTACATATGTATGTGTATGAAATTGAAATCTATAAACTACTTTACGTCTATTGTGCACACATTTACTGTAAAAATTACATTGCAAACTACTCCGAACTTTTTCCGACCAAAATACTTTAAGATACATAACACACGATTGTATTTTTTTCAAAAGTTATAGTTCAATCTTTTTTTTTTTTAGTTTCTCCATCTATTTGCAATAAAAAATGTTTTTTGGGTTTCCGAAATTTTTAAAAACAAATAATTAACTTCCGTTAACCATGCAAAGAAGAACCATGAGCCTGTGCACGTCATAAAACTTTGACTTGTATATTAGTGATCCTCATAGCAAGAGATATGCGGAAATTCGATTCAACGATTTGGCAACGGTGTTTATTTTATTCACAGAGGCTGATAACACTTGCCGTAGTGCAAAATTTGCACGATTGGCTCAGATTTGACAGCTCTCGCTGCACGATTGGCTCAAAAATGGCTGCTTCTGCATATCTCTTACTATGAGGATCACTAGTCTATTAACTACCTTACTGGGACTTAACTGCCAGACTTCATAGGGTTGTAGTAGTCCTTTTCCTGAAATTCGAAGCCTAGGCCTAAATATAGCACTGCAATCACAGAGCAAATGTTCTGAAATTTTGCTTTCTAGTTGGCAAAATTGGCATCTCGTGTTTCCAAGTTTACCCATTTTCACCAAGTGGTTTCTACTAGGGCAGTGGTCGAGAGAGTAAATCATTTATCGCCCTTAGATTATTATTGTTCAATTTAAGTAGTCTTAGAGCGCATAGCTCACTCAGTATCCTTGAATCTTTTTGCTTCGTCGTGATCTGTAGTATTCCAGTTTACTTGTATGCCATAGACATTTCCCACTGCTTATACTCCATCTTCGAGAGCATAATCCGCAACTCCACAGAATGGCTTCGGACCTGTGAACTCAGCATCAGAGCCCTCTCTGGCCCTACTATCCGCTATTTCATTTACTTCTATTCCGCAATGTCCGGAAACCCAGTACAAATTGACATGGTGCCTACTGGCTAATTGCTTCAATAATGTAATGCATTCCCAAACTAACATTGACTGACATGTATATGATTTAACAGCATTTAAAGCTGTTAAGCTATCTGAGCAAATACCAGAGGGTAAGTCACTCTGTCACGTTGTGTTTGTGTTTCAGTGTGTCGGAAGGTGTTTCTGTGTTTCAACATATCTGTCAATACCATAATGAAAATTTATGCTTATTGGCAACCATGTACTTTTTAAACTTTAATTCACGCACACTTATGTATCATCTAAATCACAACAGTGTAAGTCAGTGAGAAAACAAACATTCAATTCGTGTAAGTGTTGCCAGAAAAAATTTTATCTTTCATGTGGAGGCCAGTGTGTTTAACTATAATTTTTTCTTACTGGCGTTGTTCTGAGAGTGTATGGTTTAAAGTTTGTTTTCTCCATTAAAAAAACTGAAACAAGTTGCGGTGGAAGGCGCTTAACCAACAATGTACCGAGTACGATTGGTTTTTGAAGTTTTTTTTTTTTTCATAATATATCCTTTTTTTTATTGTATGTTGGTTCCTCTAATGGGTATTTTTTTACCCATTGCTTTATTGAAAATTCACCCATTTTCTGACAGATAAGAATGCTATTTGAAAATGGGTGCTTTTACCCATTAATGGGTTTTCAAAAACAACCGTGCATTGAATATTCCCACCTTTTAAAAATATCTCTATTCAACATGATTTAGCATTGCAGGAGGATCGCCCAATGTTATTATGTTATCTTTTCGCCAGCAGCCTGCAGTGAAAGTGTGTTTTGCCAGCTCCAAAAAGACAGTATTCGGTCGTTTAAAAAAAAACTGATTAAATTTTGTCAACCGCGTTCTTGGTATTTTCTTAATATGCCCCCAACAGCCCTACAGCTCGCGCGAGTTAAACGAGCAAAAAAACTTTTTCTCGAGAAAAAGAAATTTTTGGTAAGTTTCTTTCATGAGCAATGGTGGCAGCCGCCATTTTATTACTTCATCCGAACATGAAATGTTTTTTTTTTTTTCTATAACGACCGCAGTCACTGCAGCAAGATCGACCGTTAGAAATTGAGCAAAAGTCAGCACATATGGAAGCCGTTTTTGTGCCCTCTGGTGAACAGGTGGGCTCCAATGAGGTAAAACCAGCATCATGTGTGGAAACTGATAAGGGATCACGGCGATTCACAAGACTTGCAAGTCAAAATAAGTCGCGGTGGACAATTAAACCGTCACGGACAGAGGAAAAATCATCGGTAAGTATATACCAATCTCTACTCTATTATTTCAGTGGATGTAGTCACCCCAGTATCAGTCGTGAGACGTTGATAAATTAAAATTTTAAACACATTCAAGTAACATAAAACTAATAACATTAATAGCAGTAGACATCCCGCATAATCACAAACCATTTCTGGACCATTTTCCTTATTGTTGACGATCGTTTCCGTTAAGGCCAAATAACAATATGCTGAATAGGCGGTTGAGTTAGGTTACCATAAAAAAATTGCAATTTTCACGAACAAAATTTTTGCTGCACTGTATACCAAAAAGTTGGTATATAATTCAGACCAAGTGCAGACAATAAAAAACCTTTCAATGACAATATGGCATACATTAACAATATGTGTTAATGTAGAGGTTGTATGGTGAAAATGAGATTAAACTGTTCGATAACAATAACATAAAATGTGATAATATATCTTACATTCGAAATATAGTTTTGACTATATAGCAAATAGTTTTTCGTTATGCGGGATGATATGCACAGCCATCAGAATTAGAGCGGATGACGGTAGGCTAATAAATTTTGATTAGAATCAAAATAAATCAACGACGGACGCATATTACAGGGTTATAGTTTTCCGGCTGTTCGTTTATTCAACACAAGCAGTATTTTTTTCGAATTTCTCCATCTTATCTCAACTTAAAGCGAACCTCATTAATTTTCCTGTTTTTATATTTTAGATAACGGTTCCTCGACGGCGCTCGTTTCGTTTATCCAGCTATATCGATAAGGAGGTGAAACCATCGCCATGCCAGAAGATTGATACAGGTAGTCACGTCACTCAGCAATCCACAATAATTGTTAGTCAAAGCAGTCCCCGGCGGATGTCTCCACGGTCGGAGCCAGACGATCGAGTCTCGGTAAGTGAGCTCAAGTTATAATATTAGAAATCAAATTTCAATCTAAATATTGGATTCCACTATGAAACGATTTTCAATTTTCCGGGGAGTCTGTACTTTAAAAAGAAAACAGGTAAGGTGAGTGTACCAGTTTTGGTTATACGTTCCTATTATGGAATCCCTTAGGCCATAATTGGATCACACCATAATAGGAGCGTACAGCCATAACTAGTACAACTTCCCTATACTAAATTGATATACTTTTTATTTAATTTTTTTTTCAACAGCTAACAGCTCCAAGCCAGTATGGGTCGTGCCATGCCGACAATAAGGTTAAGCAACTATCATCATGCCTGGTTGATACCAGCAGCCAGGGCTGTCAGTCATCCACAAAAACATCCAGCCAATGCATTTCACCAGAAAGGCATTCGCAAAATCAAGTTTCGGTGAGTTTAATTTTTGAACAATATTTCGATGTGTGCTTTATCACAAATTTCAATTACTTTTGCGGTGGGCTTTGAACAAAATACATTACTTAAATTAATTTAATACATGACATTTTGTTCCTTTTTATTTTGAAACATATTATGATTTATTTAGATAAATCGATGGGCTACTTTCCTTTAGTCTGCTTGATGAAATCAACGAAAATAAATTACCCCCATTAGGTTATATAAAACTTCATCCTTATGAAATTCTTGATACATGATTATGCAATTCGATATGACCATTTTGATTATTTTCATATGCATTTTTCTTACGAGAAATACAATTTCTGTTTTGCATCTTAAGTAAAGATACAGATGCGATTGATTTTATTTAGTTCGGCTTTCACTTGAGGATACATTTTCTTCAATGTTTGCCTTATAACTATTCGGTACTATTTGTAGCATTGAATTCCATTATTATGGTTTCACATGAAGACCAAATTTATCGACTAGTGACAATCGATTCTACTCTCGTTCTGTACGTTATACCTAATGTCGGAAGTAGTGCGCTGTATAACGCATCTGACGCACTATACAGCGCATAACTTCCGACATTAGGTATATCGTATGGATCGAACATAAAATCGATTGTCGATTGCATCAATGATACAACAGTGTTTGACCGGGTGTGATATATAACAATAAATTTCTGCCTGTCTGTCAGACCCTCGGAAACTACTGAATCGATCGAAGGGGAAATGTTAATGCAGGGGTTTTTTGGGGCCGGTAAAGATTTTCATGATGGTTTGAGACCCCTCTTCACTCTGGAAAGGTGGGCTCCCATACAAATGATACACAAATTTCTGTATAACTCGAAAACTATTCAATCAAATGGAGCCAAATTTGGCAAGTGGAGGTTTTTAGTTTTGGTTTTTAGGTTTTGGGCAAGGGTATGGTTCTTATGATGGTTCGATACCCTCCCCCCCAACCTGTGAGGGAAGGGGGAGGGGCTTCCATCCAAATGAAACACAAATTTCCGCATAACTCGGGAACTTCGGAAACAATGAAAAGTTATACAAGTGTATTTGGTAGGGGATTTTGGGGCAAGATGCCGCCTATCGATACTTTGCTTGAGGAACAATTACACAATTGTGTAAGTTTGAAAACAACTGAAAGTAAACATTGATATTACAATTATTACAATTATTTTTTATTCAAGGGGCAAACTGACCAATTATGTGGGAAAACAACAATAGTAGACGTAATTTTGGGGCCAAGAAACGTTTATGTGATGGTTTGAGACCCATCCCTCTCCTGAAAGGGGGGGCTCTCATACAAATGAAACACAAATTTCTGCATAACTTGAGAACTAATCAAGAAAATGGAACCCAATTTGGCATGTGGAGATTTTGAAAGGCCAGAAATGTTTATATGATAGTTTGAGACCCCTCCTCTCTCTGCAAGGGGTGCCTCTCATACAAGGCCATACACAAAAACCAATACTATCAGGATGTAGGGGAAAATTTCCCCTACATTCTGATAGCATTAGTTTGCGTGGGTGGCCTGCGATTGGCTAGAAGAAGGCTCGGAAGCGTATGTTTACAAAATGGAGAAAGGCACAATTTTCAATTTTGATTTCAATTTGGTCTTGATTGTTTTCAAACAAAATTTACATATGACGCCTCGAAGTAATATATAATCAGAATATTATATGCATTATCATTATAAATTTGTCCAAAACTTCAGGAAAATTTTGAATAGATCTTCAGGGAACTTCTTCAGCGAAGAGAAGTGAACAGGAAGTTTTGCTGAGGTAAATCTGTATTGTTTATCTACCATTTACGTGGAAGTGTAGGATAAAGCAATCAAAAAATCACTCCGTAAAATATTGTTCGGAGCGAAGATAATTTCCAGCAAGAAAAAAATGTTTCGAAGAAAATCTGCAAAACTTGAAAACGAAAAATGCACGGTCCATTGTTTAGACCCAGCTTTTATGAAATTTCGACTGGAGTTGGTTATTAAGTTCTCGTTTCACAGTGATCAGAGTAGTTAAAATAAGTACAATACAGTCAACCCTCCCTAACACGATTTTGAAGGAACCATCGAGTTGAAGAGGAAATCGAGTTTGAAGTATTTGACAAAGCTCTAGATAACGAAAGTGCAGAACATTCATGAACTTCACTACAGAACTTCCCTGAATTTCACTAAAGAACTTCCCTAAACTTCTTTTCAATACTTCCCTGAAGGTTTCTGCAGAACTTCCCTGAAGTCCTCTTCAGAACTTACCTGAAATTCTCTTCAATACTTTCCTAAAGTTCGATGTAGAACTTTTCTTAAGCTTGATGCAAATCATTCCTCAGGTTTTCTGCAGAACTTCCCTGAATTTCTCTGTGGAACTTCTCTGATGTTCTCTGCAGAACTTCTCTGATGTTCTCTGCAGAACTTCCCTGAAGTTTTCTGCAGCACTTCCCTGAAGTTATCTGCAGAACTTCCCTGAAGTTATTTGCTCTGCAGATCTTCCCTGAAGTTCTCTGCAGAACTTCCCTGAACTTCGCTACAGAGTTTCTCTGATGTTATCTTCCAATTTTTTCTGAATTTCTCTGCAAAACTTCCCTGAAATTATCTACAGAACTTCCATGAAGTTTTCAGCATAACCTCCCTGAAATAAGATGCAGAAATTCTCTGAAGTTATCTGCAGAACTTCCCTGAAGTTATCTGCAGTACTTCCCTGAAGTTTTCTGCAGAACTTCCTTGAAGTTCTATGCACAACGCTCTCTGCAAATCTTTCCTCAGGTTTTCTGCAGAACTTCCCTGAAGTTCTCTACAAAACTTTTCTGATGTTCTCTGCAGAACTTTCCTGATGTTCTCGGCACAACTTCCCTGAAGTTATCTGCAGAACTTCCATGAAGTTCTCTGCATAACCTCCCTGAAGTTCTCTGCAGAATTTCCCCGAACTTCGCTAATGAATTTCTCTGATGTTCTCTTCCAAACTTTCCTGAATTTCTCTGCAAAACTTCCCTGAAGTTATCTACAGAACTTCCCTGAAGTTCTCAGCATAACCTCCCTGAAGAAAGATGCAGAAAATCTCTGGAGTTATCTGCATAACTTCCCTGAAGTTTTCTGCAGAACTTCCCTGAACTTCGCTAAAGAATTTCTCTGATGTCTTCTTCCAAACTTTCCTGAAAATCTTTGCAGAACTTCCCTGAAGTTATCTACAGAACTTCCCTGAAGTTTTCTGCAGAACTTCCCTGAAGTTCTGTGCAGAACTTACCTGAAGTTTTATGCAGAATTAATGAACAAATAAATATGGTTTTCAAAATGTTCCATGACTCAGCAAATGGTTTTTCCAGCTTTTCCTAGAAATTTTCCATCACTGTAGAAAAATTTGTATGAAGTGTTTTTAAGACTATATTTATTCTTATTTTTTGAGAAAATTTAATTACAATTTGTAGAAAAAACAATTGTTCTGCGATGAATCGCTTTTTAGTTATGGATTTTTGAAGCTAGTGATGCTCGGGAAAATTGGAAAACTTCAATCGGCGTTTTCCAGGAAAACTGTTATTCCTGTTTTTTTTGTTATTTTTTGATTTCCTGAGTGATCGAAAACAATCGTTGAAGAGATTTTGAAATATTCAAGTATCGGAATCGGATATAACATTCACGATTGGGTAACCCAACAATGTTTCAACAATGTTCCGATTTTTTATTCGTCTTAAAAAAATCGTTTTTAGCTGATGTTTCAATTTTTTCAACTACAAGTTATGTGTTTTAACAATGAGTGGCAAATAATATGTGTTAACATATATGCTTTGCTGTCAGTTTTAAAAGTTATTCAGTAAAATGCAGCAGCTTAAGGTTATCTTCCCAATTCAATTTTCAATAGGTTCAGGATGGTAAACGCAAGGGCCACAAGAAAAAGAAGCAGAAAAGAAAAAAATAGGAAGCGTAACAAAACACATCTTACACCGGACGAGTCTGTCATCATGGGCGTCAAGAAAAAGAGGAAAGTAAGTTACTCAAAGGCATCGGTGAAAACTGACACAGACCAGTCGTTTACCATCAAAGCGGAATTGGCCAACGAGTGCCGGAAGGAAATGATCCAGAATATGAAAGAAGCTGGTTTGACGCAGTCTGAAGAGTATGACAAAATGGCCGCAAAGCGGGAAATACCGGGCTTCGGAAACCAACCTGATTTGATAGAACGTCAAGCGAAAATGGTATGACTTTTGTTTATTCCAAATCCTCTTTTTTTTTTTATTGAGGCTTACAGTTCTTTAAATACAAGCTGTAGTCATGCGCAATTTATTACAAATATATTGAAAAAAAAAAACTAGGAAATTTTCAACATACCTTTCACTTGATCAGTTTTTGAAAATAACATAATGAAAAACTGAAACACTTTTTCAAACTTACGAGCTAGTAAACGAGAGCAAATTCCTTCAGATTCCACTATAAAAAGCTTATCCTTCGACAGATAGGTCTACCTATGTCGTCTGCGGCTTACAAATTTCTTCTGCATCTTATGATCAACTTAAATTGTCCGATACTATACAAATTATGCTTGTTTTGGACATTTTCTTAACTTTCAGAATGACATGATATCGTTCCTTAGATCACTTGGTTTGAATCGTTCGATTTATTGCAAAAGTGCAGTGTTAAGTCCAGGAGTTTTTGTCGATGCTGTTGAATTGGAGACGCCAGTGAAGCAAGGTGTCAGCATTGATAAAATCAAATCGGACATAAAATACACCGAACAGTCCCAAATCTCCAAGCTGGGGTCCATCAGGATTGAGACAAATGCCGATAATGTGTCCTCTTCACCTACGAGCGTAAGATTAGAGAATTTGCACAGCCCACATAAAACGCATACAGTAGAGTCCTTGATTGAAGAATCCAAGATAATCGTCGGATGCCAGATGGGAATTAACTGGAATGCAAACGAAACGAACTCAGCAATGTCTGATCAGGCAGAGACAAATCAAGGGATCATTATAAGATCATCGAAAATCGAACCATTGTGTAGTAGAAACAATGTGGATCCTACGATCGTCAACCGATTCAACACGGTATGAATTTTTAGTATACATTTCGAAAATTTTATAAAAACGGTGTTCTGAGTACAATGTTGTCCATTTGCCTAAACATTCTTAGTCTTATTTTTTTTAAATTTTTAATAAGATCACTGTGAATACTTTAATACTCTAATTGAAAGCAGGGAGGCTTTTAGTTAAACCAACTTTTGTAGTATTAATTGATTAATAAACATTTTACTATTTCTCAGAACCATACAATCTCGCCATGTGGATTGAAGGATTTAACCGGTTCAGTTCAACGTTGCATCAAAAGTGAAGTATGTCAGCTAGAAAATATTATTGATAGCACTAAATATGAATCACCGGAAATGTCAGCTGATCCTAAAGAGTCGGTAAGTTCGAAAATTCCATACAAAATTCGTGTGAATTCTTAAGTTAAGTACAGTTTAATTTGGAAAACTAGGAAAATAATTTAAAAAAAAAAAATACATTAAATTCCATAAGAAAATGTTTATCTTTTGTCAGGTAGGTCTATTTAGTCTACAACCTACTTTTTTAATGCTCGAGTGATCAAGTCTAGTGCTTCTTATTCATTTTATTATCCTTCTATACAAAGTGGCTGCCATTCAATGCGTTCGATTTTTTTCTTGTTATGATTAATGATTATTTTTACTTCTAGCTCATTTCTACAATTGCAACAAAGGCCCCTTGCGCGAGATGGCAGCCTGTGAAATCCATTCAACTTGAGGATGCAGAAAAATTTGTGAAAATTTTTGAATTTGGCTTTCGATATAAATCCGAAAATACGCCGGAAAAAGGAACAATGCGATACTATCGATGTAGCAGAATAAAGCACCGAGCAAAACCACAGTGTGAAAGGAAAGTGCTACTTTTCATTCCAAATTTGTGGAATGATTGCACGATATCCGCTAGAGGTCACCACACATGCAATGAAGCTCCTGCTAAAAACCTTGCGCATCGAAAGTTATCATCCGAGCACCATCTAGTAATCGAAAGTCTTCTAAAGTCTGGTGTGCCATCAAAAGACATCAAGAGTCACCTAAAAGCAACAAGCGATAACATGTCGAACAATCAATTAGATTACGCTGTCAAATCTACGCATCGAAATATATATGGCAATGGAATTTTGTCCTTGGGTAATATAAATCTCTCGAGATTGACCATTTTCAACTCAATTGTTATCTAGTACTTAAGCTTTGTCTACAAATTTTCACTATTGAAACATAATGCAACAAAGGAATTTCTCTGATAATTTTTGATAGAGTAATTCAATTATCTCAATTTTTTGAGTCGGATTTAGTCATTACAAAACCTTAAATTCTGAAATCCTTATGGTGTTGCAAAGCATAGTTTGCCTAGTTAGTTTTTAATTCTTATTTAATGAACATACTTAGATCCTCTATCACGTACACATTCAAAACAAAAAAGCAAAAAAAAAAAACAATTTTACGCGCGTATTAGCAGATCCTTTAGACGATTAGTAGACAGACTACGCTTATATAAAAACAGGTATTCATGAATTGGAATGTCATAGAATGTTCATAGATTGTCAAGCCATATCCATCTACTGAAATTGAGGATCAACTTCTGGTAGTAAAGTAAGCATATTTTATGTTATTTGTTGTTTGTTATTTGATGAAGATCGATGGTTTCGTTATGATATCACTATAACACTGAAATGAATTGAACTTGACGTAATTTCACCCCAGTCATGGGGTGAGCTGTCACCCATAATTCGGCGCCAGCATCGGTGTGAAATGTCTCGCTCTAATGGCATAGTTCCCTTGACGAAGGGCATTTCCTCATACGTTGTATCTGGTCAGCCAAGGACAAAAGTTTGTCTGGTGGGGTACGGGTCGTTCCTAGTTCTATTATTTTCCAGTGTTGAACAATGACATCAATGGAACTGTCTCTAAGCCAAATTAACAATAGTTACATAAACAGTAGAGTCACAAAATGGAAATTGATCCTCGATTAAACAATTAATTAAAATTCTATTACTTATGACACGAAAACAAAAATCTCTCATGGGAACGTGAAGCTTTGAAACTAGTCTGAGAAAGTTTGAAGATGAAGATGATAGCAATCCAACAGCAACAGAGCTTACCATTAAAAAAAACTTTGTCTGCATTTATCTGCAATAGTTACAATTAGGTGCAAGATGCACCAAAATGTACTGTTACACTAATAATATGTACTTATTCCTCATTTTTCTCTCCTCTCATAGGTGAATTAGAAGAATGGGCGACATTGTTGTCAAAATTCCCCACCGATAACCAAAAAGCTTTTGTCATAGGGAAAGATATTGACCACGATGGCAATAAATTCAGAATCGTACTTTCTTCCTTAAAGATGCTCTCTCTATTAAACTGCTTTGATACTATTTCGGCCGATTGCACGTACAAAACAACGCTTCAAGGTCATCCACTATTGGTGGTGTGTGTCATCGATGCGATGCGACACGCCCATCCAGTTGCTTTCGTGTGCCTATCGCATCAACAACAGGTGGATTATGAGTTTGTTTTTAACACGATCATAGAAATATGCAACGAAATTAACATCAGACCATACATTCGTTGGTTCCTGAGTGACGGAGAAGTAGCGCTAAAAAATGCTGCTCGATCAACGTTCGAAAACTGCAATATTATCAACTGTTTCTTCCATGTAGTACAAAATGTTAAAAAACACTTACTGAAGTCAGACGTACCAGCAACAGAACAAGCGAATATATTGCATGATATCAATCAGCTACAAGTAGCACCAACCAGTAACCATTACATCCTTGCAGCGGATCTATTCAAACTTAAATATAAACATTATCCATTATTCATTAACTTCATTGAAAAATATTTACACCACGATAACTTCTCTGGATGGGAGGAATCTTTTTCGCCTGGTATTCCATCAACCAACAATGCCTTAGAAGCGATCAATAAAACCTTAAAATACAAGTTTTTGCATCGCAAAAAGGAGCCCTTTGGAACATTCAAGGTAAAACTTCTAGATATTGTAGCCTCGTACAGCGATCCGAGTAGACCCATCTACTACGAGCGTACCCATGAGCTCAAACACGAGCGGAAAGCTTTCGATTATGTTGCTACAGGACTCCTGTACAGATCGGCCAAATTTGGTAATGAGGAGTTTATTTTCATGGCAAGTGCAAATGGTAAACATCTGACATCACTTGACATAACGAACTTCCAAGATCCTAAATTCAGCAGCTTCGATCAATATGCATCACAAAAAATGGCAATTTGCAGAATCAACGTTACAGACGACAACTTCAGACATTGGAATGCTTCCTGTTATGGTTTCTTTAAGGAAAATGTATGTGAGCACATATTGGCATTAGCCGTTGAAAAAAAGTTATTAAAATTAAGCCCAGCATCAGACACAACTCCAATGAGCAGTAAGAAGCCTACTGGTAGGCCGAAGCATTCATCTAAAGCACTAGTGATCGACGTACAATAACCCGTAAGTAATTAACAGATTTAATTTTTTTCTAAAATTTTGGTAAAAACTGAGAAAATGATATATCAATGATTTTCACTGTAAATTTTCTTAGAATTACGATTTATGTGTTTTAAAAAATTCATGATCAAATTATATATACTTTTTGAACTTGGTTTCCTTTATTTACAGGTACTCGTATTTCTACATTCTCTATTTTAATGTACATATTCGTCATAACTTCGTATCATCGTCTGCGAAATGTCAACCAGGCGACTTTCAACTTGTCGTTCCTCCTTATGTTGCTCACTTGAGTGTTTTCAAATGTTAATTTGTATTTTACTGTAATTAAACTGTTAATTTTCATTTTACTGTTTAACAAAATGCTTCTGTTGTCAAATTTATTTATTATCATGACTATTCCTCCAATAAATACTGGTAATTCACGTTCGCAAATGGTGTTTCTAGAATTTATTGCGCTTGTAGGAAAATAATATTACTATTGTCGGTTTTGTCGGTCGGTAGATATGTAGATTTGGAACACCATTTCACAATTTCGATGGCACATCACAACAACTATGAACATTTAGTGCGTGAAATTTGAATGTTGCAGAGCAGCACGAAGTGATTTTAGTTTGGCATGCGAAATCTTTGTAATTCCTTAGATTCATGCCTTGTGACTGTTTGGGGATTCTTTTCACTATCTCTCAACTTTATACTAGTTGTATACTCTATACAGTACTATGCGACCAGCGCTACAGTCAACTTTTTCATTTTCAGCGTTCATGCTAAAAGTCAAATTTATGGAGCATTTTCCCTCATCTAAGGACCAAGTTGATATTTAAGGATAACCACTTTGAATCTATGGAACATTTTCCCTAAATCATGGTTTATATTCTGACTGATGAAAACATTAAGTTTATGGAGCATTTTCCCTAAATTATGGAGCATTTGTAGATTTTTAATGTTTGTGCAAATGGACTTTATGGAACATTTTCCCCAAACCAAAGTCCAAGTGGTGTGAAAACAAGTTTTATGGAGCATTTGTGCTAATCTATGGAACAAATTTCGATGTTTAAGGTACAGTGAATATTAGTTTAAGGAACATATGCATGTTTTATGGAGATTTTCATTTCTGTTTCAGGTAAATAGGGTTACCAGATTGTTAATTTAATAATTATATACGAGGGTGGCAAGGGGCTTTACAACGGTATTTATAAACAGTAGATCTTTCAGTTTGCCTTATGGAAAATTTGCTAAAGAACAGGGAACATTTCCGATATTCTATGGTACAAATTTTATGTTTTAGATGTAATAAAGTTGTAACTTTATTGCATAGCAACCTATTTTCATAGAGCATCTCGGCAAGATCAAGGTACTTTTCCATCATCCGTATGATACATTAATTGATGCTTAAGGTTACTGTTCAAGTGAATCATTGTCAGATTATACATGATATATTTAGCATTGCATCTAACATTAATGAACAAATCCGGGTTTTCAATGCTCAATTTTCATTATTCTATGGAGCTGTTTTCACATGTCTATGGAACATTTCATATATTTTATGGTTATTTTTTGTTGAATTTAACGAGCAATTTTAAGGAGCGTTTTTCAATTAGTTATTGAAAATTTATCGAATCTTATGATGCATATACCCTTTTGCCCTTTATAACTACGATGAAATTTCAGTCAAATTTACTACGCTTATGGTAAAACTTTCAACATTTGTGGTATATTCGACAGACATCATATTGATATCAACCGCATCTTGGTCGATCTAATCGCAGGCATGGTAAAATCAAACGCATTTATAGTCAGGTGAAAATTATTGGTGTTTGCGCTTAATTTATGCGGTTTTTTTGGGGTGTGGAGGGATGGGGGGGCTTGGTGTGGATTTGGGGGCTTCCGATAGTCGCGCCACAATTTTGCTACTGCTTTTAGTTGCGCCCGATACGGTTTGGAGTGATGGTGAGGGTGATCAAATATAGTTTTGTCGCGCACCGCTACGGATGCTCTTATATCAGCTGACTCTGTGATAGTATGGGAGCCTTCTCATCGACAGTAATGGCTGGCCCACAATTGATACGTTGCGGATGCGTTTGCGTTAATTTGACAGTTTTTCCATAGTTTTTCTGTCAAATTTACGTCAACGCATCCGCAACGTATCAATTGTGGGTCAGCCATAATGGCTGGCCCACAATTGATACGTTGCGGATGCGTTTGCGTGAATTTGACAGTTTTCCCATAGGTTTTCTGTCAAATTTACGTCAACGGAACGCAAACGTATCTATTGTGGGTGACCCTTAAGGGTCGACTGTGGGAGCGCATTGAATTGCGCGTAATGGCTGGCCTACAATTGATACGTTGCGGATGCGTTTGCGTGAATTTGACAGTTTTCCCATAGGTTGTCTGTCAAATTTACGTCTACGGAACGCAAACGTATCTACTCAGAAAAAAATCTTTTAGTAACAACTACCATTTTACCAGACTATGCCTATTTTCAATACTATGTGGTATATTTGACAGACCTCATCGATATCAATCGCACAAACGGTTGATCCAATCGTAGGCATGGTAAAATCAAACGCATTTATAGTCAGGTGAAAATTGTTGGTGTTTGCGCTCGAAATGGTAATTTCTACTGCGATTTTTTTTGCGTGTATTGTGGGTGACCCTTAAACGGTTGTTATGGCAATTGGGGGGATAGGGATGTCAAGGATTCGAAAAAAGGGTGATGGTATTCGATTATGAATGGTATATTTATTTCTGTTTCTTAGTTCATTTCAACTAATACTATTTGTTCCTTTTCCTAAAATTCATTGCTTATTAAATAAAAGAAGTACAGTGGCCATTTGTTCATTGCAACATGTTTACATTGCAATGAGCGGAAGGCATTCGCTCATTGCAACATTTGACAGCGTCAAATCGAATGTCAAAACTCGTGAACCCCCTGGGGTAAATGGCGGGTTTTTTGGTGTTTTTTGGGTTATGCGGTTTATTTCTTTTTTATTTCAACACGGTGTTATTTGTGGCTTGCAATAAAAGATGTTGTAAAAAAAATTATTATTAGTTGATACTAACTGAAAAAAAAAAAAAAAAATAATAAAAAAATTATTTAATATTAAAAAATTTATAATTTTTATAAGTTGTAAAAAATTTTTATTTTTTTTTTAATCAGTTCGTTTATTTATTAGGCTCAGGCGTGTGTAACACTTTGCGGAGCCGATATTCAATATTGTAGTTAACAATTTTTTTTTTTCGATTTTAGTAAAGTGGGGTGCCAATTACTCGTGGCTAGCTCGAGGTTAATGGGTCACATTATTGTTTGGAAGGGGCTAGGCAGGTAACTTATTTCAGGTATTTGTTGCTGCTCATGGTTGCGACATCTACCAGATCCTCGGTCCCTGTAGTCCCTCACAGGAACTAAGCTGCAGATGGGTGATCACAGCTTGCTGGGCAGGTACAAGTAGCACGGAAACAAAAGGATAATATAACTGGGACACAATGGCAGGGAATTTACTAGAGTGAAAGGGAGGGGGTGATGACATTACACTCTTAGATCAGACAAACAAAGAAATTCGTAAATCGCTTGCATGTAGGAAAGATCACGCATTCCCAAAACATCTCTTACTTCGCGGAAGGGTTGTCTACCTCGGGCCACAAGGGTATCCAATAGTCGTGCTCTGGAGGCATCATTATCCGGGCAATGCCAAACTGCGTGAGCGATGTCATCATAACCGGTTCCGCACCTACATACATTGCTATCGACGAGGTTAATTCTGTAGAGATGTGCGTCTAGCGAGTAGTGGTTGGACATAAGTCTTGACATCACACGAATGAAACCGCGACTTACATCCAGACCTTTGAACCACGATCTCGACGAAACATTTGGAATAATGGAATGTAACCACCGCCCAAGAGAATTACTTGTCCAATCGTTTTGCCAACTTTGAAGAGAACTCTGACGTACTAATGGGAAAAATTCATCATGTGAAATTCTTCTTTCAAAAATCTCGCCTTCTTGTGCGCCCACCTTTGCTAGAGAGTCCGCCTTCTCATTGCCTGGAATTGAGCAATGTGAGGGGACCCATGCAAAGGTAATTCTAAATGATCTTTCGACCAACGCACACATCTGCTCCCTTATTTTTGAAAGAAAGTAAGATGAGTGCTTAACTGTTTTCATCGACTGGAGGGCCTCAATAGAACTGAGACTATCCGAGAAGATGAAATAATGGTCTATGGGCATGTCGGAAATTATCCCCAATGCGAAATTGATTGCTGCCAGCTCAGCAACATATACGGAACAAGGTTCCTGAAGTTTCCGGAAGGCAGATGAGTATTCATTGTAAACACCGAAACCAGTGGATCCATCAATGCGCGACCCATCAGTGAAAATTCTTCTATTGCAATTGACATGTTGGTACTTTTCGATGAAAATATGGGGAATTAAAATAGGTCGAAGTTGATCTGGAACTCCTTGAATAGCCTGTTTCATGGAGAGATCATAATCAATGGAGGAACTGTGATAAGGAAAGCGTACACTAGGAGGGTTATAGCATGGAAGACTAATATCGGATGACATATAGTTAATATAGATTCGTAAGAATCTTGACTGGGTACTCAATTCGAGCATTTCTTCGAAGTTTTCAATCACAAGGTTGTTACTGATTCCACACTTGATCAGTATTCTAGATGAGAGCTCCCAGAAGCGGTACTGTAAGGGTTTTACTCCTGCCAGAACCTCCAGGCTCATATTATGCGTTGAATGCATACAGCCAAGGGCAATACGTAGACAACGATATTGAATGCGTTCCAATTTGATGAGGTGGCTATTTCTTGCCGAGAGGAAACAAAAAGAGCCATATTCGAGAACTGAAAGAATAGTTGTTTTATAGAGTTTAATAAGGTCTTCCGGGTGAGCACCCCAACATGTCCCGGATATTGATCTTAGAAAATTGATCCTTTGTTGACATTTCTGTTTTAAATACGCAAAGTGATTACTCCAAGTGCATTTTGAATCAAACATGACTCCAAGGTATTTGAAGGTCAAAGATTGGGTAATGTCTCTTCCCAACAGCTTGAGACGCAGTTGGGCAGGGAACCGCTTTCTAGTAAACACTACCAATTCGGTTTTATGCGGTGAAAACTCGATCCCCAAATTTCTGGCCCAGATGGACAGATTATCTAGGGAATTTTGCAATGGTCTTTGCAAGATTTCCGCACGTGGACCTCTAAAGGAGATCACAGCATCGTCTGCAAGTTGTCTTAGCGTGCATCTATTTTCCAAGCAGTTATCAATATCTTTAACATAAAAATTATAAAGCAAGGGACTTAAACATGAGCCTTGGGGTAAGCCCATGTAGCTAATTCTGGAAGTTGTCAGTTGACCTAGATTAAAGGTCATTTGTTTTTCTGACAGTAAATTATACAAAAAGTTATTTAAAATTCCTGGTAATCCACTACTGTGCAGACTATCTGCCAGTATATCTATGGAAACTGAATCAAATGCGCCCTTAATATCCAGAAATACTGAAGCCAATTGCTCCTTGTGTGCAAAGGCCAGTTGTATATCAGATGAAAGCAACGCTAAACAATCGTTTGTTCCTTTGCTCTTTCTGAAACCAAATTGCGTATTTGATAGTAGGTTGTTTGATTCAACCCAACGGTCAAGTCTTGATAGGATCATTTTTTCTAACAATTTCCTTAAACATGATAGCATAGAGATCGGACGGTAAGAATTGTAATCAGACGCTGGTTTCCCAGGCTTTTGAATAGCTATTACTTTAACCTGCCTCCATGCGGGTGGAACTATATTTAATTCCATGAGAGTGTTATACAGGTTAAGTAATCGTCTTTTAGCGATATCAGGAAGATTTTTTAGAAGGTTGAATTTAATCATATCGCTTCCCGGAGCAGAGTTATTCGATGAAAGAAGTGCCATTGAAAATTCCAACATTGTGAATGGTTCGGCCAGAGAACCGTTATTTCGGGTAGTATCCCGTAAATTCGGTTGTGTTGGGACAGAGTCTGGACAAACCTTTTTAGCGAAGTCGAATATCCATTGCATGGAGTATTCTTCACTCTCATTGGAGGATGAGCGGTTTCGCATGTAACGAGCCTTTCTCCAAAGCGTTGTCATCGAGGTTTCTCTAGATAGTCCCTCTACAAACGAACGCCAGTAATTGCGTTTCTTTGCTTTGAGTAAGTTTTTAAGCTTTTTTTCAAGCATGAGGTACTTATCAAAAAGCTCACATGTTTCATGTCTACGATAATCTTTAAACGCATCGGATTTCTCAAGATACAACTTAGTGCATTCATCATCCCATCCAGGGGTGGCGGGTCTTCTTTTGAGGGATGCACTTGGAACACGTCGTTTCTGAGCTTCTAATGCACTTTTGTACATCAGGTCGGAAAGGAAACGATACTCTTCTAATGGTGGAAGAGGATCGGTAGAATCAATACCAAGGGTTACCGCCGATGCAAAATGTTGCCAATCAATATGCCTCGTGAGGTCATAAGGAACATGGATTGACTGGTCTGTTTTGTGAAAACTATTTGTGATTGAGATAATAATTGGTAAGTGATCACTACCATGGGGATCATTGATTACCTTCCACAGACAATCTAATGATAGTGAATTAGAACACAAAGATATGTCAAGTCGACTCTCCCTGGCAGGAGGTTTTGCTATTCGTGTCGCTTCCCCAGTGTTCAAGATGGTCAAGTTGAAATCGTCGCATAAGTCATAGAAAATACCCGCTCTGTTGTCATCGTATTGTTCGCCCCAAGCAGTACCGTGGGAGTTCAGATCGCCCAGAATAAGAACTGGAGATGGAAGTAATGTAATTGAACTCCAAAGTTGACGGCGGTTTATTGATGCCCTCGGAGGGACATAGACGGAAGCTATGCAAAGATCTTTATTCTTTACATTTATTTGGCAAGCGACGATTTCAATGCCTGAGATTATTGGGAGTGAGATTTTATAGAAGGGGTAGCACTTTTTGATCCCCAGAAGTACGCCACCATATGAATCATCTCGGTCCAGGCGAATAATGTTAAAATCGTGGAAGTTTAATTCATCTTCGGATGAAAGCCATGTTTCACAGAGAGCAAATATATCACAATCAGAATTGTGAATCAAATACTTGAACGAGTCTAATTTAGGTATTAGACTACGACAGTTCCATTGTAATACGGTGATCATATCTTGATCCTCACTCGACGAATTATTCATCGAAAGATATGAATTCACCAATGAGGGGCCATGATACAGTCAATTGCTTGAAGTAGTTTCCAACTATAGGAATAAGCAGGTCAATAATTCCTCGGAGCGGTGAAGCATCCGAAAGGCCAAGAGCATTTAAAATGTTATCCACAATGTCCCTAAAATTAATCTTACCTCGCTTGGACGGGATATTCTTAGAATTGCGAGAAGACGTAGTTTTTGGTAACCTCTTACGGTTACTGTTATTAGGTAGCGGCGGGTTGGTATAGCTACAGCTAGGAACGGATGCATCAGCTATTACCGGTTTATTCGGTTTTTTAAATTGACCCCCTCTACCTCCAATTTTTTGCAAGCTTTTGAGAGTAGGTTTTATTTGTTTCCGGCGCACACCCGGAGAACTAGTAGGCTTTCTTTTACCGGGGGCGTGTACCTCCGGAAATCCACTCTCATCGGCTTCGTCAGAGTCCAGTTCATCGGAAGACAAAATCAAAAAAGGATTTTCATTTTGAGCGGCTGATACAGACGATGCAGACGCTCCGTTTTGCGACTTTAACATTTCTGCATACGTCTGCTTGGAGCGTTCTTGTATGGAACGTCTCACGTTACCAGTGCGCTTCTTGTACACGGGGCAGTTCTGCAAATCGTGGAGAGGCTCTTTGCCACAGTAAGCACACTTTGTTGCTTCCTGTTGGCAAGCATCCTCTAGATGCCTTTGGCCGCATTTGCCACAACGGGGCTTGTTGTCGCAAAAAGTAGCCGTATGACCCAACTGTTTGCACTTGGTACAATTAAATACCCTTGGTACAAAAAGGCGCACTGGGAAAAAAACTTTATCAATTTCAACAAATTTTGGGAGAATTGATCCGGCGAAGGTCACTTGTAGCGAGTCCGACGGTGAATACGTCTTTTTTCCATCTACCATTGATCCTGCATGCAATTGTTTGCATTCCAGAATCTCAATGGTAGACGAAGCAGAATCTGGAAGTCGCCCCTTACCTTCCATAACGTCTTCACACGTCAGGCTCGCTGCAGAAACCACACCGTCTATCTCCACATCTCGAGATGGGATGTAGACGTAGTACTCAACATTATAACCTTCGTCACTAGCAATTTCATTTGCAATTTTATACGTAGGTGCAGTGACACGCAGTTTGTTTCGGTTGACCTGATGAAATTCGGTCCCCGGATAACGACGCGTCAAATTTCTTTTTATGCCCAAAAAGTCTAGGGCTTTCACTTTCTGCCGAAAGTAGACAACCCAAGGAGAGGCAGAAGACGGCTGATAACAGCGCGCCCTAAAAACATCTTTGGGAGGCAAGTCGCCCCCCTTAGAATCATCCATGAAAAGACAAATTCAGGGACAAAAAAAAAAAAAAAAAAAACAAAAATTAAATAAAACAAAATAAAAATCTGATGATTTTTTTTTGGACCACCCTATGCAGAACGATATTTTTTTGATTCACCCTATGCAGAACGATTTACTATATGGGAGAGAGATACACAACACACTAGGAGATGAGGAAACAAAAAACAAATGTGCTACTTGCCGTTTGCCGGTATGGCACCTTCTGCTGTTGTTCGCAAACAAAGCACCGCTTGCTGACCGGCAGTGGATGGAGCGATGACCTTCCTTGCTGCGATGGTGCTTATGGGGTTACACTTTTTCCCCTCGGGTGTTTGACGATGGTACAGGCTGGACAGATCATCCGTCGGGCTCGGCCGGGAATGTCTGCTTCCCTAATGGAACGCTCGGCTGGATATTGGTGGTTTACAGTGCACTACTTTTAATCACCGCGTTATTGATAGCGGGTTGAAAAAAAAAATGCAAAAGAGGTAATGCGGAGTGCGAACAATACTGAACCGAAGCTCTTCAGCGTTCGATGCGGAATGAAAATTTATATTTATAGCATTTACAAAATTTAAAAAACCAACAAAGTAAACAAAGGAAAGGGTTCAATTAAGCCCCCTATTGGAAAAAAAAAAAAACAAGTTTTTTTTTATTTTTTTTTTCTTTGGTTGGTGGGAAAGGTGGAGGAATTTGAATTTTGTGATTGTGTTTTTCTATTTTGAGGAACTCGTTCCCTTTTTCACATAAATAACTAAATTCTAGTTCCTGGCTTCTGAAATCAAAAGGTGAGTGAGGGGTTGGGTGTTAGGTGTTTCTTTTTTTTTTGTGGGGGTTATTTTTTTTGTGGGGTGCTGTTTTTGCAGGAGAGTGGATCTCTTCCCATAAAACCCCATAAATTTATAATTGAGCTGTGGGGGTGGGTGATGGTGTGGGTTGGGGTGGTTCTTTTAACAACGCTCATTTTGTTTTGTGGAATGGTTTTTTCGTTGGGGGGATTTAATTTTTTTAGGAGAGGAATTTAATCAAATCACCTTAGTGTTAAGAATAGTGCGGTTGCCTAGGAATAGTAATCCTGTTCTGTTGTTAGTTGATTGGGCGCCCAGTGATAATATGAATCAATGATTGATCGCAAATGAAGGCTCTTTTACTTCAAATTACGTGAAATAGCACCGCGAGCCTGACCACTGTACTTACCAATTATTCTAGGTTGGAGTAGGATTAAAATGTCTTTAATAGACCTCTTTTGTGGTTTTTTTTTTATTGACTTATCAGATACCTTTAAATTTTTAAAGCATACTTTTCTTTGGGACCTATATTTTTTTGAAGCCTGTAACTATTGAAAAAAAAGCTGTTAGATGACTATTGAACCCCATATGCGCTAACTATTTTGGCTGAGGTGGATACCCATTTGGCCCTCTCTTCCCAATCTGATATTTCTTTTTTGTGATGAGTTTCGCTCTTCACTCCTATGGAGAAATCCCAAATGTCAGTACTCACGTGAAACTTGGGGGTAGTTTTCTTACTCAGTCACTCCACTGGAAAGTCTCGTTACAAAGTGCCAACCCAAGTAACACCAGAAACATCTTTTTTGACAAGAATATAAGAAGTTTGTTGTAAAAAAGTCATGAGGATGAAAAACCAAACATGTCTGGTCTTGAAAAAGTTTTGAGGATGTTTTTCCTCACATATTCGGTTCAAACGTGGAACCAGAACAGCGAACACACTTTTGTTCTATTTTTGTTCGATCAACTTAAATTTTACTTCTTGAAAACATCGGTGACTGTTTGTCATCTTACCACTACGAACTATCTTTACTCACTTTTGAGTATCCTTGCTTTTGACTGATTTGTGTCATACGTACTTCATTTTGGATTGTTTGGAAATAGCGTGTATGCTAGATGTTTGTAAATATGTTGATAGGTTGCATTCAAGATGAATTTTAAACGTGTTTTTAACATCCTCATGCAATAGTGAAATTATTCAGAATAGATTGTGAATCCAATACAGTGACGCCTGAAAATATGTTTATTTGAAATACTGGAATTTAAAAAAAACACTACCTGATTGTAAGATTGTGATGCCACTCACTGATTCAAATAGAAGCCAAATTTCAGGGGGTGCGACTCTATCTCAGATGCAGGATTTTTTTTGTTTTGCTTTTATGCGATGTGCGCACGCTTAGAAGATAGAAAGAAGATTGATGAAGATTTTAAAGATTTACTGCGAAAAGATGCAGCACGATGCAAGTTGATAGATTAAGATTCACAAGCTGAAACAAGATTTTTCAAAGATTGATTCGCTAGCGTGGGATTTTTCGATCATCTTGAATCTGGATTGAGATGTGTCGCGTCCCCAGCCAAATTGGGCATAGGGGTTTATTCAAATGTAACATAAAGCAACAGTTTGGGAAATTGTTTAGTATTTTGTTTATGAATTGTTTCGCTTAATTTGTGGGGGAGTCTTTTGAGATATAGCTACGCACAACATAATAGAAAAATTATATTTGTATTTTCATTCATACTGACATTACTCGGTTCAATTTAACAGCAAAAAACGCAGAAAAGAAAAAACGAACATTTGAAAATCAAATGTGTTACTAATGTTTTAATCCGTACTGTAGACTTGTACTGTAGGACTGTAGACTTGGAAAAACGCCATGTTGGTTTTTGTGAATACCATAAAGAAATCTCACTAAAATTCAATAATTTATTCGGGGTACCTTCAACGTTTTTTAATCCAATCAATGGCGCATGAAATGAGGGAAGGTAAAACGGAAAGTTGCACTGCTAACCTTTAGCCGCATATACAATTTTGATACAACTTCCATGCGTAAAGCATTTTTAATTTCCTATTTGAAAAAGTTATAAACAATCATCTTTAACGCGTAAAATACCATTAGCTATGATATAGTTTCGCCATTAAATAATCTTGTTTATATTTTTTCTCTTTGTTCATACCGTGCTTGCTTTGACAAAACATATCATTATGTTATAGGCATGCTGTTGGAAGCATCCATAGAACATAATATATGTCTTATGGATGTTCTACAAAACATCTGGTAAATTTTTCGAGTGGACTTGTGACAAGTGAAATTAAGTTTCCAACACTAAAAATGGCGTATATTTGTCATATTCGGCTACGCACGCGTAACGTAACGCATGATGGTAGAGGACGAGGTAAGAATGGAATCATTCAATGGATGAAATTCGGGAACGTGAAACAATGAACCTCTTGAACGGGGGAGTAGAGGGGGGGGGGTTTTGTTTTGGGTTTTTTAATAAAAAATATTTTTTTTTTTTTTTTTTTTTGGTTTGGTGTTACGTTGGGTATTTTTTTCTTTCTATTTAGTAAATTATTATTTTTTATATGTGGGGGCTACACTTTTCAGTGTGGGGTTAGGTTTTTGGAGTGCCCTCGGGGGGGGGGGGGGGGGGGGGGGGGGGGGGGGGGGGGGGGGGGGGGGGGGGGGGGGGGGGGGGGCACGGACAGAAATGATGCATGATTGATATAACTTTTGCCATATTTATCCCAAGCTTCGAAGATATTCTTGACATAGTTAATTTAAATGGTTGTTTGAAAATGATTTGATGTTTACATCAAGCATATATTTAATTTCAATCAACGTTATTGAACATCAACCATTAAATGCTTAAATCAAGCATACATGTCATTATTTGAATCCGTGTTTATCGTTGAATCACTCATACTGGAAGGTTAAATAGGGCATATAGCAGCTCTACTCGTGGCTGCCATCCACACTCAACGACAAAGCGAAGGAAAAAAATATAATGGTGGCGGCAGATCACTCGGTTGACTTGGACGACGACCTGGTTGAAGAGTTTTATGTTGCCGAAGAAGTGGTAGAACTATTGAAATCGTTTGGATTATCCGCGGTGGGCATCGAAGAGTTTGTAGGTATGTAAGCAAATTGTAACTATTCTTTAAAGTAGTTTTAATGAATTTTGATTTCAGCTAACGGGTACGACATTGATGCGCTACAATTAATCGAGCGTGAAGAAGTCGAAGCGCTTATTCCTCCACCGCGACTAGCAGACCGAACCAAGTGCATTCGAGGATTGAATGACTTGCGTCGATCTCTGGTAATTTGCTCATCATTTTCATTTCGAAAAATAGTAAGTAATGTGCAATTTGCTCCGTAGGGATTACCACCAGTATCCTCGCCGCTGAAAGGCAAAAATATTCAGACATCTGATCCACCGAGAGATGCGCTCGGTAATCTGCCGCGGCAACAATAGACGGCGCAAGCTCTGATCAATAGGTCAAAAAAAGGGCGGTTGATTTGCGAAGCGTACCAAACAACAAAGATCCTGTCACGGAAGGATCGAATTTTTGTTACCCACCTAATCATCGACGAATTTGCTGTCCACTCCTAGGGTCGCATGTTGATAAGAATGATATTTCCAATTTTCAAACATTGTTATATGTTGTTTAATTTCGTAATATCCAAAGAATATGTGCTGATTGAGTAAACGTTCCTATAATGGTGGTATTTTAGTGCAAAATGTTCCAATTAGAACATATTGCACTAAAATACCACCATTATAGGAACTTTTATCGTAAATTTAACGATTTTTTTGATTTTTGGAACCAACCATAACATCATTTGAACGAATCTCTGTGTATGCTTAAACCAACCATCCGATACCATTAGTTCAACCCTCAAAATAAGGTCAAATTAAACATAAACATTATTGAATTTATCATGAGAATCAGAGAGCTGTCAAATCATCAACAATGAATATTGTTGATGTTAGCATAATATGGTTGATTCAACCCTATTTCATGCTCTAATTAGATCATCAATTCTGTTTAATTGAAGCTTCCATTATTCTTCGATCTATTGTATTATGCGTGGAACAATCTCAAAAAATTATTATATAAAAGTCAATGCACAAATATGCTTGATCGGGACCGGAATATTATTGATATGACTTTATTTTTTTCTCCGTGTGTAGTCATGTTTACCTACCGTTGGGTTCGGGTGGCTTATTTTTGGGTGAAATTTTCCCCAAAAGGAGGGGACTTGGGCCCGGGGGGGGGGGGGGAGGGTACCTAGAGAGGGGTGGCCATACGTGGGGGGGGGGGGGGGGGGTCTCTTTTGCGTGGGGGGGGGGTACTATAAAAAAAAAAATATAAAATAAAATAAAATATCGAAAAGGGAGAAGCGACCAGAGAACAGGGGAGGGGGGGGGTGGTTATAATGGGCAAGTGAGTGAAAAAAAACAAAAAAAAAAAAAAAATAGAAGGAGAGAAGTGAGGAGTAAGAAGGGGGGGTGGGTGTTTTTTTTTGTTTTTCTTGTCGGGAGGGGGAAACCAAGGAGGGTCACCCACAATAGATACGTTTGCGTTCCGTTGACAATCCGGATATTTGACAGCTATTTTAAACCTATGGGATCATATGGGATAACACACATCGAATCCGGAATGAGTTTGCGGTATAGTACTAAAATGTACTAAACGCAAATTTGACCGCAAAACCAACCGCAAGATTTGACACCTCTCAAATCTTACGTATGATTTTGCGGGAAAAAAAAATAATAACTAAAAGCTATTGGTGTCTCCCACTGAGTGAAGGTTTTTTAAAACGTTCAATTTTCCTATAACGGTTTAATTAATGTGTTGACAGATTTCAGCCGGGAGCAGCGCTTGCCAACTGGGATACGAAAAAGAGGTTTGTTTGATGTTTGCTGTTTATTTGAGGTGGTTCTTTAAGTTATTGTCAGCCAGCATTGCTAGGTAGGTTCAATTGTTTTAATTTTTCCAGATGCGCGATGCGCCAAAGAGCATTCCGGTGAAATTATTTTTCGGATTGTTTGCCTCATCGAGTACAGGATTAGTTGCTCAGCTATCCTCAGGTTTGGCAGGGTTTGGCCACTTTCTGATAGTTGACTTTCGATGGGGCTTGAGTGGAAGGCCCCGGTTGCTATGCGGATTCCTTAATTGTATATGGGTTTCACTCGATTGTAGTGTTTCTCGCTAGCTCTGCATATTATTGGAGCTGCGTTTTTGAGTTCTGGGATAAGCATAGAATTACATATATAGCTGACATATCTCATTAACGAAACACTTTTTTGGCATTTTTAGCGATTCAACTGTATATGGTATTTGAAGTTTAGTTTGAAGTCCATCGATTCGCCGAAGACTTTTGCGATCTTAGTAATTAAATTAAAGGTAATTAAAAGTAGAAATGTGGTAGTTCAACGAATCTTCCGTGCCGCCTCTAAGCATCTTGCTAAGAGGTATTGCATGTCGATCTGCCGTATGTGGAAGACGTCTTAATTGTGTCGTCTCAAATTATAATATTCCGCCCACTATATCACAAAACGAGGACAATCAGTAAATATTACATCTTGATCAAGTCACACAGAACGGCGAGCCCGTTGATGTTGGGCTTCGTTTTTGTGTTCCGATGAGTGGTAGTACATATAATCATCATTATCATCATCATCATCATCATCATCATAATGGGTGGAATATTATAATCTTATATTATTCAATGCAGACGTCTTCCAAATTTGAAATTTCGTCAGGCAATAACCCATAATAAGATGCTTAGAGGCGGATCGGAAGATTCGATGAACTACCACCCTTCCGGCAAGTTCCATTAAAAGTAACTAAACTCGCAAAGTCTGGGTCTTGCTGCAATTTTGCTGAGGGCTGTGGTCGTAATTTTCTTCAATTAGCTATGTGGATCTTTTCTGAGTTTTGAGTTGATAATGTGAATCCTGTTACGTTGCACATTATTCAATTTGATTTAGGATTTGTTAAATAAGAAGTCTGATCCATCCGGCCGTTTGATTGAATACTATTGTTATGTCATCGGCGTGTATTTTGATGTTTGATAGTGTATAGTTGCGAAGCCATTCTTTATTGCTGTCGTTGACGATCAGGAATAAAGTGAACATGGAAAGGATCCTTGCGGGACTCCGTTTTGTTGTGTTTTGGAGGTTGACAGGTGTCCTTGATATATATTATTTTTAAATCGTCGCTCATGCAGGAAGTTACCGCAGAAGTTTGCCATGTGGCCTCTTTTTCCAGCTTTTGCGAGGTTTTCCCTTATGAGATATCGCTATGTTCCGGATAAAAATAACCATACAATTACAATACAATAATATAAAATAACATTAAAATCTATTTCCAACCATAAATCTTATTGTTCATGAATCAGATAAATGAAAAATGCATATTGTCATTACAATAGATCTACCATTCACTCCATATGCTAGGATTTTCAAAAATTGTGAAACAATACAATTAATAGTAATTGACTCAAATTTGTTCAGGAAAAATGAGATTTTCTATAGTTAAGATACATAACTGTGTTGATGTCTCAATTTACATTAGATTCTATTGTAGAAACAGTAAGTCCTAATGTTATCTTATCGTCACGAACAATATATCGAACAATACGATCGATAGTACATATTCATATTATTCATATTAGCGTTGAGTTAAGTTTCTTCGTCCTGGTCTATGTCCGTATGATGCTGCTGGATGGTTTTCCGGCGGGAATTTATTTTGTGGTGAAAGTTGTGGTGTGGTTTTTTTTCGGCAAGGAACAGATGTTGCGCAAAAGACCACTGGATAATTCGGAGTACCATTATCCGGCGAAAAGAAGCTAATTTTTAAGTAGCCAGCATGGTAACCAGACCAGACCGTTAAGCGATGGTAATCTTTTTGTTTGTTCTGGAGTGTGGGTGGTTTAAAACGGGAAGAGTTGGATAAGGTGAAGATAAAACGGAGCGGTTAATACCGAGATTAGTGGGGCTATTCGTGTACTCTAAGCTGTGAAAATAATGTTATTTTGGGCTTTTTTTGTTTCTGTGTAGTTTCTTACCATGATATATATCTTGCAGGCATTTATATTTCAAGTTATTTTCGTCGGACGAAAAAAATGGAAGATTCACAACACAACATTGTAAGTATATTCTCTCCTTACAAGAAAATTAGAAAAGGGTTTCTATGCCTGATGTAAATGACTTCAACCTATTTTCATTCTCAGTTTCACAGTTAAATGCATGCGATACGTATTACGTTAACATATTGCATTTTCCAGTGTATTTTGTAAAATTCGTCGATTAAAATTGTTTCGTAATTTGTTTTTTCGATGATAATGATTTGAGTAGTATGAGTAATAGTGTTGCTTTAGAGAATATGTTATTATTTACATTCGGCAAGTTCTATACGATAAAAGCATGAGAGCCTACAAAAACAACATTTCCAGGACCAAGCTATGGGCACAGCTTGGATGGGAGCTGAACATGGATGGTAAGTTTATGTAAATCACGAATCTCAAAATATTGTGCAACGCTTGTTGTATACTATTTTGTTGTATTTGAAATATTTTATTTTTGGAAGCACGATGCGGGAAATTTTGAGCACTGGTTCATTTTTTTGATCTTCTGTTCTATTTGAATGCCTATACCAAACCACTAGTATTGATAAAACTATGCACCTAAACAACTAGTAGGATGGAAAACTAGCGATCTGATTCCATCCTTTTTCTTCTGTGAGTTGTTTTTCAATTACAACATTAAAAATTTAACAAACCGTTATTCAATCCACCCTTTGTTTACTTGAACTTATTTATGGGCATATTAAAAAATTTGCTCGCAGAAATTAAAATAACTAGGGATTGCTTTGTAAATTATGGCTTAAAAAGACACATTGAAAGCCATCAATTGAAATAGTGACAGCTTAGCAAGGTTTGTGAAACATAGAAGGAGTAAATACTGAAGAAAACTACAATGAACTTCATTCCAATAACACATCGGTCAGGAAAATTCATTTTTAATCATCAATATAATCTCCTTTTAGAGTGATACAATCATTCCAAAGTTTCTCTAGCTTTGCGATACCACTGGTGTAGAACGATTTATCGAGACCTTCAAAATATGCTTCAGTTTTAGCCATCACTTCCTCATCTGAGCCAAATCTCTTTCCACGGAGCATCTTTTTGAGTTCTGCGAAGAGCCAGTAGTCGCTGGGGGGCAGATCTGGAGAATACGGTGGGTGCGGTAGCAATTCCTTTTTCTTCTTCAAATGAGGCCTTTTCTGGGCGATTTCGGCCTTTAAAGGATCCAACAAACCGATATAATAGTCGCTGCTGATTGTTTTTCCATTTTCCAATGAATAAAATTCCATGCGCATCACAAAATACAGAGGCCATTACCTTCCCAACCGATGTTTGAGTCTTTGGACGGCTTTCTCCGTCTGCACGCCACGCAGCAGACTGCCGATTTGATTCCGGAATGAAGTGGTGAATCCATGATTCATCCATTGTCATGTATCGACGCAAAAACTCCATCTTATTTCACCTGAACATCTCCAAACAGCGCTTTGAATCATCGACTAGTTGTTGTTTTTGTTCTGGTGTGAGCAAACGCGGCACCCATTTGGAAAACAGCTTTTTCATAGCCAAATGTTCGTGTATGATGGTGTAAACACTACTTTTTGATACCTTCAGAGTGTCAGCTATCACTTGCAACTTCACGTTGCAATTGTCCATGATGATTTTCAGGATTTTTTCAATATTTTCCGGAATAGCTGCCTCATTTAGCCGACCTGGGCATTCCAGGGGGTGCGACTCTATCTCAGATGCAGAATATTTTTTGTTATGCTTTTGTGCGATGTGCGCACGCTTAGTAGATAGAAAAAAGATTATAAAGATTTTGATGAAGATTTTAAAGATTTACTGCAAAAAGATGCAGCACGATGCAATTAGATGGATTAAGATTCACAAGTTGAAACTAGATTTTGCAAAGATTGATTCGCTAGCGTGAGATTTTTCGATCATCTTGAATCTGGATTTACATGTGTCGCACCCCCAGGTGCATTCAGCATCATCGGTGTCCGTACGACCACGTTTGAAGTTAGAAAACCAACGTTTGATGGTCGTTTTCAATGGGGCAGAGTCCGGATAAAATTTTTCAAGCCAAGCTTGAGCTGGAACGGTGTTTTTTTCCCATAAAAAAGCAATGATATATCGACACACGAAATTGCTTTGAATCCATCGTTTTTAAGAATCACAAAAGTAGCGTCACTTAAACCACTGTAACTCGATAAATAACAAACCGAACGTCATGAAATTTTGACAGTAATCTTTTGAAGGATGGCACTTTTAAAAAATCGTATGGATATTTTATTAGTGGCGCCATCTGGTAGTTAGGCCTGGGACTTATTGACCGATGTGATTTTATAGAAATATGATATCATTGGGGTGGAAATGTTATCTCCTGGGCCACCCCGACGACTCCCATAACATCAACATTGCTATTTAAAATTCGATCTAGCATTAATTTTTTTTTTGTGAATGATCATGCGTTTAAACTAATGTTCCCCAAATTATAAACACATGAGTGTTTTCATGCGTTTCTATCCTTATACCGGCGGCTGGATGATCATGAAGAAAATAAATGTATTTTTTGGTTCAGGAAGTACCAGCACATCAGTCCCAAGCTCGGTCCTGAGCATCATAATTCGCCCCTAAGACCGTAACTCACTCCAATACACCCTCAAATATTCTGTCAAAATAACACAGCGAATCAAAACAAAAACAATGATACTTGTGCCAAAAGGTACTGAAAAACGCAAGAGTGCATGGCAAGGTGCAGGCTGCAAGGTGTACTTTGGAACTAGGGGTTCTACAACAGTGAACCAATTTCAAATCGCTAGTTGCACATTGATTGTTGCTTATACCAAGCAACTATATTTTTTTTTGTTTATCTATTTTAGTCAAAGCGTTAACGACTCGCTGGAGGTCCATCAGAGATAGGTATGTCAAGGCCCTGAAACTTGAAGAGCTGTCCCATCGATCAGGAGCAGGGGTGCTGGATGACGATCATCCGTGGGAATTTATGGACCAATTATCTTTCTTGAAAGATCACGTCAATAAAGGAAAGTAAGTACTTCTCATGTCATATTGCTCATATGATCACATATTTTATGAACTTATTGGTTGTTTATAACTCATTCATATTGTAATTTGTTTCGGACGAAGCATAAACTACATTACGGTGAGGTTTAGAAATTAAAAAAAAAAACAAAGTTTACCCGGCTTTCAAGCTGAAGATCTCCGATATTGACAAGATGTTTTGACGTGAAATGAGATGCCACCTAGCGGCAACAAAACTGAAAAATTTGCTTGTTGCTTATTGATATTTGGAACTTTACACACGCTGAGATTCGAGGTTGAATGGCTGTAATATTACACTTTTTATTGTTATTCATTGCGATCTTTCAGAACAACTAGCAACTATTCCGACAGTGATGCTGGACCAAGCACAACGACTTCCAACAGTTGGTTGAGGAGCATCTAGATGAGCAGTCAGAGAACACTCAAGAGTTCATGCGTACTCCAACAACAGCAACAACAACAAGAAAACGGAAGGCTGACGAAATCGACAATAAGATGTCCGCACTCCTCGACAGGTATATTTTCAACAGCGATGGAAGAAATACATCATTTGGGCAATTCATTGATGGTAAGATGGCTGTCTTGCCAATAGAGGATAGAGACAGGCTAGAAGCCCAAATAGTAAGCCTCGTGTACTCTGCAGTTGAGAAGCATCGAGAAATTTCTAGAAATGCAGAGTGAACTCAGCACGCATTTCTATGTTCTGGTTCATATTTCATGTTCTTTCTTTTAATTATTATATTTTTAATTATTTTTACTTTTTTTAAGTAATGTTTTTTGGAACAGCAGAATAAATATCACACCAACATGATTAGTTTTATAATTATTAACATACCGAAAACCGGGGTAACTTTGATAACTTTATTATCTGTTTCTATTGTTCCTTCACTATGAGCCTCTAGGTCTGCGTGTACCTGTCGGAGTCCCATTCAAGCCATTTTTGTATTTAAAATCCACTTGCTCGTTATAGGTGTTCATTTGTGCCAGCTTCCAGGTTTCATCCTTCACCAAATAATTCATCTCTTTATCGACAACCAATTTCCAATTTGAACCTATCGTCCCGCTTCTGGTCCTCTGCCAGCGACTTCGGAACACTCTGCAAGTAGTTCACGACACTCAATATGCTGCGTGGTTAACATCGTACTTTTGATGCCAGGATGAACGGTGCCTCACCCAATGTGGCCTTCAAAATTCCAGTTGGCATCCGATGCTGGACCAGCATTCTCCTCCGATCTATTTTCGTCGTCAAAACTTCCGAATTCTTTGTCATACGTTGCTGAAGCCGTTTGTTCTGCACCTTCAGCAGAACCTTCACCTTCATTGTCAGAATCTGCCGGTTCCCACATCCAGTGCATGTCCATACCTTATCAATCAGCCCAAGGGTGGGGTGGCCTCTGCTGTATACAGAAGCCGTCTCCATTTCTTTCGGTCTATAGCTTAATTTAGCCAACCTCGCAGTCTGCAAACAGTCCGCCAGTCGCCTTTTACTTGATCGATCCACCTTGCTCGTTGCGCACCTCGTCTTCTTGTATCTGCTGGTTCGTTTAAGAGAATGATTTTAACTGGGTTGTCGTCTGACATTCTTACGACATGTGAACGATGAAAAGTTCCCCAGTAACTGCTGCAGTTCGTGGTTGAATCGTTCTGTCTTCCATCTGCACTCCACCGTAGATTGTACGCAACACTTTCTGTTCAAATACACCATTTTACTGCACACAGCAATGAACAGAATTCCTGAGGATTGTGCCTATCCCCACTCTTCAAATAACACCAACCAATGCAATGTTGAATAGCAAAAACGACCATCTAACACCTTGCCGTAGCAGTCTCCGAAAATCGAAGGGACTCGAAAGCGTCCCTGAGACTCGGCGACACACATCACTCGATCAAACGTTGCTTTCACCGTGATGGGTGAGATACAGAAGCGGGTGATCGGATGGTGGCCGTTCAACCCCCGAATATGCAGGTTGAGGATCAAGGGCCGGTTCTTCAACATCAGCATAATTAATGTGCATAGGACTCACCTCGGAAGTACCGATGACGACAAAGATGAATTCTACGCGCAGCTAGAGCGTGAATACGACCGCTGCCCAAACCATGATATCAAAATCATCATCGGGGATTCATTTGACACCCTACCCTTGCCGTAAGACGTAGTCTACGTCAAAAACTAAGTGTGTAGATAATATGGATGTAAATGTTTCCTTATTTACGGGAATACCAATACTAAAAGTCTTATTTTATGTTTCTTGATTATCGAGATTTTCAGCCTCGAGCTGGTTGATCTCCCGTCGTAGTTACTCAAATTCCCTTTTGGAGTATTTTCGTAACTTGTCCGGGAGTGAGATTCGATGTCGTGACTTTGGCGTGAGAGGTATGGATGTTAACCACTACGTCTGGGTCGTCCCCTAACTAGAAGTCAATCTGATATCATTATACAAAACATCATCAGTAGTATATTTTATTGAAACTATATTATTTTTCAAGAGTTCAATGAGAAACGGTAGTTATGGTTTAAAGGGATAAAGTAGAATGAACATTTATTTAATCGGTTTAGCCAAATAAAGAAATTAAAACATCAGATGTTGAATGAATGCCAATTGATCCATATAAACATGCTAAACCTAATGAAGCACTGGATGGGTGAAAACATATTCGCTCAAAATGTTTCGCATTTGAATTGCTTGCTGTGTGCTATTGTTACCCCTGTATAACCCAGAAACGCTTTCTAGAGGTTGACATTCTGTTCTCCAATCTCCTTGCGCAGCAACTTCGCCATCAGAATTGATTGTGTCAGAAAAACCTTGCGGGCAATATTCATCACTGCTGGTGGATTTCAGGTAATTATGCAAAATAACTGACGCCAAAACAATCAGCTCAGCATGTTCTGGAAGCATTACCAACGTTGTTTTTAGGATTCGCCATCGTGCAACCAAAATGCCAAAAGCATTCTCAATAGTACGCCGAGCACGCGAAAGGCGCATGTTGAAATTCTCTCGAATAGGCGAAAGCAGTTTTCCCGGGAACGGTCGCATTAAATTAATCTTCAGGGGGAAAGCGGCGTCTCCTACAATATAGTGCGGCATCTCTAAGCTAGAATCAGGTAAACGTGCTGGAAGTGGTAGGTTCAGAGAACCTACCATACGCTCCGCCATCTACAGCTATAAATTGGTAGTTAGCATCACAAACAGCCATCAAATTGATGCTATGATGCCCTTTATAGTTATAAAATAAACTGCCAGAATTCGGGGGAGCCTCGATGTTCACGTGCTTTCCGTCAACAGCGCCACAGCAGTTGGGGAAGTCCCAAAGCTGATAGAACTCGGATGCCTTCCTGGACCAGTCTTCAGCAGTCAACTCGGGTAGGAAGCCCGACTTCAGTTCAGCCCATAGAATCTGACATACTTCATAAATAATAGAGCTTGCCGTGCTCTCACCTATCTTGAAGCTCCATGATAGAAATGGGATGTCAGGCCCATGAGCCAGTTATCTGAAAACAGGATGTGAATCATTATACAAATGCAAGAAACACGGGCAAACTCGCACGGGTGCTCAAACAAAAAATACTCACATCACGGTTAAAAAAAACCTGAACTCTGGACTGAGAGGAGTTCTTGCGGAGAATTTCTCCAACCTGTGTCGTATAACTTCCAATAATGAATTAAAAGTTCTGGGAGTCATCCGGGTCGCCCGAAAGAACTTTTCAGGATTTTGCACCATTACATTAAAATTGGTGGCAAAAAATCCATACTGGCCGCGGCTTTGCAGCAGGGGATGCACCCACCACCTTCTATCCGAACATCTCGACCTCTTGTTAAATTCGACGTATTATTTATACACTTGATAAAGTTCGAAAATTTTCAAAACCTCGGTGATTCCGGAATGAATTTTAATACAATAATTTTTGTCAAAAGGTACTTCCGTCACAAGCTCCGCCAAAATGAAAACAGAAATTTGATCTCCAAAAATAGCGATTAGAAATTGTTCAGCTGTCATCGACCGGATTTATTGTGTGTTGGTTTTCCGTTTTGCGTACGTTTTTCATTTTAGTACAAAACGGATCAACCGGATTGCTAAACGCAAACGCAAACGCATCCGCAACGTATCCATTCTGGGTTGCACTTTAGTTAAGTGCTACACAATATTATTGCCTCAGCTGAAGCCCCGAAAACGACTCGCATGTGTCTTTTTGTCAATACGATTGTATACTATTGCATCTTGTGCACTTTATTGCGGATCTGATGCGATACAAAGCGTACAGGATGTGCAACTATCTAGACTTGTGAAACGAGAGGGGGGTCATTTTGCGATAGTGTATTTGTACAATTTCGAACTACAACAAGAATAACCTTTTGCCTCAATATAACATATCCACAGACTATGATACATTAGGAAACAGTCTTAGTACATTTTTTCGCTGGTGAGCTGTTGATTTCATTTGAAAGGAGAGTTTTTAATCAAATGAGGGGAGGCTTCGGGAGCCTTTGTCTGTGGAGACGGGGAAAAGAGAAAAAGTGCGGGAGTGGAATTTTGTCTCATAGTCCCCCACCACATAGGTGAAAAGAGACACTATTAACAAGAGGTGCTTTCTGTCCAATCAGGGGGTACAGTATGTTGTGGTACCAAAGGGAAAATTGTATGGGCCCGCATCAGTGGTGTAGATGCCCCGTTACTAAATTTGTTTGGGATGTTGAATGTGGTTTTGTCTTACTATTAATGCTGTCTCATTGATTAGTACTCCTCCAAAATCCAAAATCTAATCTGATTCTAGTCTAATAAGAAAACACGAACCTCAACAGCGATGTGCACCAATCTCAGCGTAGCAGGCGATGCCCACGGTGCATTGCAGATCGTCATGGCAACTACCGTTAGGATTAGTTTGAAAAACCAAGGCTGCCAGTTTCATTAAATATTTTTAGGACACGAAAGCACAGTATATTAAATATTCTTCTTTTGATATTCTGTATTCTCAAATGGTTTAGTTTCAGGCATAACGATATTTAGCTATTGGGTAATATAAAGTCACAACAATGTAATGATCAATTTCTTGGTAACATTTAAAGGAAACCAGGGCTTTACGAATGTAACCATCAATCTAAGTAATACTAGCTGGTCCGGCAAACGTATTATCCCAAATTAATAAGAGAATGGAAACAACAAAAATCAAAATATAAAAGAAGCTGACAACCTTGTCAATATTGTACGTTGCTTCTTTTTCTGGATTTCCAATATCTCAAAACGGTTCGTCAAAGCGTGATTTTAATTACGAGTTCAAGTGTTTAAAGGAAATATAAATCAAGTGCATGTGAATATAGTGAGTGCCTTCAGTGAGAATGTACACAAACCAAACCGAAACGAAGCTGGCGTCTAGCGGAAAACATAAAGTTTGGATCTCCAAAACTCCTGCAGATGGGAACTGTCTTCCAGCGTCTATCGTCCGTGTGCTGCAAGGCAAATACTTTACATGATTTATTGTAACTTCCATAAGATAACATCCTTAAACCCAAATATTCAGGAACCGATATTGGAACAACCTGTCACCGCAGGGAAGTTCAGAAGCTTCGGGAAAAATGTGTTAAGCATATTGGTGATAACTTGGAGGATTTCAGGTTCACGATTCTTCACGAGATATGTGAAATAAATGGATGGAACTTCGGACGCGTTTTGGGAGAAGAACACCACGGTCTAGTGCAAAGCTATCTGGATGCAATCTTGAAGGAAGGTACATGGTGTGGTTCAGAAATGATAGCTGCAGTTACGAATATGTATCAAGTGAACATCGTCATCTACACTACAGACTCGGAACCGTGGTACTTCACCGTTCCAGAGGCAACGAAGAGAATCGATCTCTTTTTCAGTGGACAGTTCCTAAAGAACCACTATGATGTGGTTGTAAAAGTAGAATCGTGCTCGACTAAATCCGTTGGCATTTCAACAACTTCAGTGAGCCCAACCATACGCCAGTTGGTAACTGTGGAGGATACCCAAGTAGAGGTAAAAATCTTGATAATGAGATATTGATCGACTTAAGAGGGGAGATGCAGGGTCGAAGAGTAGTTTCATGTGTTTGTTCCCGTGATTTTCAGTCGGAGTCGAGCTGGGCTGTCGCGGTATCAAACGAATAGCATGTGAGATCTTGGTTTGATATTGCACTTGCTTGATTTGATATTGATTGGATGTTGCGGTGCAGATTTGTGAAATTGTTCTTTGATGTTTTGTGTCTTGCTTCAGACGGGCCAGAGTCAAGTTGAAATATTAAAATTCATAATTCAAAGAAAAAAAAAAAAAATTTACGCATTTTTCTTTACACGGGAAATATACAACAGAAACTAACAATTGCCGAGGAAGAAAATGCAACAACACACCACCTGGAGATGATTTCTTCGTGTCAATTGTGAAAGCCTGGCTTGGACCGCATCTTAATAGATGGCAAATTTATGTAAACGCATTGAATCTGCGACGAGCGTTAATAAATGAACTCAATCGAAACGCCATGGTTTATATTACTAACATTTCGTCTCTTCGTGGAATGCCTCAACAACATTTCATGGACATTTTAACGCATTGGTATCAAGAAGATCATTGCGTAGAAACCAATGTTAGCGCAGCAGCAATTGCCGAGATTCTGCAGGTCAAAATGGAGATTTATACTACAAATAGTGAGAATACCACATTTCTGCCTCGAACCAATGCCGCACGGCGAACAATTTCTATTCGAGAAACGAGTAATGGAATATTTGTACCGGAGAACCCTGTTCATCTGTACGACTCGTGTCAGATAACATTTGTGAACGAGAACCAGAATGAAGATCAATCTTTTGACTGTCTGCGCGCCATGGAAAATGACTATAACAGGTACTAATATAAGCCCATGAATTTTACATTTAAGTTTCTTAGTTTTAATATTTGTAAGCTGTGGGTGTGAAAGTAAAGTTATGTTAACTTAAATGGTAAAACCTTGTAAAACTTTAATTTTCCAGCCCTCTACTCTCTGCACAACAACAACGAGAAAACAACACTATACAGGCAAACAGGGCTCGTAACAGCTTTTTAGATAATCATTTAAGTAGTGAAATTAGAGTAGCTACTATTAATGTTCGAGGTTGTGCTACGAAGGCCAAAAGAGACGATATTGACCTTGAGATCTCCAAATTATCGGTAGATGTCTGTGGTATACAGGAAGCTAGATGCGGCTGGGCCTGTACGAAACCAAAAAGTACATCTGGAACTTCAGTCCCATTAAAAACAAGACGAGTCATCGTGGCACTGGAATTCTAATCAATAAAACGTCAGGAGCACATTTAAAGAATTTTCGACCAATCTCGGAAAATTTGTGTACTGCATGGGTAACTAAGGATCAAATTCAATTCCTTATAATTGTGGTTCACATCCCAGCAGACGAAAGGATGCCAGAAACGTTTGCAAGTCTATCAAATGTCATTACCAAAATACCACCAGAAGATGACTACGTGGTCTTAGGCGATTTTAACGGTCATCTTGGGTTTCGTGATGCACCGGAGTACCCCAAATATATTGAGAAAAGCCTACTTCATGAAGACACAAATGAAAATGGATTTTTCACGCTTCTATTAATGACCCAATTTGAACTCAAAGCATGTAATACCTTCTCAAAGTCGAAATCAGTATTAGTAACTTGGAACAACAGGATATCTCAATCACAAATCGACCATATATTGCTACCGGTCGCCTCTAAAATACAAGTAAGAGATAAAAGTATTAAGGCCATACAACCATCTTTGTTTAGCTCGGATCATAAAATCCTAATATCCAATATACGTAATAGTAGCAGTGGTTTCGATAATCACCGTGTAAACAGATGTACAGGAAGAGCGAAGAAATGGAACCTTCAGGCATTGAAGGGTGAAAAGGGAAAGAAACTTTTCGCTACAGCTGTAAACACAGAACTGGAAAAACTGGAAGAATCAAACGAAGTAGATAAACAATGGAACCACTTGAAAGATGTTATTCAGGAAGCCGCCTCAAAAGCAATACCAAAAAAAGAACCCAAATCACCGAACACCAAGCGGGCCTATTCTGCCTTGCAGAAAAAACTACATCAATTGGATAAGTACAAAGACGTGGATAGATGTAAGCAGGAAGTAGTATGGGCAAGAAGCGAGTTTGAAAGAGTGAAACGGGAACACACATGGAAAAAATGGCAAGATTTTTTTTCAAATATCGAACATGTAAAACCAAGTCAACGAATCGGTAAAACCTACAGTTTTCTAAAACAATTCAAATCGCAAACCAAACGGAGATCGAAAGATTGTGTCAGTCAGTTTAAATGGCTAGGAGCTCTTTACGACTCGGTAACTGACGACCAAACGCTACCAATCCTCCCAGAAACAAACAGCGAACGGATTCCGGCCCCATCAATGCAGGAAATTAGTATGATTATCCAAGGTTTCAAAAATGGTACATGCGCGGGACCCGATGGTATTCCAGCGGAACTGTTTAAGGTAAAATTAGAACCATTTGTTACTGTAAGCCTTTACAACTTTAAAAAAAATATCGCACCATTGTATTAGGTGCCTTCGGTGTCTCAGAAGGTGGCTTGCCTTGTCGTGAAGCCTTGCAACTATGAAATTGTCGTAATTTAACGATTTTATATTTTCAACGCAACACTAAACTATAGTAAAAATCATAATAATAATAACAGACATTTATTTTTAACTTTTTAACACTTTAACTTTTGTCTCCAGAATGCTTCGGAGGCATACATAGGAAAAATCACTGAACTTGTTAAAACAATCTGGGAAACAAACGAAGCGCCCAAGGAGTTCTCTGAAACTGTACAGGTACCTATTCCCAAGAAAACATATCCCAAAGAAATCGAGGACTACAGAAGGATTACACTGTGTAATACAATATATAAAATCGTTGCTACATATCTCCTTAGGATGCTAGACGAGAGCATAGATGAGATACCGTCTTATCAGGCAGCATTTCTTCGGAACCGATCGGTTGAAGACCATATATTCACTTCAAAGAGGATAATGGAGGAATATTGGAACCACGGGAAGAACCTGTATGTGTTTTCGCTGGACTTGAGACAAGCATTCGACTCCGTTAATCAGAAATCGTTAGTTGAGGCATTACGCTTCCTAAAGGTTCCAAACTATCTGATCAACAGGATAATTTGTCTGGGGTTGAAAGAAAGAACGTCACTACAATGCAGAAACCAAAGAACACCGACAGTAGAGAAAGGAGTAAAACAGGGTTGCCCTCTATCACCCAGACTGTTTACGTTAGTTCTGCATCATATATTGATAAAATTGCAACAAAAATTTCCTGCGATTTCTTTAGGACAACGTAGCACTATAAAACTATATTGGCATACGCTGACGATATCCTCATCATCTGCAACGATCTTGCGCAACTAGACAAGATAGTTCAATATCTGAAAAGTTTACTAAAAGAGGCAGGACTTCAGATACACTCAGGAAAATCAGAACTTATCGTACGAGATCCTCAATCCACAAAGCAAGCGAATGACGGAACATATACTATTGCGTCTATGAACATAAGTGCTAAGCCATGCATTCGGTACCTAGGCGCTTTCCTTACCGGGATACTTGACAGACCAGAAAACGTGAAGAGAAGATGTTTGCAGGGGATACGTGCGAGTAAAATGATTCTTCCGTTTATCCAGAAAAATAAACCACCTTGGGCCTAGGTACGAAAAATCTACAGCTCAGTTATAGTTCCCACGATAACATTCGGAATGAATGCAATGGCTCTTACAGCAAGCAACAGGAGAACGCTTCGAAGATTCGAGAGGAAAATTGTTCAGGAATGGTACATAGCAGGCGGTGGAAAAGATGCCGTAGCTACAAGGAACCTATTACTAGGACGGACCATTGGAAAAAGGGTCAAAATATACCGTATTATGTACTGGGGTCACATTGCTAGACGAGAAGAAAACCATCTGATTCAAGCCGCGTATAACCTGCATCTAACTGGACCCTTATGAAAATGTAGACCCGCTGACACATGGCTTAAAAGCCTGGACAAAGAGCTGAACTCAATGGGGAAGGCAAGATATAGCTATGAACCAATACTAACAGACAAAGCAAAACTCAAACAGGAGGTATACAAACTATACCAAATGAGAGAAAACTCGGACAGTGAACTATCGGAACAAAACTTAGGCACCTAGAATGTAATAAAATAAATTTTATCACACGGTAAATTGCTTTTATACTTAATGTCACAGTGTAGGGTCAACTTAATACCTTTCTCGTTTCAGAAGAATAACTCTAGGATTTATACAGGACACAAGGAAGTAAAAACCATCCCAGAAAGTGAACAACTGCGCTCAAACCTAGGCCCATCAGTCAGGACACAAGGTGGAAATACCTCTGTCTTTCCCAAAGAAGTCAAGACACACGGAGTGACATTAACCTTCTTAGCCACGTCACTCCCAACGACTCATCTAAGACTACAAAATCGAGACGGAAGGACGGTTGTCCCTGTTTCTTCGTTCTTACGATCCGAAAATATTCGTTGATTAACTTATCCATCAAGTGGATAATTTAATTGCCGCTTATTTTTGAATCCTCTTTCTCCCTCAACTCTACACAGTGGGCCTGGCCGTATTAATATTTTTGTCATATTACAAATATGCCGCAAATATTGATGTTGTTAAGAAAAATACTGGTTATAGTATTTTCCAGGATGCTTTTAAATACTGGCTGTGTAAGGGTTAAAATAGAAAAAAAAAAAATATTTTCACTCCAGTGAATAAAGGGAAAGTGTGTTTTTTTTTTAAGGTGGGAGTGTGTTTTTTTTGAAAAATTTGAAAATAAAGAAGTGTTCGTGGGGGATTTATAAAGCAATTTTTTGTTTTATCTCGGCGGGGGGGGGCATAAACAAAAATAATTATACCAGGGTGCCCGGTGGGGGGGGGGTCCAAGCGCGGTACCGCACCCAAAGCGGGGACGGCCCCCGCTCCCGGAGAGAAGTGAAATGTTAAAAAAAAGGGGGCGGGGGAAAAAATTAGTTTAGTTTTTTTTCTCTGTCTCTCATCCCAAATAGAGTTTAGCTTTAATTTGTGTGTTCGTAGTTTGTGTTTGTGTGTGATTTAAATTGTTGGGGGCGTTCAACGCTCCCACGAGTAAAGCAAATCGTGCATGTTGAAGAGGTTTCTTCGACATGGACGGTTTGGCTGAAAAAGTACCTTTGCCACCTGATGATAGGGAGGCACAAACAAAATTTCGACCGCGATCGTATCCAATTGACTCAGTCGGTCCATAGGTTGTCTACTTTCAGCCCAAAAAGAAACCTTTTGAATGTGTATCAAATTACTACTGATCTGACGAAGCGATTCTCAGCCGTGACAGAGATCACGAAAGTAAAATTTCATAAACTTCGTGTTGTCGTCTCTAACCTGAAGCAGGCTAATGAGATTGCTGCTTCCCAGCATTTTACACTGGAATATCGAGTTTATATTCCAGCTCGTGATGTGGAGATTGTAGGAGTGGTCACAGAGGCGAGTCTGTTCCCTGAAATTTTGGAGAGGCAGGCGATTAGCCGATTCAACAACCCTCTGCTTCCCCCAGGTCAGATACTGGAAGTGCAAAAGTTGGTAAAAGTATCGCACAGCGATGATAAAAAAAAAGTTACCCCCATAGACTCGTTTCGAGTGACCATTTCTGGCTCTGCCCTTCCTCCCTTCATAGAGCTGGGAAAACTTCGGCTACCTGTGCGGTTGTTTGTACCCCGGGTAATGACCTGCCAAAACTGCCAGCAGATGGGGCATACGGCCTCCCTATTGCGGCAATAAGGCACGCTGCTCAAATTGCGGGGAGAAACATGAGGCTGGTCCTTGTGCATATAACACACTAAAATGCGTTTTCTGCTAGGGGACTCCTCCCCATACTCTCTCGTCATGCCCGGCGTACAAACAACGCGGGGAAAAATTGGAACGTTCTCTGAGACAACGTTCAAGGCAATCTTTTGCACAAATGCTTAATGCCTCGCAACCCAATACCAATACAAATCCTTTTGCTCCTCAGTCAGATAACGAGTCTGATTCTGACATGGTTGAGGAGGGAACATCTTTCACTTTTCCGGAAGGTGCTTCACTGAAGCGAAGACGTATCCGAGCAGGAAAAGCTGCTGAACAGAAGCCACAAATCAACATGCCCAATTCAAAGAGCAGCGAAAGAAGGATATTCCGAATCCTCCTGGTTTTCGTAGTGCAAACTACTCACAGCATTTCCCATCTCTTCTGGGGACATCCAAAACCCCTGATACCACGATTTTAAGAACAGAAGCCCCCTCTTCATCTGGGCTGTTCTCATTCGATGATATTGTGGAAGGTATTTTCAAGTACCTCGAAATTTCTGACATCTTAAAAGCATTCCCACTTTAAAAACTTTTTTGAAGAAATTAACATTAAAGTGGTCCCTCCTGGCAGCCATCATTTCCTTTAATGGATAATTTGCCAGAAGAGGTCGGGGATTTGATCACTGCTGTGCAGTGGAATTGTCGAAGTTTTGTTCCTAAATTGGAATCATTTAAATTTTTAGCTCACAATATCTGTTGTGATGCATTTGCTCCTTGTGAAACATGGCTTTCGCCCGAAATCGATCTTCCGATTCATGATTTCAACATTATTCGGCTTGATCGTGAGGATTCACGTAGAGGAGGAGTACTTTTGGGGATCAAAAAGTGATACTCCTTCTATAGAGTGAATTTTCCTCCAATTCCAGGTATTGAAGTTGTCGCATGTCAGGCTGTTATTAAAAATAAAAGCCTTTGCATTGCTTCTGTGTACATTCCTCCTAGAGCACCAATCAACCAAACACAACTTTCAGATATTTGTTCGGTTCTTCCTGCTCCGCGGTTGATCATGGGAGATTTTAATTCTCACGGTACAGGCTGGGGAGAACTGTTCTTCTTTGATATATGACCTCTGTAACAACTTCAATATGACAGTTCTTAACAATTTATTTTATTTATTTATATTATTTATTTATTTATTTAACACAATAATCCAAGTGACAACAAATGTCTAAATGAATAAAAAAAAAACTTAAACTACTTGGTTACGGCCAGAAGTACGGAACGAGTCAAGTAGCCGATGACGGAATTCGTCAGCAGATAAGTTGAAGTCAAACATATTGAAGATCTCGTTGAAACGCTGGCTGATTACTCGAATTGGTTCGTGGAGTGCATAGTTGTTGTTCTGTGGCTCAAGATGCAAAAATACAAGTTGACGAAGAGGTCTCTCGGGAGCGTACAAGCGAGTGCCGGACAGTCAATTTCACCCCTGAGCAGCTTCCCAGCAAACAAATCCTGAGCGGCTTTTCGTCTCACCTCAAGTGGTTCGATATCAAGCAGACGGCAACGCTCTTCAAACGGAGGCAGGTTCGTAGGATCACGCCACCTGAGAAAGCGGAGAGCGTATGGCCTGGAAAGGGCACCATACAATAGCACATGATTCCAGTATGGAACGTACAAGTGAGCAATTAAAGTGACCTGAAGCAGAGCGGATCGTGAAACTCGTCAGCAATTTTAAAAATAAAGCCCAACTGACGATTACTCTGGACACAATGTCGTTGAAGTGAAATCTGAATGTCAGTCCATTATCCAGAATAACCCGAGATCCTTGATGTTGTTGAAGTGTGCGAGTGAGGGATTGCCCGGAAAGGATATAGTTGAAGATGATTGGTGCATTTTTCCGGTGATATGATATTATGTTGCATTTTTCGAGCCCATCAGATTCCTTGAGCAACAATCGGCGAAAATACACAACATATGCTGCAAGTCGAAACAGTCTGATAGACATTTTATAGTTTTGTAAATTTTAGAATCGTCTGCGTAGAAGAGGCGGGACCCTGGTGGTGATAGCAAGATGACATCGTTTATGAAGATCGAGAAAAGCAGTGGACCAAGGTTGCTGCCTTGCGGAACTCCAAAATTATTCGTGAAAGCTTCCGACTCCGACGTGCCAATCTTAACCCGCACTGAGCGATTCACCAAGTAAGACCTGAACCAATCCACAGCGGCAGATGATATGCCGAGTATGTTCAGCTTAGCAAGCAGAATGTCATGATCCACCGTATCAAACGCAGCCTTCAGATCCATATACGCAGCATCAACGTGCCATCCAGAATCGATACAACGCAGGCAGTTAGAAGTAAACTGAACCAGGTTCGTGGAAACTGATCGTTTCGGATAAAAGCCGTGTTGATCATAACCGATGTAGTTTTTACAGCACTCAAACAAGGAACCGTTTATAATAATTTCGAATACCTTTGAACATGCGCACAGTGAGCTGATACCACGGTAATTGACAATGTCCCGTTTATCTCCTTTTTATGGATCGGAAATATATACGAGTGCTTCCAGCGTGTGGGAAACTCACTTTGCTGCGCCGAAAGCTGGAAGATCCTTGCAAGGGGAAGGCAAAGACTGACTGCACATCGTTTTAAAACTGATGATGGGATGCCATCAGGGCTAGTGACAAACGAGAGCTTCAGTTTGCGTATTGCAGTCATCACCATGTCTTCAGTAATGCGTGGAAAATCGAAATGGACCACGTCGTGTGACAACCCTATAGTAGCATCTATCACTTGTGTCGGCAAGGCGGAGAAATTGTTGAACACTTGCCTAAAACTTCGGGCAAACAGGTTGCATTTCTCACCTTCAGTATTGGCTGTGTCATATCCGAGAAACATGGAACAAGGCAGCCCAGATTCCTTTCGCTTGGAGTTAACAAACGACCAAAACTTTTTCGGGTTCGCTCGCAGGTTCGCTACCGTGCGTCTTACATGTCGATTGTAAAGGAATCGGTTATATTTGCGGTAACGATGACTTGCGAAATTAAACTGTCGTTTGTAGTAGGGTGAGCGAGGAGTGCAGTACTTACGGAGGGCGGCAGAGCGTTGTCGCTGGAGTTAGTTACACGCTTGGCTGGTCCATCCTCAGTTGGCAGTAGATTAGACCTCACACTTTGCTCGAATTCATTATCGTTGGACTGCACGTGGGATGTGATCCAGGATCCCTACGGTAGTCATCATTTGCCGATTAAAATTTCGGTTGCCACCGGGTTCGATCCGCCGGAATCCATCAACGTCACGTATGATCTAACTCGTAGTATCGATTGGACAAGGTTCTGTTAAGAGTGTATCGAACAACCCTATTCCCTCGCATCCCTTCGGTCAACATTACATAAGAGAGAAGAATCATGAACTATTACCAACCGCGCGAGGCGGCTCAAATGTCAAAAGTAGTTTGAATAAATTTTACTTCAAAGTGAGTTTTCATCGAGTAACAACGTCTTTTATTTTTCTCTCTGACCCTCTCGGTCGTCGAGTCTTTTGTGTGTCTGCCGCGTTTTCTTTTAGGTTATGGGCCCAGACATGGAGGAAAAGACGAAAATCACGCCGTTTGACGGAACTGGGTTTCATAATTGGCGGTTCCGGATGGAGACGGTCCTAGACACTTTCGATTTGTTGGATTGCCTCAAGCACGAGGTGGAAGAAATCGAAGAGCTGCAAGAGGCTAACGGTGATACAGCGGTAGTGAAGGCGGAAAAGAAGAAAAAAGTGCTTGAATGGGAAACACAGGAGAAAAAGTGCAAGTCACTTATCGTGTCGGCAGTGTCGGACAGTCAGTTGGAATTAATAAAGGACTGTAAAACGCCGAAAGTGATTTGGGCCACACTGACGAACATCTTCGAAAAGCATGGTATTGCCGGTCAACTTTATATTCGCAAGCAGCTGCTAACGCTCAAGTATACGGAAGGTGCCGGATTGACGTTGTCAGAACATCTGATGCGTTTTGATCGACTGATTCGAGAGCTCAAAGGGAGTGGTGCCAAAGTCGAGGATTCAGATGCAATTTGCCACTTATTGTTGACGTTGCCGTCGTCTTTTGAATCCATCGTCACGGCAATCAAAACGCTCCCGGGGGGCGTTGAAATGGATTTTGTTAAAAAGCGTCTTTTGGATGTCGACATGAAGCGTCGGAATTTCACAACAAGAAGCTGAAGTGTTACCAGAGTGGGAAAGTGGGCCACAAGAAGGCCGAATGCCGGGCGCCGGCGAAAGAAAAAGTGAATGAGAAGAAACAGAAAAGTGATTTGAGCAGTACATAGAAAGCAAACGTTGGTGTGCGTGAAGACAAACCAGAAGTGAAGTTGTGAAAATCGGATGGTTTCTCGACTCGGGTGCGACAGACCACATGATAAACGATGCTAGATTCTTCGTATCGATGCGCCGTCTAGTGAATCCCGTTGAAATTTTAGTGGCAAACGGACAGAAACTTCTAGTGGAATACAGTGGTCATGTCATGTTTTACGTGAATGTGAACGGGAAAACCACGTAGTGCGAAGCAAAAGACGTATTGTTTTTGGCTGGTTTGAGCTGCAACCTGTTTTCCGTGAAGCGAATTACACGACTGGGATTTAAGGTGAGCTTCGATGAAGATAGAGCTGAAATCTCGGAGAACGGTGTAGTTTGGGCTACAGGCCAGCTCAAGGACAAACTTTTCGAACTTGATGTGTACTGCAAAGAAAGTGAAATGGGATGTGCGTTAGTGTCCGGAAAAGTGTCGCGGAATGCCATACAGTGGCACCAGCGGTATGGACACGTCGGAAATGACAACCTTAAGCAGCTCGTTCGGCATGGAATGGTGGATGGATTGGACCTCGCCAAGTTCGACGAAGATACCATCGTATGTGAGCCCTGCCTGTCAGGTAAGATTGTTAAATTACCATTTGAGGGCAGTGAGGAAAAACGATCCACGCGGCCGCTGGAGCTCGTCCATAGCGACGTTTGCGGTCCTATGACACCGCACACTTGGGATGGGAAGAGGTTTTTCGTCTCCTTTATTGATGATTACTCTCATTTCACAATCATTTACTTGTTAACGTCCAAAGATCAAGTCCTACAGTCTTTTCGCGACTACGAAGCCCCTGTAACCGCTCACTTCGGGTCCAGAATCTCTCGGCTCAGAACTGACAATGGAGGTGAGTACGTCGGGGACGAGATGCGCCGTTTTTTTCGATTGCGATGGAAACGACCGTCCCTTACTCGCCACAACAGAATGGCGTGTCCGAAAGGATGAATAGGACTCTGATGGAGCGTGCCAGAGCCATTCTAGCGGAAAGTGGTTTCACTAAGGAGATGTGGGGTGAAGCTGTGTACACTGCCTCGGACATAACGAACCGGTGTCCGACTACAGCTGTTGACGAGAAGAAAACACCTTACGAGATGTGGACTGGACGGAAGCCGAACGTTAGCAAACTGCGGGTGTTCGGGAGTTCGGCTTATACCCACATTCCGAAGGAGCTGAGAGCCAAGCTGGATCCCAAAGGACGGAAACTGTACATGGTGAGATACACAATTAACGGGTATCGCTTGTGGGATGCAGACAAAAGCAAGGGCAAGCGATATAGTGTTCAACGAGAGTTCAATGTTTGGCGAAAAGCGGGCAGTTGAGGAGGCGCCAACAACGCAGGTTGAGCTGTCCTATGTGAAGCCTGTGGATCCTGCTGTGGTGGATGTTGAACCGGAAGAGGTACCTCCAGAATATGAAAGTGATCCAGAAACTGAAGCGCCGGGACCAGCTTTGGCGAAGAAGTGGACGATCCAGAAAACAACCTGATTGGTTTGACTGTTATAAGACGTGCGGTTTGGCGTTGAGTGCAGAATACTTTGTTGAGGGTTTGCCTAACTCTGTTGCAGAACTCAAGAAGCGGAATGACTGGCAGCGCTGGAAGCAGGCGATAACGGAGGAGATCGAATCACTGGAGAAGAACGAGACCTGGGTCCTGACTTTATTGCCGGCAGGACGAAGCGTGATCGACAGCAAATGGGTTTTTAAAAACAAGCGCAACGAGGTTGGTGCTATGGATCGTTACAAAGCACGACTTGTTGCCAGAGGATTTACCCAGCGGAGAGGCTTTGACTACGAGAACACGTAGTCTCCGGTGGCTAAGCTAACTACCTTGCGTGCGGTATTAGCTGTGGCGAACTTCGAAGACATGCACCTGCACCAACTCGATGTCAAGACCGCGTTTTTTAATGGCACCTTGAAACAGGACATCTACATGCGACTTCCAGCTGAGTTTGGTGCAGAGAACCTGGTGGCCAAACTGCAAAAATCTCTATATGGCCTCAAGCAAGCCTCTCGTGAATGGAACAAGCAATTCCACAACTTTATTGTGAACCTCGGGTTTTGGCAGAGTAAAGCGGACAACTGCCTCTACATCGCCTGCAAGGACGGAGAAGCTGTGTTCCTGATTATTTATGTCGATGACATCATAATAGCCAGCCGCTCGGTTGCCGTCATCAACACAGTCAAGAAGAAGTTGAACCTGGAATTCGAGATGACCGATCTAAATGAGGTAAAGATGTTCCTCGGGTTGACGATAGAGCGTAACAAGGAGAAGGGCGTGCTTCAGATCAACCAAAAGCAGTATCTTTTAAGTTTGCTAGATCGTTTCGGTATGGGACAATGTAAACCTGCGCATACACCTATGGAAGCCGGACTGAACCTGGAAAAGTGTACTGACCCTTCGAAGTGCACAGCCCAACCGTACAGAGAGCTCGTGGGATGCTTAATGTACGTGATAGTGACATCCCGTCCCGACTTATGCGCAGCAGTTAACTATTTCAGCGGCGCTCAGCTTGGCGGTGACAGAGGCTATATGGCTGCGATTTATACTGGCGGATTTGGGAGGAAGATTGATGAACCTACAGTGATAAACGAAGATAATCAAGCGTGTATTAAAGCGGCCGAAGAAGACAAACCGACGAAGAGGTTGAAACATGTAGACGTTCGGTATCATTTTGTTAGAGATGAGATTCAGAGAGGAGTGATTCGATTAGTGTATGTTCCAACAGACAACAGATTGTTGATGTAATGACTAAGGGACTAGCTAGAATTCAGTTTGTTAAGTTGCGCGAATTGCTCGGGTTCTCGGTTTGACGGGGGGTGTTAAGAGTGTATCGAACAACCCTATTCCCTCGCATCCCTTCGGTCAACATTACATAAGAGAGAATAACCATGAACTTCATTTATTTTTCTCTCTGAGCCCTTCGGTCGTCGAGTCTTTTGTGTGTCTGTGTAAAAAATAGCAAATGGCTTCAGTTTTCTTGGATATCAAGAGGGCTTTTGATTCAGTATCTGTTGAACTTCTGCCAGATAAACTCCAAGCTTGTGGCTTTTCACCATTAATGAACAATTTTTTGTACCATTTGCTGTCAGAGAAACATATGAGCTTTTCTCATGGAAACTCTACAGCTTTTCGATTTAGCTACATGGGTCTACCCCAGGGATCATGTTTAAGCCCCCTTTTGTATAATGTTTATGTCAAAGACATTGAGGGTTGTCTGAGTGACAACTGTACGTTGAGACAACTTGCAGATGATGGCGTAGTGTCTGTCACGGGACCCAATGGGGTCGATCTGCAAGGACCCTTACAGGATACCTTAGACAATTTTTCTAATTGGGCTCTAGATCTAGGTATCGAATTCTCTACGGAGAAAACTGAGTTGGTAGTTTTTTCTAGGAAGCATAACTCAGCACAACCGAAGCTTAAAATTTGGTGTAAGCCGATAACTCATTCCATGTCATTTAAATATCTTGGGTTCTTTTTTTTTTTTTGGACGGGTAATCTACAACCAGACACTTGAAGATCTCAGGGTGTGGGGATCCTTGGTGACGGACAGGATGGCATCCACCGTCGACTTCCCTTTACGGAAGCCAAACTGATTATTAGACATGTTGTCAGTCTGTTGAGGATTACCCTCTCGAGCACCTTACCCGCTGTATCCAACAGACATATAGGTCTATATGCCGATGGAGCCTAGCCAAGGCCTCCAGAGGAATCTGGCCCCTAGGGTTGGTAAGGCGGCTCCCCCACTCGAGCGCCCAAGCGTTGAAGTCCCCCCGCTATTACCAACGGGTTCAGGCCAGTTAGCTTCGTTGTTATCCGATCGAGCATATTGGAAAACTGTTCGATCGACCATCTTTGCGGTGCGTAGCAGCTGCAGAAGAACACTCCATTCACTTTTACAACCACGAAGCCTTCGTTTGTGGTAGACACAACCTCCTGAACCGGGTACTTCGTCCATAATGCCACCATATTGGACCTGTCCGCAAACCAGTTTCCGTTGCCGGCTGAGATGCGGTATGAGTAGGAAATTATGGCGATATCCGATGCCGACTCGCTAACTGTCTGACACAGCAGTTGCTGGGCGGCCTCACAATGGTTCAGGTTTAGTTGGGTAACCTGCATTACGGTTGGCTCGTTGGAATACCCTTAGCGGCCGGGCACTTGACCCCCCCCCCCCCTATGACGTTCTGGTTTTCCGGCGCACATCAAGCATTTGGGGGGACTGCTAGTGCTGCCACACCTTCTGCACATGTTGCTCCTATCTGGGCCTTTGCACTCCCAGGACATGTGCCCGCTCTCTAGGCATCTGAAGCATGCCTTCGGCGGCTGGTGTAGGCTTAGTTAGCATATGCACCATCCCACCTTCACCTTCGCCACTTTCAACGCCGCGTCTGCGTCGACTGCCGCTACCCTCAGGGTTGCCACCTGGGTCCCAAGTGGACCCTTCCTCAGACGTATGTCTGTGGCAGCAACCTCGACCTTGCACTGTTCCTTTAGTGCAGTGGAGATCTCGTCTGCCTCGGTGATCTCATCCAGGTTTTTACATTGGACGTCACCTGCCAGACGAGGGCGCGCACCTCCACACCCTCACCTAAGGCCTGTTTTGCCAGGTCTCTATACGCCGAGCCCTTAAGCGTTGTCGCCTTCTTTAGCTCCAGGAGCATCTCGCCGGTGCGGGTACGGCGTATACTCCACACATCGGCGCCTAGGCCTGCCAATTTAGCGTCCTCACGCATCGCTTTCAAGACCTCAGAGTACTTCGACGCCTCGGTCTTGACGATGAGGGCCTCTCCGCGGTTACGCTTGCGGGCCACCTGTCGCTTGTCCTTTTCTTTTTGAGTTTTACTTCCCTTTTTTCTCACCTTGTTCCAGGGGCCGTCACTCGTCCCCCTCCTAGCACTAGCGTCTGCTTCTGTGCTAGTTGTGACTGTCGCTCGGGCCCCCTTCGGCGCTTGAGACAACACGCGAGCTGGATGTCGTGCCGTTCGCGCTGGGCTTAGAGCCGGGGCCTCTCTCTTTGTGGGCAGCTGGAGCTGTTCGCTAGGATGGACCCTCAGACCCCGCCGCCACGTTCGCGTAGGTTCGCTTCTCTACTGGGGCTTTCGACACGATACGCTTCTTAGAAGCACCAGGTGTCGTATCGACCGGGGACTGCCTAGCCCACTTGGAGGTCCCCGCCCCCATGGATAGGGTGGACTCTCCGACCGAGACGAATGCTTCCGTCTGAGTCTGCTTCGGAGGCTTTATCCCTCGCCCTTTCGGTGGCTGCTAGCCGTGCGAACTCTTTGGCACTTTTCTCGGCTAAGAGCATGGCCTCCAGCTCTTCTCTCTCCTTGCATGCAGCTTGCACTGTCATGCGTAGCCTAAGGAGGCTCAGTTTGAGGTCCTTCGCAATGTTGTTACTTTACGACGTGAAGTTAATAATCGCGTCCAACTGCTCAGACAGCTCCATCACTTTAGGAACACACTTATTTTTTTTCACGGGCTCCGTTAAACATTTAGCTGATTTCACTCAGCATTTTCATATATTACTGATAGCTCGGCAAAAAATCGAACGATGCCGAGTCTCAGCATCACTTGAAACTGAAATATCGGGTAACTTGATAACTAAACCGATTCTCGGCAACACTAGGAGCCGAGCACAAATGTTAACCAAACTTCAACCGACCTCATCTGCCTATCATACTGAAATATCGGCTGAGCAGTGTTTTAAGCCGAGGCTCGGCTTTTTATCTGTCAACCGCAATGCGCCATATTGTTTTTCATTCGCAAATAAAGTATGTCGTATGTTGATTGTGGGACGGTGAAAAAATATACATTTATTGGCGCGGTCTGGTTCGATTCAAAGTGCACCTGAAGATCCCACATTGAGTATCTGAAGCGAAAATGCCAGCAAAGGATCAACTTCCTTCGAACAATTACTGGATTCTGGTGGGGAGCGCATCCGCAAGATCTTCTAAAGTTGTACCGGACAACGATTTTGTCGGTTTTAGAATACGGTAGTTTTTGCTTTCAGTCAGCGGCTCAGTCACACATCATCAAACTGGAACGTATTCGGTATCGGTGTATACGTATCGCGTTAGGTTGCATGTACTCGACTAATGCAACCATGAGTCTTGAAGTGCTGGCTGGCATGTTGTCACTCGCGGATCGGTTTTCAGAATTATCTCTCCAACTCCTCACCAGGTAAAAAAGAGTTATGAAGCCTCGGGTAATCGGAAACTTTGAGAAGCTCCGCGAGTTGACCCATCAAACTCGCTTCATGACGTCGTACCATTTGTACATAACACAGGATGTCAACCCTTCGCCGAATATTCCCAATCGTGTTTGCTTCTTCGATTTCGGAAATTCGGTTTATTTTGATTTATCCCATGAAACAGGAGCTTCGTGGCATCCCAAAGCATCATCGTCCTATGATTGCTCCGGTGATATTTGCTGCAAAGTTTGGACTAGTTGATTCCACTAAAACGTTTTTCACTGACGGATCTTTGATAGAGGATTCCGCTGGCTTTGGTGTTTACAATGAAAATTATAGCGTCGCTCGTAAACATCAAGCACCTTGTTCTGTTTTTGTCGCGGAATTGGCGGCAATTCATTTTTCCTTAGAAATTGTTGCCTCTTTTACACCGGATCAAATACTTCATTTTCACGGATAGTCTTAGTTCTATAGAGGCTATTCGCTCCTTGAGGCCGGTAAGGCACACCTCTTATTTTCTTATGAAAATACGAGGTCTTCAAATTACTTTATCTTCGCGTTCTTTTATTATCATCTTTGTTTGGGTCCCTTCTCACAGTTTGATTCCTGACAATGAGAAAGTGGACTCACTTGCATGGTGGGCGCTATGGAAGGCGATATTTATGACCGAATAAATCGCGTTCAATGAATACAATATATTTTTTTTGTCAGATATCACTCGTTAGCTGGCAGTATAAATGGAAGTAAAGGAGATTTGGGGCGATGGCTACATTCTATCACTCCTAAGGTGTCTAAGAAATGTTGGTTCAGGGGATTGGATGTGGGTCAAGACTTCATTCGTGTCTTGTCTCGCCTCATGTCTAATCATTATTCTTTAAACGTTGATTCATTTGTTCCGTGTTGGGCTGAGAGATAGCAATCTCTGTGAATGCGGACAAGGTTACCAGGACGCAGATCACGTTATTTGGTTTTGTGCTGAGCATCGTGGAATCAGATCTGAGCTTTATGATTTCCTTCGGTCTCGATGTAGACAACCCAATGTACCGATTCGAGACATTTTGGCTGCACGCGATCTGGAGTTTATGAAACTTATTCATGTGTTTTTAACTAACATTAATTGTAGATTGTAGTTTGATTAACTTACTTGTTAAGGTTAAATTTTTGAGGAATGTGTGCGTCATTATGTAAGGTCTGTATCCACATTAATCCGGACACCTTCAAATCATTGTAACTTTTGAAATATTGCACGTAGGAATGAAAAATTTCACTGTGGTATAGCTGAGAGTCTATGATGAAAAAGACTATGATTGATGTTTACATTTCATGTTTAGTATTCAAGATGGCGACGAAAGAAAAACAAGTGCGCGAGCGAATTTTGTACGGGCGTGCGGCAAATCCTGACTTGTCAATACGGGACCTTGCAAAAACATTGGATTTGCCTAAATCCACTGTTCACGATGTGCTCAAATCATTTTCGGAACGTTTGACGGTGGAGAGGAAACCGAGAAGTGACAAAAACATTGGACGCGTTGATCCTGTCATGGACCGAAAGGTGAAAAGGATATTAACGAAAAACCCAAATCTCTCCATTCGAACGGTGGCTCGTAAAATAGGGATGTCACCTGGTTTTGTCCAAAAATCAAAACAACGTTTGGGACTTAAGTCGTATAAAGTAAAAACAGTTCCAAATCGCAACGACAAACAGAACTTGGCAGCAAAATCACGGGCTCGACGTTTGTACTGCGAATATTTGACGAAGTTTTCATGCGTTGTTATGGACGATGAAACTTATGTCCTGGAGGATTTCAAACAGCTTCCAGGGCTGGTTTTTTATTCTGCTATGGCCAGAAATGCTACAGCTGAGCATTTCAGAACGAAGAAGGCATCGAAATTTCCCAAAAAATACCTTGTGTGGCAAGCAATTTGCACGTGTGGCAAAAAGAGTAAATCTTTCGTCAGTACAGGCACAATCAACAAGGAGATCTATCAGAAAGAGTGTCTGCAGAAGCGATTGCTACCCTTCATCAAAAGTCACAAAGAAAAACCTTTGTTCTGGCCCGATTTGGCATCATGCCACTATACTAAAACTGTGATGGAGTGGTACCAAGCAAATCAAGTGAACATTGTACCAAAAACCTCAAACCCGCCAAATTGCCCAGACCTACGACCAATCGAGAGATATTGGGCTCTGATGAAGCGGAAGCTTTCTGGAAAGAAGCAATTGATTCCTTGACATCAAACACTTCCAGCAAATTTGGACAAAGATGGCTTCTACGATTTCTGAAGAGTCTGTACAAACCCTAATGGACGGAGTTAAGCACAAAGTTCGAAAATTTTATGCAAATACCGAATAACTATGTTTTGTCTTTACGAATTGTTAACATACATCCCATGAATCTGAAATAAACAACTACGACGGAAATATAATGCGAAATTTATGTTTTACTCATGTTTTGAGGTGCCCGGATTATTGCGGATAAAGACCTTATACATGTCATGGATATGACAAGTCTTTGAAACAGGGATGCCAGATAAACAGACATGTCTGTATTTATACAGACATTTGATCATGCATATAGACATCATACAGATTACTGACATTATACAGATATTTGGAAAATGTTACAGACATGTATGTATGTATGTATGTAAGGTAGCCACCATCCCTTCTAAGACCTTGTCATGTATGCAGCTCCACTTAATAGCAAGATCAAATTGAGTTACCGATTTGCATTCACAGTAACGCTGTATGAAGGGCCAAAAACGGTGGGGCGGACCCGTAAGCAGAGACACTTACGCGAAACCCGCGGGAACATAAGAATCTCCTTCCAACGATACGATCCAACAAATCGAATAACGCAATTCGCAATACTCATTAAGCTTTCTACGGGATGGCTTGTTAAGAAGGGCGCGTCACTCTCACTGAAATTGTTGGAGTAGAATTCACAGCACCACAATCGAATCGGTAGGATAAAGAAAATGATACTGTTTGTTCCCTCCTAGACGCCGGTTGTCATACCACTCCATTGTCCAATTCCAGCTTGAGTGATACCCTGATGCTCCCTCCCTTCCCAATATATATTTAATGTCATATAGTAATGTAGTAAATTCACTATATAATTAATATTATAATTATAATAAATATAGCGAATGAATATTATAATGACAAATAATATAGTGAATGAATATAAGAATGATAATAACAATTCCATTTGTGGACCTGAAAGTTTAGACAATGTAGCTGCGAGAAAAAAAATTTATTTAAAATTATCTCATCAAACTTGGAATATCCATGTATAATCTGAAATTATATAGCAATAGAATAGTAAACCTAAAATTTCGATGTGCTGTTCCGTTTCCTTGCAATAATTTATGTAGTGAGTCTCATCTGAAATAGCGATTTTAATGAAATGAATTTAAATGCAATTATGTCACATCATTTAATATCACAACATAAAATAATACACTGACGTTAAAATATAAAATAATAATACCAGCAAGCCAGTAAACTATAGTAGAATACATATATCCGTAACTAATCTGACCATCCACTCATCGAAAGACTGTTGCAGTTTCTATTGAAATAAGATCTACTAAGATTAGAATTTGTTTTCACAATAATAGTCAGAGAACATACTAAGCGTAGGTACAAGATATATATGACATCTACTGGTATGTTACTGAAAATAAAAATTAGATGTGTATTAATGTCATAATAATATTAGAAAAACTGAAGACAGCTAATAATAAGGCGAAATAAATTTCAGATGAGTATGAATCTAAAAACTGAATCTTAATAAAACTAAAATAAAAAATTTAGGAAATTGAATTTTGTACACCCATAAATGATTCCTCATGTCTGTGAAATAGGAAATGAATGATTGTAAACTGTTAGGTTTTGAATTAATATATATTTCTGATGAAGAAGGAAAGTGCTGTTTTAAGTAGAATTTTTCGAATATGATCCTTACTAAAAAAAACAATCAAAACCTTCCTATCTTTTCAAATACATAACGTAGGTTTGATGAACTATATCTGACAAGGATGCATAAATGCAAAGCTGAAAATGACTTATAAAAAAGCACACAAAATGTAGTGAATGGATGTTATAATATAAAATGATAATAATTTCATTTGTATTTACGTGTCTGCAGATTGTGGTCCTGCTGCAATTGTATACGGACCCGCACATCCACCATGAACCTGAAAGCTTGGATAATGTATCATGGCCACCAGAAAAAAAAAAATGATTTGAAATTATTTTACAAAATTTGGGATATCCATGGATGATCTGAAATTGTATAGCATATAAAGAATAATGAACCTAAAATTTCGATGTGCTGCTCTGCTAATAAATGTGATATAACCACAATGGAACTGACTCTTAGCTTCGGGTCTTGATCCCTACTGAGCCCTTGCGGCACGTCAAGCCAGCCAGTTCAGCGCAAGGGATTGGAAAATGTTACAGACATATACAGAAATTCATTTCGGCGAACTTTCAGATTTAAAATAAAAAAACAAGGCGATAGGGAAAGTCACATACGTCACAGTAAGCAAATGAATGACAGTCTGAAGTTGGACCAGTTTGTTGGTGTGAAAAAAACCAGTGCGGGATGTAGAAGTACGAGTATATGCCTGTTTTCTAATGCTGTTTTCAATGATTCGATCCTTGTCAAAGACGTAGTACTGAAACGAATAAAAAAATACGGGCATCATAAGAATTTCCTTAGCGAATCTCATCACCTAGAATTGGTGGCAAATTGGTAGTAAAAATTGATGGCGGTCCAAACAATTTAGTTTTATCGCCGACAGACGTTTATTCTCATATATCCATTTTCATTTTTCTTGTGTAAATGTTCAAATCAAAACACGTTGAATCGCCTCATATACTAGCGCCGCCTAGACAACTTATTGCTAGTTTAAAACTGACAGATTCACTCATCATCTCAATCCCCACCCTATTTACCACCCACCGAACCTTAAAACAAAACAATAACAATCGACTTAATCCGCACCGGAGTAATTGGTTAATTTTTTTTTTTTTTTATCAGTTCGTTTATTTATTAGGCTTAGCCGTGTGTAACACTTTGCGGAGCCGATATTCAATATTGTAATTAACAATTTTTCTTTTTCGATTTTAGTAAAGTGGGGTGCCAATTACTCGTGGCTAGCTCGAGGTTAATGGGTCACATTATTGTTTGGAAGGGGCAAGGCAGGTAACTTATTTCAGGTATTTGTTGCTGCTCATGGTTGCGACATCAACCAAATCCTCGGTCCCTGTAGTCCCTTACAGGAACTAAGCTGCAGATGAGTCACCACAGGTTGCTGGGCAGGTACAAGTAGCACGGAAACAAAAGGATAATATAACTGGGACACAATGGCAGGGAATTTACTAGAGTGAAAGGGAGGGGGTGATGACATTACACTCTTAGATCAGACAAACAAAGGAATTCGTAGATCGCTTGCATGTAGGGAAGATCACGCATTCCCAAAACATCTCTTACTTCGCGAAAGGGTTGTCTACCTCGGGCCACAAGGGTATCCAATAGTCGTGCTCTGGAGGCATCACTACTCGGGCAATGCCAAACTGCGTGATCGATGTCATCATAACCGGTTCCGCACCTACATATGTTGCTATCGACGAGGTTAATTCTGTAGAGATGTGCGTCTAGCGAGTAGTGGTTGGACATAAGTCTTGAGATCACACGAATGAAACCGCGACTTACATCCAGACTTTTGAACCACGATCTCGACGAAACATATGGAATAATGGAATGTAACCACCGCCCAAGAGAATTACTTATCCAAGCGTTTTGCCAACTTTGAAGAGAACTCTGACGTACTAATGGGAAACCAGTGGATCCATCAATGCGTGACCCATCAGTGAAAATTCTTCTATTGCAATTGACATGTTGGTACTTTTCGATGAAAATATGGGGAATTAAAATAGGTCGAAGTTGATCTGGAACTCCTTGAATAGCCTGTTTCATGGAGAGATCATAATCAATGGAGGAAATGTGATAAGGAAAGCGTACACTAGGAGGGTTATAGCATGGAAGACTAATATCGGATGACATATAGTTAATATAGATTCGTAAGAATCTTTACTGGGTACTCAATTCTAGCATTTCTTCGAAGTTTTCAATCACAAGGTTGTTACTGATTCCATACTTGAACAGTATTGGTTAATTGTGCGGTGTTACTGTTGTAGTAGCGTATCAATTATCATTCAAACGTCCAGCTATCTACTTCAAAGAAGCTCTAATGTAAGTATATAATGAAATGAAGCTTGGAACCGTGTTATATCAGTACGAACTCCAAGCTTAAACGAGACAAACACATCATATTCAAGCAGCATTTTCTTTCCAGGTTATGATTTGGGCAGACCGCTGCAATATGACCTCAATATTAGTTGCAAGAGGCCAACGTGTACTTGTGTGACTTGACCCCAGTTATCGTTGTCAGCAAGACATAAGATTTCGAAGCTGAAGACATCTTGTTCTGTTCTATGTCCAGTCTACAATCTTTCGGGTGGAAAATATTATCAACCCAGATAGACAATGTGTGTTTGCTTGCCAAAAATTATGTTATGGCAAATAGTGGAAATAAGAAGGCCAAGATCTAATAGGAACTGAAACAAGATTAAGAAGAATAAACCAGCTTATTGATGTGCCTTACATTATTCATTATTTCATAGATTTATAACTTAAAATGCATTTGAAATAACTGCATGAGTACTTTGTGTTTTTTTATTATCGTTTATGAAAGAAAAAGAGCTTATTTGGCTTAATTGTTTGTTTATAAGGCTCAAGTGCCATAGGCATAACGGAGCCAAGTTCTTTTTCATTTTTACAACGATAATAACTTACTATCTAGGTTAGCTTTGGAAAGCCGAAAAACTCGCGGTTTGGTCGAGGTTAGGGATTACAATGATTCGGGTAGGAATGGGGAAGAAGGAATCTTAACGTTGGCTTTCAACAGCAGATTGGCGATGCTATATTGTTGCTGTAGGTCTGGCGTAGATGCTGCATTGCGTTAAGCTGTAACGATACAATTGAAGCGGTATTACCAACAATCAATGTGCAACCAGCAATTTAAAATGGGTTCACTGTTGTAGAACCTCTAGTTCCGGAGTACACCTTGCAGTGTGCACCTTGCCATGCACTCTTGCGCTTTTTAGTACCTTTTGGTAGAAGTATCTTCGTTTTTGTTTTGATGCGCTATGTTATTTTGACAGAATATTTGAGAGTGTATTGTGGTGAGTTACAACTAGGGGCGAATCATTAAGGCCTGAACGCAATATGGACGGAAACGGAACGGCAACGAAAAGCGGCTGTCAAATCAAATGTTGGCTGCATGCAAATCAACGAGGTAGCACGCAGTGATGACGGCGCGGGAAAAGCGGTTTTGTACTAATAGTACTAAACCGCGTTTGGTTTTGAAAAATATCAAAAACAGCGGTAGCGGAAACCATTTGAAGTTACGAAAATGGAGCCAACTGACCTTGAGCAGATTGTAAGCTCGCAGAATTTCGATAATATATTAATTAATAGCATTAAAAAGTACCCCGTTATTTTGGCGAAATCGGAAAAACAGTTCCGAAACAATATTAAAAAGGATGCAGCGTGGCGACAAGTGGCTGTGGAAATGCAAATGACTGATAAGAATATATTTATAAATATTTTTCTATTCTCTGTATAATAAAATGGAATCATTTAGCATTTTCAGAGAAAATTGTGAAGAACAAGTGGAAAAATCTACGAGACAGATTCGTAAAAGAACACCGAGATGTTACCTGCACGTTTAACTCTGGTGCTGGACAAGATAATATACACGAATCATACTGGCTCTACTAAATTGTGTGGAAACTTTGATTTGTATATCTAGACTTTGGCGTTTATTTTAGTGTTCTTAGTACAACGATTACAAGTGTTTCTTCTGCTATACGTAAATAACGCGTTGCTTATTGTTCCTAACTAGAAACTGGTGCATGTAGTGAAGTTTAAAATGAATGATATCGGGAGAACTGTTTTCTTAGTATTAAGATTGAACGTTCCGTTGCACGCGATTATGGGAATAAGTCAGTATTATTTTCTCAATAGTCCAATGAATGGGTTCGACATGAATGCAGGCTTGCATCAACGCCAACAGAGTGCAACATATGTCTTACGAAAGGAGTTCCGCGAGTTAGTAGATTGTTGAATGTACGTCACGTTAACATCTTGACTAGACATTTGTGCTGCTGTGGATTGCTTCCGCCTTTTTCGAAGCTGATCAACTGAGCACCTCTGGGTACACCAAAAATTTATTAAAAATACATACGTGGTACGTTGGATTATTTTGTCGAGCTAACGATGGGAAACCTGATATAGAAGCATGTTCTGATTGAGGTAACAATATCATTGATACGGTACTTTTTTCATGTACTTGGATGCACGATCAGCTGAATCAACGGTTTCCTTATCGTCTACTGAAGCAGAGCCTGTTGCATTGTGTGCCATGGAATTTGGATGACCCAACTGTTGCGGGAACTTGGATTGAAGCTAGATGAACCGAGCATTTACTTTGAGGACAATAAATTAACTATTCGTATAGTTAAAGTAGAGCGAGATGTCAGCAGACTAAAACATCTTGATATAAAAATTTGTTTTCTCCGGGAGCTTATTAAGAGAGTACCGTATGTTCTAAGTTGCAACCAGCTTGCTCAGAGAAGATGCAAAAATTTGAATCAGAATCTGTATAAAACCAAATATAGACTACCGCGGTGCAGACATTTAGATCACTGCAGATCTAAATATTTAGATCTATACTAACCAACAAACAATTTGAGTTGAAATAATGCTAAATAAGCTTTTTTGGATTATTAAGCTGATTTTTTATCAAATAAGCAATTCTACAATATGCAATGTTTGTTGGGCAGTTTCTCATCAGGATTGGAAATGACCTTATACCAATAAATTCATTCACAGGTTTGAATTATTTATTTCATTGAAGTACAAATAATAGTGATACTAAAACTAGCGGAATCGCGTTTCATGCAAATATTTTGCTAAGGTGTCTCGCACGTGATAAGCATTTCTGCTTGAATTATTCTCTCGCTGAATAAAATCGCCATTGATTCCAGTGAGAGGGTCAATCTCTAAACGCCATTCGCCTGGTGCGATTATTTCACCATTTTCCCCTATTTGATCGACGAAGAGTTGAGGCGCATACTGATTTCTCTCTTGACTTTTCATGAAGTTGTGCAGCACAACGGTGGCTTTAACAATATTTTCAGCAGCTGTTGGCTGTAAATGAAGCGGTGCCAACAAGATTCTCCAGCGAGCTGCCAAAATTTCTTCTTCGTTTTCTTGGTTCAGTTCATCTCTTCATTGCGAGTGGCCATCTGCAGGTGACGTGGGATAATTCTTGTCTCGTTGTTGTCACGGGCGGCTTTTTCCCGCCAACTCGTAGGCTTCAGCAGCCATGTTTCTCGCAGCGAGGTTGACGGGAGTATCGGCAACAACAGCCAACTGCACTAACGCCTCTCTGGGCAACGACTGCTCACCATACACCCTCCATGGTGCTGCGCCGCAAACTGTGATCCTACGCCACTGCACAGCTTAACGACTGTCGTAAGACTGAATCAAAATGTTCTGCTACGAGCTATTAGGTAATGGCGTCGGATGCTAGTGCACGAAAGAAGGCGGTACCAACGAAAGCAATGTGATACAAATTGCATCCAAGGGGACGAACTTCAATTATTGCGCCACAATAATTACACAGAAAAAAAACTTAATCTTCATTGTGATGTAAATATTAGAGCATGTAAAATTGTATTTCATTCCACACGAAGCAGCAACTTGCATAAAATACTTTTAACAAAGATGAGCTTTTGTATACAATATTATCGACAATGTATGGAATGTCCCAGAACATTACAGGATGTATAATGCAAATTTTTATGTGTTGTGACGCTCCATTTATGTGCATGATATTGAACAGAAATTCACACAACTTTTTCGAGCTGTATATTTTTAATGATTACACGCTAGACGGATGATTTTCTTAACCGAAACATTCCTAATTTGCTTGCCATCGCCAGCAACTAATCCGCTATGCATAGCTAGGAACTACAATGAACTCAACCACATGGTCGATCTGTAGTGTCGCAGTTCGGCTCGAATTCCGTTCGTTGGTTGTTCAACGTTCTTTGTCATTTACCTCGAGACGCGGCGTTTAATGAATGCTATGTTCAGCCGGGGCGCGGTAATTGAAATTAATTTCAAACAGCACAAGAGAACATTTCAACCAAACAAACTCTTTAGTTGGCAAATTATTTTGGTCATCCTGAAAAGGACGGATTTAGTTGACGGGGGAGAAACAGTTCGCGATTGAACTTGGACTTTCTTTCTTGGTTCATCTCCTCTTCATCGCTGGTGGCCATCTGCAGGTGACGTAGGATGATTGATTGTTGTCTCGTTTCACGGGCGGCTTTTTCCCGCCAACTAGTAGGCTTCAGCAGCCATGTTTCTCGCATCGAGGTTGACGGGAGCATCGGCAACAACAACCAACTGCACCAACGCCTCTCTGGGCAACGACTGCTCGCCAGTGCACCCTCCAGGGTGCTTGCTGCCGCCAACTGCAAGCCTACAGCCACTGCGCAGCTCCACGACTGTCGTAAGCCTGAATCAAAATGTACTGCTAAGAGTTGTTATGTAATGGCGTCGGATGCTTTTGCACGAAAGAAGGCGGTACCAAAGAAGGCAATGTGATACAAATTGGGATGAGATTCAGTTATTGCGCCACAATAATTAGTTTTAATTACTGCACGCTAGACGGATGATGTTCTTAACAGAAATATGCCTTATGTACTTGCCATCACCAGCAACTAATCCGCTATGCACAACTAGGACCTAAATTGAACTCTACTAAATGTTGCAGCTCGGCTCGAATTATCCGTTCTAGAATTTCGTTTGTTCGTTGTTCAACGTGCTTGTCAGTTACTCCGGAATGCGGCGTTTAATGAATGCTATGTTCAGCCGGGGCGTGGAAATTAAAATTTTAATCATCACAAGCGAAAAATTCAACCAAACTCTTCAATTGGCAAACTGATTTGGTCGTCCTGAAAAAGACGGATTTACTTGACGGGGGAGAAACATGGTTCGTGATTGAACTTGGGTTTTCTTCTTGGTTCAGCTCCTCGTCGTTGCGGGTGATCATCTGCAGGTGACGTGGGATGATTCTTGTCTCGTTGTCACGAGCGGCTTTTTCCCGCCAACTCGTAGGCTCAGCACCAACTTTCAACTGCACAAAAGCCTCTCTGAGTAACGACTGTTCGTCATTGCACCCTCCAGGGTGCTTGTTGCTGCCAACTGCGTTCCTCCAGCAGATTTATGCACAGCTTCACGACTGCCGTAAGACTGAATTAAAATGCGAAGGTGTACCCGTTATATAACATTTATGACTGCCAAGGAGACGTTCCTTACTTGAATATGAAGTCTGTGCTAGGATTATACTGTGTATTTGGTAAATTTACTCTGAAAAATCGACATTATAAGACATCACCTTGTATTTACGTTATTTTCAATAGCCTAATTTTGAAAACCAATCAATTCTAATTTTAAAACTGATGCGTAGAAATATTCCAGATAGATTGGTGCAAAGATTTTGAAAATCGGTCATGAAATGAATTATTTATTAACGTTCAAAACCTAAGCATATTTCGTGACGCTCCAAATTTTTGTACTCGCAACGTGTACCCCTGTATTAAAAACAAAGACGTAGTCCTACGTCAAACGCGACGTTTCCGCATTCCGTTGCCGTTCTGTTTCCGTCCATATTGCGTTCAGGCCTCTATGCTTGGGACCGAGCTTGGGACCGGTGTGCTAGTACTTCCTGAGCCAAAAAAAAAATTAGAGGTGGGTTATATCAGGGATATATAACCCCGCAGGTATTACGTAGGACCGCGTTGGTGCATAGTAATAAAGGTATCATTTTATTTATACACATCATAACACACATAGTTGGTTAATATTAAAATGGTTTTTATTATTTTACTTGACTTCTTATGAAATTCGGTTTAGTTCAATGAAAAAAAAAATCAGTTCGGGTTTGATAAAAATCTCTGCCGAATTCACCACTCTCGACTGAATGCCTCAAACAATGCAAAATGTACTAATTTTGATAATATGCAAAGGTTGTCCAGAATAAATCACGAACATTTCACTTGAACACTAACTCTTTTATTTCAAAAATTAAATTGGTTGTGCTGAAAAGGACGATGGTTATGATACGCCTAAGGAAATTAATTTCTATTTTATTAGACGCGCAATCGCAAGAAAACGGATGAGATAAAGAAAAACCGAGAAAAAATCTTCGTAACGAGAGAGCGAAAAACACAACCGTCGATCAATCGAACTTGAATATCCCTATGAAATAATTTTGGTTCAAATCATGGTGTTATACCGGTGTTAATAACACTGCTTCCAAATAAGAGAGGCATGAAAATGCAGTACCAAAGCAAAATTCAAAAGAGGGGACAGGCTTCAGTTATAAAATCAGGTACCGGCAACAAAGCAAAATAATTTTACAGCAGACGGGTTTGGCTAGTGCTGTATTTAACATGGAATAAAACTAAATGAAATAAAAAGAAGACAATTTGTTACCCTCTTTTGAGGACCTTATAAGGGAAAACTATATTTTCAGCTGTTCTTGTGTAGATTTGTATGGGAGCAAAAGTAGGTCACCTTTAAGTGATAAATTGAACTACTTATACTAATATCACTTAATTGAAATTTTGATACAAAACATTTGTAGGTTATTCTAATCAAATGGTGTATAAATGAAGTCATTCTTTTCAGTCAAACGAGAGTTATTAGCGTACAAAAACCTTTCACTTTTGCGTAACGCTCTCATTTTTCAAAATTTTGAAATGACACCCGGTATAGAAAAGAGAAACGTAGTCCTACGTTAATATTCGTTTTCTTCATGACTATCCACCCGCTGGTATTACGGGGGGGACGAGGTGGACATGTTAAAGCGACAGCTAAGAGGGGATCAAATGAATACATCTATTTGTTTCAAGAACTTGTAAATTAGTCCCATATAGTCCAAGTCCAGCTTACCTAGCACATCTCTGATATCTTCCTTCTCTGGTTTCTCTCGGGCCCGTAGGGATGCGCAAAGATCAGATCTTACAATTGTCGTAATCGAGGCGTTGCCAGACAACGTTGATGTCCTGATAACCTGCAGCACAGCCGCATTGATTGGTGTCTGAGAGACTTATTCGATAGAAATGAGAGCCTAGCGAGTAGTGATTGGACATTAGACGACAGATTACCTTGATAAAATCCCGGCTAATATCCAACCCTCTGAACCACGATTTTTTCGATACCTGTGGGAGAATAGAATGTAACCATCTGCTCAAATCCCCTGCATCCCATTTTTGTTGCTAGCTGATCAAGGCCTGTTGACGGAAAATAGCAAAAAGATCGTTGAAGGCGATTTGTCGATTATAACTATCACCTGCCATAGCGCCCACCTTGGCAAGTGAGTCCGCTTTCTTATTACCCGAAATGGAGCAATGAGAAGGGACCCAAACCAAGGTGATGGTGTAGGAATTGTATGATATGGCAATTAAAAAGAGATCGTATTTCTCTAACGAAATACGGTGAGTGCCTTGCCGGCCTCATTGAACGAATAGCCTGAAGTGAGCTGAGACTATCCGTAAAAATGAAAAATTGATCAGAGGGGTGAGGCAATTCGCTCTAATGCATAGTGTCAAGCCGCCAATTCTGCGACGTATACGGAGCAAAGATTTTGAAGTTTGAAGGAGGCGCTATGAATTTCGTTAAAAACACCAAATCCAGTGGAATCATTTGTTTTTGACCCGTCGGTGTAAAACTTTCTGTCACTTCTGATATGGTCAAACTTGCTTGCAAAAATTGATGGAATGTACTCCGAACGGAGTGGATCTGGTATTCCACGTTTCATTCCATTGTGTCATGGTCAGATCAAAAACTACAGTAGAACTAGAGAAGTCTTGGGAGTAATAACGATTAGGAACATTCGAAGAAGGGCTCACCTCGAGAGTCATGTACCAATGGTACAGTGTCATGAACATAGTTTGAGGATTTCGTTCGATTAGCTATTCAAAATTTTCAATTACCAATGGATTTAGCACCTCACAGCGGATGAGGAACCGGAACGATAGCTCCACAAAACGATCTGATAAAGGAAGAACTCCTGCTAATACCTCCAAACTCATAGTAGTTGAGTTCATGCAGCCTAACGCGAGACGAAGACAACGGTACTTACTGAACTGCTAAGGCATGAACAATGTAAACAAAATTAGATACATATTTTAACAATTAAGGTTGATACGTTACGGTAGTAGCTGGAGCACCTAGATTAACATGAAATGTAAATATGAATAAATTTGGAACAAATAAAGAGTTAAAAAAAAAAAAAAAAGACAACGGTACTGGATTCGCTGCAGCTTCAGAATATGAGTTTTCGCGGCGGATTGAAAACAGAAGCTACCGTACTCGAGAACCGACAGAATCGTTGTACGATACAGCTTTATCAGATCTTCCGGGTGGGCTCCCCACCATGTTCCGGTGATAGTACGCATGAAGTTTATTCGCTGCTGGCATTTTTGATGCAGATACTTAATGTGCTTTCCCTAGGTGCATTTAGAATCGAACCAGACCCCTAGGTAAGACAAACTTTGAGTTATTATTTTTCCCATGAGTTGAAGCGGTATCTGTGCTGGATCACGCTTCCTAAAAAAAAAAAACAACTAACTGCCACGGTCCCTGCAGGTTGTTCGCCCCTGGTCCTACAAATGAAACAACGGTGTCATCCGCAAGCTGTCTTAGCGTGCAATTTTACATGAGGCAGCTATAGATGTCTCTGACATAAAAATTATGAAAAAGGGGCTTAAACAAGAGCCCTGGGGGAGACACTTGTAGCTAATTCATGAAGTTGTCGAAGACCCATGAGAAAGGCTCATATGTTTCTCAAACAACAAACTGTACAAATAGTTGTTTAATAATGGTGAAAGGCCACACTCGTGGAGTTTGTCTGAAAGGACGTCTACACAAACTGAATCAAAAGCCCCCTTAATGTCCATGAAAACTGAACCCATTTGCTCATTTTGAGCATAGGCCAGCTGTATTTCTGTTGAAAGCAGCGCAAGACAATCGCTCGTTCCTTTGCCTCTGCGGAAACCAAATTGTGTATGAGATAGAAAGCCATAAGATTCAATCCATTTGTCGAGCCGATGGACAATCATCTTCTATAGCAGCTTCCGCATACACGACAACATCGCAATTGGACGATACGAGGTGTAATCCGACACGGGTTTCCCGCGTTTTTGTATAGCTATAACTCTAACCTGCCTCCATTCATCCGGAACAATATTGCTTTCCAGGAACTGATTAAATAAGTTCAGTAAGCGCCTCTTTACGACGTTTGGGAGGTTTTTCAACAAGTTAAACTTGATTTTATCCATCCCTGGTGCATGAAAGAAGAGCAAGTGAGAATTCGAGCGTAGAAAAGGGTGCATCCATTTCGTTACGATTGGTTTGGGTATCGCGAGGAATTCATTGCACCGGAACCGAATCTGGGCACACTTTCTTGGCAAACGCGTAGACCCACCGGGAAGAGCTTTCCTTGTCTTCATTCACCGACAACGCATTTCGCATTCTTCTCCCGATGGTCCAAAGAGTTCTCATCGACGTTTCACGCGATAGCCCTTCGACGAAGTGACGCCAATATCCGCGTTTCTTGGCCTTGGCGAGGCTCTTAAACTTACGCTCAAGAGAAATGTACCGCTGTTATCTCATGAACCGCGCTTCCAATATGCTTTAAACGCGACTGATTTTTCACGGTAGACCTTAGTACATTCGTCATCCCACCACGGAGTGGGCGAACGTCGGCGAATTGTTGATCCTGGTACCGGTCTACGCTGTGCGTCGATCGCACATTTGATGATTAACCCGGATAAAAACCGATACTCTTCCAACGGAGGAAGGACTTCGACCGCTTGCTCGCCATCGATGATCGCTTCAGCGTATTTACCCCAGTCGATGCACTTCGTGAGGTCGTAAATTGACACGAACCATTGGTGATTGAAATTTTGATAGGCAGGTGATCACTACCATGGGGATCTTGAATCACTTTCTACGTGCAATCCAATGATAATGAATTCGAACAGATTGAGAGGTCTAATTTGCTTCCAGGGTTTGGAGGTGGAGCCACGCGTGTTACTTCCCCAGTATTCAAAAAAGTCAAGTTGAAGTAGTCCATGAGGTTTAGTATCAATGCAGAACGGTTGTCGTCGTACGGTGACCCCCAGGCTGTACCGTGAGAATTAAAATCTCCTAAGATCAACCGTGGCTCTGGCATTGCAAGGCAAATAGTTGAAAGGTCCCTGCGGGATATTGCCGTATTCGGCGACAGGTATATGCTGGCTATACCAAAACTTTTGCCTCGAATAGTCACTTGGCATGCAACTACTTCAGGGCCTGTCATCGAGGGGAGATCAATGCTATAAAAGGAGTGGAGCTTATTAATCCCCAACAGCACCCCTCCATATGAATCCCCTCGATCCTGCCGAATTATGTTAAAATCGAGGAAAGAGACATCTTTATCAGATGAGAGCCATGTTTCACAGAGAGCAAATACGTCACAATGCGATTTGTGAACTAAAAACTCGAAAGCGTCCAATTTTTTTAGAATACTTCTACTATTCCATTGTAGTGCTTCGATCATATCACCTCATTGGATAAATTATCCATCGAAAGATATGATCGAATCAAGAAGAGGCCACTTTATAGATAGTTTCTTTAGAAGAGGTTTTACAAATGTAAGGATGATGTTGATGAGGTTTCTCGTTGTTAGTGAGACCTCGAAAATGGTGAAGAAGAATTCCACAATCCTAGAAAGAGACATTTTTTCGGAGTTTTTGGCTTGACATGGTCGAGATTCCGGATGCCTTGGTAGTTGGCGTCCTGGGCAAAAAACTGGAACAACTGGGGTTTTAGATGTTCCCGGAAGGGGCGGAAAATCCCTATCCAGTGGTTTAAAACCTGGAGGAGAAACTTTTTTGTATTGCCACCACTTCTTGGATTGTTCAGAGGAGGATGGGGAGCGTGTTCTACAGTCAGCGCGTTTTGAAATGCTTGCTGACGGTGCCGTTGACGTCTTGCTGTAGCGCGCTTTCTCTTCGCTCCCGTTTGAACAACAGAGTATGCGATCTTTTTAAGTATTTCTGCATAAGAGCGCTTTGACCGCTGCTGCAATGAACGAATTTCATGTTTTTCCCGCTCTATATACTTCGGGCATGCAGAGAGATCATGTGGAGCTTCCCCACAGCATATACACTTGGGGTCCGTACTGCAGGGACCCTCCACATGTTGCTCACCGCATTTGCCGCATCGTGCTTTGTTACAGCAGTAAAGTGCAGTATTACCAAACTGCTGGCACTTATCACAGTGCATGACCGTCGGTATATAGAGGCGAACAGGTAACCAACGCTTCCCCAACACGAGGAAATTCTGGAGGGCAGCTCTAGAGAAGATCACACGAAACGAATTTGAAGGCCTTTTTTTCCGTCGGATGACACATGGTTCATTTGTCTGACATCAAAAACCTGAACTGATGGAACGGCACGATTTTTAAATCCTCCTGCTCCATGAGCCTTGATGTCAGCGCACGTCAAAAACGGTTCGGTGATCATTCCGGCTATTTCAACTACGTGCGAGGGAAGATACACATGGTATTCTAAAGAAAAGAGCTCTTAGGCAACAATCCTGTTAGCTTTTTCACGATCACTTAGGGTGATGCGAAGCTTACTGCGACTGGGAGAGGTTATTTCCTGAATGCTCCGAAACGACTTTGCCAGATCTTTTTCAATTTGGAATTTATTCACCGGTTTACACTTGGGCCGAAAAAAAAACCAGAAAAGGACCTTTAGATCCGGTTGGGTAAGCCTTCCGGCGGGGGAGCTCGGAGAAGGATGTACCAGAAGTTGCTTCAGTTAAATTTGGCACCGAAGAATTTTCTGTCTCCATTAAAGAAAAATTAGGAAAAGGTTGTAGAATAGGAGAAATATCATCATCTGAACTATCAAACACCTCCGAGCCCCGGCTCGGGTTATTTTCATCCATCGTGGGGACTTAGAACGCCCACGAGGAGAATAAAACAATTGTGTTCAATTCAATATAAGAAAACCTAAAATAAAAAACAAAATATAATATAAAAATGTAGGACACAATAAAGATTTTCGTAACTGATAGGTGGGTTAATTATATATTTTATTTCCGCGATTATATTTACCTAAAACATGCTAAAAAAATCCACATACACAGCTCCTATCACAGAGAAAAAAATTAATTTGAAAATGAGATTATATCCACTTATAGGTGGATTACCCAATAATTTGAGAACAAAAGGGAGAAATAACAAATCAAAATAATAATAATAATAATAAGAAAATATATACTTATATAATACTAAGAAAGGTTTCCTGTTATCCGGGAGGAATAATCAACAATATTCTTCGTCAAAAAAAAATTTTAAACCAAAGAAAAAAAAATCTTAATATAAAAAAATGCTATAATTTTTACCGGAAAAGTACTTCTGCCTGCAAGGAGGATTATCCTCTATCTTAAGTCAGTAGTGGAGCAAAGTGGAAATCAAAAGAAATGTTTACCTATTGTTACACAATTTGGTATGATGCGGCTGCTACTCGAGTCGATCGGTAGATAGGCTATTGAAAAGCCTTCGGGTGCGTGTGGAACAACGCCTGGACCGACGCGAGGGAAGGGGGCGGGGATAAAAATGAGGAGGAGGAGGAGGAGGAGGAGGAGGAGGATGATGATGATGATGATGATGATAATAGTCGCCGGGGGGGGGAAAAAAAAAAACCCCCCCCGGGGCGGGGGGGGGGGCGGGGGGGGGGCCGCCCCGCGCCCCGCCCCGCGCGCCACCCCCCCCCCCCCCCGGCCCACCGGCCCACCCAAAAACCAAACAACCCCCCCCACCACCCGGGGGAGAAAAAAAAAAAAAAAAAAAAAAAAAAAAAAAAAAAAAAAAAAAGAAAATGTACTGATGGCGCTTTTACTTCAAGTGATCCTACGTTGTGATTTGTTTTAACAACTCAAAGAACTATAGGCACAACTGTCTGTAACAAACGAGACTAAACTGAACACTGACTTTATTTTTGACTTATTATAAACATATAAATTATTCTGATGGCACGGTCGGATATGCTGTCTCGCCAGCCGAACGAACGCGGCTGCCAGAACGATGACAAAATCTCGTCTAACATGCGCCCGCCAGCACCAACTATAGGTAGTGAGAAGGTTACTCTCACTCCGTGCTGCCAAAACCATAGTTGCTACAACATACCCGCCGCCTTGAACGACTATGTTCAAAACAAAAGAAAACAAACAAACCAAAACAGTGATTGCTTTCTAGCTCTAACAGGTAAGTACAATATTCACTAATTATATAGTTCCTTCTTCCTATTACAGGTAAATATTCACTCTCGTTGCTCGGACTGATGGTCGTTGACTGGAAGATCTCGTTGTTCATACTCGGTGGTCGATTCCAGAAGCGGCAGCAAGCAGATTTTGGTGATAGGCCTTTTGATGATTCCTCTTGCTGTGCGAAGGCTAACGACGCGCGTCAAATTATCTTTTCCAGGGTGCAGTTCGGTGATGCGGGCGAGTGGCCACCGGATTGCTGGCTGCATTTCATCGATCAGGATAACCATTCTGCCGGGCTGGATCTCGTTGTTTCGGGCTGCAAGTTTCGTGTCCTTTGTAAGCTCCTGAAGATATTCTGATCGCCAGTGTGACCAAAATTTTTGCACATGTTGCTGGAGCTTTTGGAGATGATTGAGTGTGTTCGTTGGTGCGTTTTGCAGATCTGGGTCGGGCAAGGCCTGAAGAGATGATCCTATGAGGAAGTGCGCCGGTGTCAAAGCAGCAAGATCATTGGGATCGTCAGATATTGGTAGCAATGGGCGCGAATTCATTGCCGCTTCGATTTGGTGCAGGACTGTGTAGTAGTCTTCGAATGTAAGTCTTGTACTACCCAACTTCCGAAATAAATGCCGCTTGGCAGTCTTGACCGCCGCTTCCCAAAGGCCACCGAAGTGTGGTGCCTTGGGAGGAGTCAAGTGCCACATAATTCCTTGCTCGGCGCAGGCGGAAGTGATTTTACTCTGCTCGACGTCGCTTCTGAACCTAGCAAAAAGTTCAGACAGTTCACGCTTTGCTCCCTCGAAATTTTTTCCGTTATCCGAATACAAGTGGGCTGGGGATCCCCGTCTTGAGATGAACCGACGTAAGGCTGCCAAGAATCCTTGGGTTGATAGGTCCCCAACTAGCTCTAGATGGACGGCCTTTGTAACAAAGCATACGAAAACACACAGGTAGGCTTTTGCTGGGGCGGCACGTTTATGGATGGGCTTTACGTAAAACGGGCCAGCATAATCCACGCCTGTACTGGAGAAAGGGCGGCTGGGAATGATCCTCGATGGCGGTAACTGGCCGATTTGCTGCTGCGCTGGTACTGGATGTTGACGTGAACAACGAAAGCAATTCCTTACGATGCCTTTCACCAAGTGACGACCATTCAGGGGCCAATATTCTTGACGAATCGTTGATAGTAGGAGACGCCCACCGCCGTGGACAAGTTTGTGATGGTAGTGCTCACCGATCAGTCGTGTAAAAGGGTGATTCTTTGGGAGGAGGGCAGGGTGTTTTGACTGGTATGGAAGCTGGGATAAATTAAGCCGGCCTCCAACTCGCAAGATCCTTTGTGGGTCTAAAAACGGAGACAGTCGACGAACAGGTGATGTTTTGGCAACTGGGTTCCCTCTTATAAGCGCTCTGATTTCTTCACGGAATGCGTCATGCTGTGCAAGGCTGACTAATAGGGTATTGGCATTGGTAAGCTCTTTTACGGTAAGTGACTGTTGACCGCATTTCTTATCTGGGGTTGCAAGTGGCTGGGTTCTCGCTTTAGATCGGGTTTTGGCAGCGAAGCGCAGGCAGTATCCGATGGTGTGAAGCAAACGATTGTACGACGACCATCGAAGAAACCATGGGTTGATGTTGGATACTGTTTGGACGGATACAACGACACTCTTAGTTTCCAGTACTTGATCTGATACGTCAGGTGGGTTCGAAACTGGCCAAAGGTTTTGCGGATGCACCAATCAAGATGGACCATGCTTCTATACTTCATTCTTTACGAATTCCTCAATCGACATCCCGCGTGAGACGAGGTCTGCAGGGTTTTCAGTGCCCGATATGTGGTTCCACCTGCTACCATGAGTGTAGTGTTGTACCTCCGATACTCGGTTCGCTACAAATGTTTTCCATGAACTGGGAGGCGCGCGAAGCCAGTATAGGCAGACTGCAGAATCGGACCAGAAATAGGATGCTGACACGTGGATGTTGATGGACTCTTTAACACGTTGATGTAGATGCGCAGCCAAAACGCAGGCACACAGCTCAAGGCGGGCTATCGTCAATTTTTTGAGCGGCGCCACCTTGCTTTTGGAAGCGAGTAGACGGATTTTTACACTTTGCATTACATTTTCGCAGCGGACGTACGTGCAAGCTCCATAAGCACGCGTGGAAGCGTCGGCGAAAGTATGCAGCTCCACTCTGAACTCCGGCAGGAACGCATAACGGTCGATTCGGTACGTTGCGATCTTCAGTAGCTCACTCCGGAACATCTCCCATTTCATGCGAATGTGGTGCGGTACAGGTTCGTCCCAATCACAGGAGAGAGACCACAATTCTTGCATCAGAATCTTCGCAGTGACAACGACAGGTGCAATCTGGCCAAGTGGATCAAAAAGCCTAGCGATGTCGGAGAGGATGGAACGCTTAGTTGGATGGTCATCACGTTGCTGTATCTGAGAATCAAAACGAAGTTGATCGAGTTCTGGTTCCCAACATATTCCCAGCGCTTTAATGGATTCGTTTGGACAAAATCAGGTTTTCACCAAGACCTTGAAGAACTTCGAGACTGTTTGAAGTCCACTTCCTTAGAACGAAGCCACCCTTTTCGAGTCACTCAGATAGCTCCTTCCGAAGTTGAATAGCTTCCTCCACGGAATTCGCTCCACCGATGAAGTCGTCGACGTAGAAATTCTTCCGTAAAGCAGGACCACCCAACGGATACGCGTCACCTTCGTCAGCTGCGAGTTGCTGGAGGGTTCTTGTAGCCAGGAAAGATGATGGTGCTAAGCCGTACGTCACTGTCAGCAGCTCATACGTCTGGATGGTTGTGTCCTTCGAAAATCGGAACAGAATTCGAAGCAGAGCTAAGTCTTCCTTGTGGTGTAGCACCTGCCTGTACATCTTCTCAATGTCCGCGACGACGGCCACGGGGTAGGTTCGAAACCGAAGGATAATAGCGATGAGCTCATCTTGGACTACTGGTCCCACACAGAGTGCTTCGTTGAGGGAGAAGCCGGTGGAAGTACGAGCCGAACCGTCGAAAACCACTCTAACCTTGGTGGTCGTACTTCCCTCCTTTATCACTGGATGGTGGGGCAGATAGTAAGTGTGGGAGTGATTTCCGTCGTCCTTCTCGACCAGTCGCATATGGCCAAGGGAGAGGTACTCCTTCATGAAGCTGTGGTATGCTTCCTTCAATTTTTGATCCCGATCGAGTCGCCGCTCAAGCTGATCGAAGCGTCGAAGCGCACTGGTTTTGGATTCGCCTAGCATAGCATCAAAATCAGCCTTCCGTGGTAAACGTACAATGTACCGACCTGTATTATCCCGAGATGTCGTAGATTGAAAGAAATCCTCGCAGTGGCGCTCCTCAACAGAGTACTTGTTGTCGACAGTCAGTTCTTCTATCTTCCAGAATCGTTCCATGCTCTCTTCGAGGGTTAACATGGACACAGCTACAACGCTAGCAGTGGCGACTTGCCATTGAGTGGAGTTAGAGGTGCATGCTGATCCTGTAACGACCCATTCAAATACACTGTCCACCAGAATTGGAAGATTGTCGGCCAACTGAAGACGAGCGGTGCTTAGAAAGAACGAATGAAAGTGTTTAGCGCCCAAAACCATGTCGATCTGCTGACTTTTGTTGACCATAGGATCGGCCAGCACTTGATTTTGAGGTATTTCCCAGTTCTTGACGGGAATGTTTTGAGCCTGAAGGTCTGCTGTCACCGTATCCATCAGCAAGAACTCAATACCACATTTGAAGTTGTCGTTTCTCGATTTTATCCGAGCGAAAATCGACTCACGCACTTTCTTGGAGAGATTACCAGCCCCCTGGATTGTCACATTCACGGAACTTCTCTTCAGGTGCAACCTGCGTGCCAAGCGATCGATAATTAGATTCGGTTGAGAAGCGCTATCCAGCAGCGCACGAGCTAAATGGTCCTGACCGTACGCATCAACTACTTTCACCAACACTGTTAACAGAAATATGTCTTCTCGAGGCTGCGGAGTAGATGCACTGAGAACTACCCTGTTTTCGGTGGCTGCAATGAGGGATTGGCGGACTGGTTCAGCAATGGAAGAAGCGCTAGACTGAACAGTTTGCGTTGGCATGCACGTACGAGTAGAAGATGAGTCGTTTGATGGCCTGGAACTGTCGTCGGAATGCAGCATGGTGTGGTGACGCTTTTTGCAATGCTTACAGCTGTAGTTAGAGGAGCAATTACGAACAAAGTGATCACCTTTGAGGCAATTGTGGCACAAACGTTTACCGGAGACGAATCGTTGTCGTTCGGAGTGCGAAAACTGATTAAATTTCGGACATTTCATGAGCGGATGCTCCTGGTTGCAAGCCTTACATTTGCTACCAGAAAAGGACGTTGATGCACTTGCTGATACACGAAAGTGAAGAGGCCTTTTGAAGCCTTGAGTGGATCCATTTGAAGCGAACGTTGGCTGGTGATGGTTTACCAAAATGGATTCCAGAACTCGCATTCGACGCTGCAGAAATTCGATCAGACAATCGTAATTTGGATCGTTGTTTGTCGACGCGTGATCTTCCCAGGCCTTTAGCGTGTCGTCGGGAAGCTTTGTGCACAAGAGATGTTCCAGTAGGCTACTCCAAGAATCTGTCGGTTCTCCAAGCTGCCCTAGTATCTTTGCGTGTTGCTGAAATTCATCCACCAGTGCGTGCAATGATGCAGCTGTTTCCTTTTTCGCCGATTGTATGTCAAAAAGAGCCTGAAGATGTCGTTTTTTCAAAAGGTAGTCGTTAGCGTACCTGCCAACCAACGTTTGCCATGCTAGATCGTAATTCGCAGAACTGATCGCGATGGATTCTATCAGCTGCGCCGCCTCACCCTTCAGAGCTGCCCTCAGGTAGTGGAATTTCTGAATCGCCGACACTTCCGAATTTGAATGGATTAAAGCGAGGAACGTATCGTGAAACCCTAGCCACTGCATGTAATCTCCGTTAAACTCCGGAAGCGAAATTGTAGGAAGCTTTAACCCAGCAAGAAGAATGCGAAGAAGATTCAGGGATGCGACCTTGTTGATTAACAACAGGAAGTTTGGCGATTAAATCGGCCTTTATTTGAAAGAGACGTGGCTCGAAGTCGGCGCGCACACCAGCATTTAACCGTATACCTTCCTCCGTGCCTTCGATGTCTTCAAGCTGCCACTGCACCTCCTCCAGTGTCTTCCACATGGTATCCAGGTACTGCAGTCGAATGGGCACCTGACCCCGATCTCGTTGTTCGTCGTAGGTGGACAGGAACGCCTCTGCCCGACCCAATGCGGCTAGCATCGTTGTCCTTCGGGATAGCAGGATCCCTTTCTGCTGCTCTAGCGACATGTTGTGGAGCAAACAACGGCGTCGAAGCTCGATGAATAGCGAATGTGGTCTGTCGAACAATGCCGAAATGGCAACACAATTGGTGAATAGGGGCCACCGCCAAGCTATAATGACGGAATGGCGTAGCTATTGTACCTCAACAGTAGCGTCGAATTGCTGAATAGCGGTTTTGAAAAGACAGTTTTCACAATTCCTTTTATCCTGGTCACGGCACCAAATTTATGATGGCGCTTTTACTTCAAGTGATCCTACGTTGTGATTTGTTTTAACAACTCAAAGAACTATAGGCACAACTGTCTGTAACAAACGAGACTAAACTGAACACTGACTTTATTTTTGACTTATTATATACATATAAATTATTCTGATGGCACGGTCGGATATGCTGTCTCGCCAGCCGAACGAACGCGGCTGCCAGAACGATGACAAAATCTCGTCTAACATGCGCCCGCCAGCACCAACTATAGGTAGTGAGAAGGTTACTCTCACTCCGTGCTGCCAAAACCATAGTTGCTACAACATGTACCTATATTAATCTCATCACTTTGCAATTCATCCTACTTGAAATAAAACGATATACACGTGACAGGATTAGTTAGTAATGTTTGTTGTAGTTATTTAACGTAAGCAAACATTATTAGAAAACGAAACCGATCCTTCAACTGCCCAATTGTTTGATTCATCGTAGGATGAATAAAGGAACAATGAGATTAGTTTCCCTAATTCGATTGCGGAGCTAAGCAAAGTTGAACTTGCACACTCGAACGTTCGACAAGGAATGAAAGAAAAAGAGCTGTTCATGATCTTTATTGTTTTAAAAAGTAGGTTGCATCCAATGTGGTGGAAAATTAGAAAATAATTTATTAATAATTTCAGAAATTTATTGAAACAATTTATAATGTTACTTAGATTTTGATTACATTGAATTAATTAAACCCGCCGTGGCAAATTCATGCGGATGGCTTTTCGATTGCGCTTTATTTTACATTTGTTGTTTTAAGCTATTTTGTTCCGGAATCGAATTTCTCGCAATAAAGCTTGAATGAGCGTATTGAAAATGAAATCTTTTAGCCTGTTAAAACAATGCCTGCAAATTGATTTTCCGAACGTCTCGTATGTGACATACTGTTTTAGGCGCATCTTCACATTTTTTCTGTTTTCGAACAATTTTTTTTTGAATTTTTGTTTGAATGCAGCAAACGCTAGGAATCCAATAGAGTAGAGGGTATTATTGGGCATCTGCAAAATTCTTTTTTGAGCCTTTAACTTGGAAAAATAATAGTCCTCATTGTTGAAGTACTCATCGTCTTGTACTGTCTTCAATTTTATACGGTATTTTTTGTGTGATAATTTAGACATGGCGATTCCAAGGATGTAAACCAAAACATTCAGGTCCTTTTTCTGAGCAACCTGAGGAATGTCCTGATCTAGCGGTTCGTTTTCGAAAGAAGGTGATTCGTCAATATTTGCATCCGTTTGTATGAGTTTTTCTTCCTCGTTGAGCAGTGGTTGCCGACCATCGTTTTGATAATTTTTACCTTCATTGAACATCTCGCTCGCTACATTTAACATAGCATATTTAAACGCACTGCCGAACTGGAATAAATTCTGAGCATCGATGAATCCACAACGCCTTCGAATTTCAGAAAAAAAAAACTACAAGGCACAGCCCAATGGGGTTGTGCGCAAAGGTGACGTAGGACTACGCAGCATTCTAATTCCCATACACTTTCCAGACACGGCCATCCGCTAATTGATTTAAGTCAGTCCTGAAAAGGGCCAAGAAAATTCTATTCTTCACTCTTTAGAAAGCATTTGGTAGCTCTTAATGATGATACGGCCCCGGTTGTATTTTCTACGATGGTTGAGAGGGCCACTATCTTTAACGCGTAGAAGATAGTTATGGATCTCTTGGTTCATTGGTTGTTCAACGCGCTTTGCCATTTACTCCGGGACGCGGCGTTTAAAGCAATGCCATGTTCAGCCGGGGCGTGGTATGGAAATTTCAAACAGAACAAAAGAAAAATTCATCCAAACGAACACTTCAGTTGGCAAATTGATTTGGTCGTCCTGAAAAGGACGGATTTATTTGACGGGGCAGAAACATGATTCGCGATTAAACTTGGACTTTCTTCTTCGTTTTCTTGGTTCAGTTCATCTCTTCATTGCGGGTGGCCATCTGCAGGTGACGTGGGATAATTTTTGTCTCGTTGTTGTCACGGGCGGCTTTTTCCCGCCAACTCGTAGGCTTCAGCAGCCATGTTTCACGCAGCGAGGTTGACGGGAGCATCGGCAACAACAGCCAACTGCACCAACGCCTCTCTGGACAACGACTGCTCGCCAGTACACCCTCCATGGTGCTTGCTGCCGCCAACTGCGATCCACTGCACAGCTCAACGACTGTCGTAAAACTGAATCAAAATGTACTGCTAAGAGTTGTTATGTAATGGCGTCGGATGCTTTTGCACGAAAGAAGGCGGTACCAAAGAAGGCAATGTGATACAAATTGCACCAAAGGGGATGAAATTCAGTTATTGCACCACAATAATTAGTTTTAATTACTGCACGCTAGACGGATGATTTTCTTAACAGAAATATGCCTTATGTACTTGCCATCACCAGCAACTAATCCGCTATGCACAACTAGGACCTAAATTGAACTCTACTAAATGGTCGGTCGGACGTGTTGCAGCTCGGCTCGAATTATCCGTTCTAGAATTTCGTTTGTTGGTTGTTCAACGTGCTTGTCATTTACTCCGGAATGCGGCGTTTATTTAATGCTATGTTCAGCCGGGGCGTGGAAATTAAAATTTCAATCAACACAAGCGAAAAATTCAACCAAACTCTTCAATTGGCAAACTGATTTGGTCGTCCTGAAAAAGACGGATTTACTTGACAGCTCCTCGTCGTTGCGGGTGATCATCTGCAGGTGACGTGGGATGATTCTTGTCTCGTTGTCACGAGCGGCTTTTTCCCGCCAACTCGTAGGCTTCAGCAGCAAGGTTGACGGAAGCATCTGCACCAACTTTCAACTGCACAAAAGCCTCTCTGAGTAACGACTGTTCGTCATTGCACCCTCCAGGGTGCTTGTTGCTGCCAACTGCGTTCCTCCAGCAGATTTATGCACAGCTTCACGACTGCCGTAAGACTGAATTAAAATGCGAAGGTGTACCCGTTATATAACATTCATGACTGCCTAGGAGACGTTCCTTACTTGAATATGAAGTCTGTGCTAGGATTATACTGTGCATTTGGTAAATTTACTCTGAAAAATCGACATTATAAGACATCACCTTGTATTTACGTTATTTTCAATAGCCTAATTTTGAAAACCAATCAATTCAAATTTTAAAACTGATGCGTAGAAATATTCCAGATAGATTGGTGCAAAGATTTTGAAAATCGGTCATGAAATGAATTATTTATTAACGTTCAAAACCTAAGCATATTTCGTGACGCTCCAAATTTTTGTACCCGCAACGTGTACCCCTGTATTAAAACAAAGACTAAGAAGTAGTCCTACGTCAAAAAGTTTTCCAAGCAATCTTGGCATAATGAATTCGTGCACATGTATTTACAGGCATACTTTGTTCTCAATACGTCCCATATCCATTAAGCGCGTTTATATTGCCTATGAAACCTTTTAGGTAAGCAGGTATTCTTTGAGCAGCTTCTTTGCTTCTTCTTTCTCCTGAAAAAAATAAAATTGGTATTGAGAAAAATCCTTTTACATATTTTATCATTATACTTTTTGAATATCGAAGCATTCATTTGTGGCCTAATACATATTACCAATGATCTCATTTGCCTGTTTAAGAAAATCGACGTGGCAAGAGCTTTCGATGGTTGGCGTTCTGTATGGCTAATAATTAAAGCATAGAAAATCTCGTTAGATAATGATTACAGAAATATAAAGTTAATCACTTACTTTTCCAATTGATGCTAGGTAACGTTCCCTTGAATTGAAGGTGTCGAAAAGTTTGTCGTGAATTTCAGCAAATGTTGCCGTTTGTAAGGCTTCAATATTAAGTTCTTCTGTTTTTACGAAATGCTTTATCGCAATTGATGTTGATTCACTTAACGCACGTGCTGCTAAAGGTACGTTCATTTTTGTGAAAGGTGGTAATGTTATACATTTGTGATTCAGTTTTCGAACCAGCCGTAGAGAAGAAGATACGTCAACATCATATAATTCTCGTATGTGCTAAAAAGAAGCGATTCCCCCACCAAACACTGCATTGTGCTTCAATAAAGCATTCCACGTCGGTGAGGCGTGTCCGTATATCACGGCAATATCTTCACCACCTATGTTGATAAGAGGATCGACATGAGTGGCGCCTGCCTCACGGATCATTTTTTGTTTCGTCGTGCACTGATCCATTACAAGGGCCTAACGGTATCAGTCCGGTTTTTCTGATTGCCATAACGCTCTTCTCAAGAATTCCTGACTACCAAGGCTGTTGTTTGCGAGTAAGTATCCTAAAGGCTACAAAATACAAGTTCACATTTTTGTTATTAATAAATTATACTTCAAATGAGATTAGTTACCTGTTTGAAGTGGCTGTATATTCCGGATGTCATTACTACCACCGCTTCAGTTGCTAGTATCTGCGGGTCGTTTTTTTGTTTTTAATTTTGCGTTTAATACCATCAAATGGAAATCCATAGAAGATGTCTGATTTTGCACAGTATGTCAGTTCAGGTTTGACAGACATGCCATCTAAGCAAATCATGGCCAACTTATTTTTCTTCGACTTAATGCATCTAATTTTATCTTTCATTCGAGAAAGAATGGTTGTGTTCAAACCCGGAAGTATGTGGATACTCTTATTGTAGCTATAAACTGTGCTTTTGTGGGGTAGAATAAAGTGTTCCGATCTTCAGACGAATCTGTAGGTTCGTGGTCCACTTAGGTATGCCCCAGAAGCAAATTTTTTGGTTTCTGGGTGATATCGACGAGCTTTTGGGCAGCGCGTTGCATTTTTATAAGTATCGAGAATTATAGGATTTTGTTTGGCTTGTTCAACGAGTATTTCGTTTTCAGTTTTGGTTTTTTTAAAGGATTTTTATTTCTTTGCGCAAGCTACAGAACAACTTCTTGTATCGCTTGGAAGCAACCAATCGACGTTTGCTGCTCTGGTCTCGGACGAACATTTGTCGCCGAATAGATTTCAAGGTTTGTTTAAGGAATTTTATTGTTAATGCCCTTTATTTAAGTCTTTGGTTTAGCGAATTATCGGATGACATTAAAATGGATCTGTTTTCATCCGGACTGTTGCTTAGCTGCTGGCACAGTGGTTCCTTGTCTTAAGCACCGGTATGGTTAATAGGCGTGGCCTTAATGACATCCTGATTTTGTTTATCCTGCACAGTTATGCCGAGTTTTTTCCGATTTACAATCTTCTAAGTTCCGTTCTTTTTCGGAAGGTACTCGAGATTGCGTTGATTGGAACCATCGGGTGAAATCATCATCTCCGTCAATGAACTCAATAACTATTTCATTTTTCTCTAATTTGTAGTCGGGAGCACCGGGGACATTCTCCGGAGGTACTTCGGAATGGTTTACGAAACTGATTTTTGTGCGTGAAGACGAAATAATGGCACCAGCTACGAGTCTGTGGATGTAACAATAAAAGTTTCAATAATGTTAATTTTTTATATAAACTTTGCTGTATCTCACCCTTGTAACCAAAGAGGCGATCCCTATCCAGCACTAATGAGCAGCCATCTTCCAATCGCCTCAGGGTCGGCGTGCGCGCTTCACTATCGCGTCCAAGAATACACTACAATGCTAAATACTGAACATTCACCCACTTTATTTTTAAACTTGCACACAGGTACTGGCTTTTCCCTCTTTCTCACTTCCTATCTCCTACCCAGGCATGCCAAATGTACCGCCTCACGTCAGTATTACTATGACTGTCGCCTTCTTAACCCTATGACAGCCTCACAATTGAGCTATCCACGACAGCCCACAGTGAACCAGTCATGCGACATGCAACGTTGCCGTCTTTGACTGTACACAATACGCATGTTCGTGTGGATGTATTTTGTTTTATGGTCTACGACAGCCTCGGTTGTTCATTCGTTACATTTCGCAAAGATGCGACATATACTTCGTAATACTGCCAATACATTGTTGACATCTGGGGGTGCGACACATCTAAATCCCGATCTTCATCAAAATCTCTAAAATCTTCTTTCTATCTACTAAGCGTGCGCACATCGCACAATAGCATAACAAAAAATATGCTGCATCTGAGATAGAGTCGCACCCCCTGGTTGACATCGCCACTGATATTTTACTCTGGTTCCTCATGTCGTGTTTTCGTGTTTTATGTCTACCAATGCCAGTATAATGCCGAAGGGGATTCGGTTATGAGTATTTTGCTAGTGCCAATTTTTCATTGATCCGGTTTCTGCAGTCGTCAACTGATGCTGAGTTAGTTAGGTTTTATTGAACTTCTACAGATTTTTTTTAACTCGTGCATTTATTTGGGAGGCTCAATTGCGTAAGATGTACGGAGCCGATAATTCGTTGTTTTTTTTATAATGTAGGATTAGTAGAAATTGGGCTATATACTCGCGGTTAACCTGAGGTTAGAATAGGTGGCATTTTTTTTGGGGATGGGTTGGACAGAGGAACATGGAAATAGGATTCCGTAGTCTCATCAAATAGTTGTCGCCAGCACTATAACTTGGTGCGATGGTGAAAGTCACTAAAGTGGGGTTTCATAAAATAAATAAGGAAATAATTCTTGCTTGCCAAAACTGTGTGTACTGATTACGGTGTCTTCATAAACTGTTTTCACATGTTTCAACTATTTATGCTATTGATGTCGCTTATGCCCATCATAAGTTGATGCTATGAATATCATTGCGTGCGACATGGTAATAGTGAGCAAGTAATTAATCGGCAAAATTGGGTAGTAGTTTATGATATTCCTAAATATACTTTCCCCACTATATAATACAATATATTTAACGTACAAAACGAAATAAACCTGATAATCGCCAACTCCATCTACCACGGCTAGTGGGTCATATAGTTTTCCAACAGAGAGTGCTACAACTTCTATAAGCGTTTTCGCAAAACCGGCGCGAGAAACTTTCGCAAAACCGGCGCGAGAAATTTTCGCAAAACTGGCGCGCGAATTTTTTGAGCAACGAAACATAGGCCTGATAATACGCGTGTAACAATCCATTTTCCTACTAATGATAAGGAGATACAGAGAGGTACAGTTGTCTGCGGGTGAAAACGTGGCCGGTATCTTTTCTCCCTAACTCCTATCTATGTAGCTCATTTTGTGCAGAAAGAATGGTGACCACAAATGCCATCTACCTACTTTAAAACAATCTTAAAGAAACAACGGTAAGGAATTACTGGCTGAATTTCTAACCGCAAACTACGGTAACTCTCTGTAATGGAAAATGAGCAAAAGCATGGGGGCAACCGACATCCTCACGAGATCCTTCTCGTGACAGCCGACTCGGGTAAGCCAAAACTGTCGTTGCTTAAGGAAGGCTGTCCTAGCGAAAGAATTTACGAAGCAGAAGACATGACAAAATGGAAAATTAACATACCATTCGGCTTACTATAGTAAACGTTTAGAGCGTGATGGTTTCAGGAAAGCCGGCGTAGCACCGACTGTTCCAATACAGCATTTTTGCATGTATGAATGCCCTGTTGCCAATACATCTCGGGTGGGGTACCGGACGTACGATAGCAAGCGATAGTTCGGTTCACACAGAGACAGTCGATGCAGTTTAAACTGGCTGTAGCAAGAAGGCTGTACTATTGGGAAGCCTGCTCCTACCTCTTTCTTTACTCTTTCTCACACTTCTATCGTCGGGGCCCCTCTTCACGTTCCGCTACTTCGCCGCTGCTTCTCGTTGTGGTTAAACGGCCAAAACGATATTCCTTCAGGTCTGACGGATTCCTCTGGAGAACTGCATGACTCCACCCAAAGTGAGCATCTGGTAATTTCGTGAAATTGGCATAATTATGTTAAACAATATTAAAAAATACTCTGTACTTACAGGGCCTCGTTTTTAGGAAAACTGTAAAAGAAACAATTTACTTGTTTCCATGGACTACCTTGATGATTTCCACAAAAATAATTCACACTTTCGACCCATTTGCGACAATTTGCAACGCACGAGTTTGTTTCGAAAAGTATACTGAATCAAAACAAAAACAATAATAACATTTTGAACATCTGCTCTACTAGATCAGTGGCGCCATCTGACTGCTTATTGCCACTTGCTAACACAATCTACGGCATATTTTTTACATATGTTGGCGAGCATGAACGTCTGTCTGCGGTTTTATAATCGATGAGTCAACTGATACCACTGCTATGAAAACATTGGTTTTTGTAGTGAGGACTATCTATTGGAATGGCATTGAACCGACAATTCGAGCTTCTTTTTATCACGTACTCGAGCTTGCTGAAGCGGTTGCTACTGCGATACACAGTGTCATTGATACTATGTTTAATAAAGATTTGATTTATTGCAAAAAGAAGCTAATAAGATTCGGTGTAGATGAAGCGAGTATTATGCACGGTGGAAAGTGTAACTCTCGTCTAGGGTGACAATTTAACATAAGGATATTCGTTTGTTTTCCATGACCGTGTTCCGTGTCTGTTATATTTTGTTTTTGTTTACATCACACGTTCAGCAACACACTCACACTGTTAAATCTGTAAATATTTTAATTTGTTGTTTTTGTTTTACATTTTGTTCAAAACATTATGTTAGTAGGCTAAGAATTAAGGATTAAAATTATCGTTTTAAATTGTATCGCGTTCGTATTAAAGTTAGGTCCTGTTTTCCCTCGTGCCGCAAAAAAACGGAGTGAACATCACGAATAAAGCTATGGCAGTTACAGGATGGCGGCAGGTCTTTGTAGAATTTTGGATTGTCTGTCGAAAATAAAAAGAGAAAGTTACGGACTGCGTAAGCGATAGGACGCGTTTTGACCCGGATCGTTTTGTGTGTAGAAGAGTGAGTTTTTGTGCCGTTTCCGTGGCGCACGTTCGCTGGATGAACCATCCCCAGAACCATTGGGAGTGAACAAAAGTGTTCCCCGAATTAAGCTGGCCGTAGTCCGTAAACTGTGGCACACTAGCAGGGTGTTGGATCACCAGCAAAGTGGTGCTAATTATCAAGGATTCTATCGCTCCACTGGCTTAATCCCAAGGATCCGTCAAACACCCACCGTCTTCGCTGTGGTGGCTCAGCCAATAGAGTCCTCTCACCACCGCAGCTTATCGCCAAGAAGAGACGAAGCAGGCTGAACCGAGGGTGCCTTCGTCTGGGTAGTAATCGTGGTGACTGCCAAGAACCATCTACGGCGAGTAGGTGGTTCGGTGCTCTGTCACCGCCGTCGAAGGGCCCCAACGAGCGACATCGGATCGTCGGTAAGGATAGGTGAATACACGTTTAAACAGGTTATTCTTTTCGTTTCAATATTTTTTTAAAACCACCAAATCCGAACGCCTTTGGGGGAAGTATTCCGCTTGCAAACGCTTGCCGGGGTAAATCGGACTAGCGAAAGGCTAGCAGGTAAGCCGCAACTTACAAAAGCATTCTGTTACTGTACTTTTGAAAAATGACTGTCCGAATTTATTCGTACTAAAATGCATTTGCCATTCATTTGCATTGCTGCAAAAGTCCTTTAAAAACAACAGAGCTCAACGAACTGCAGCACCTAATAGAGCTTTAATCTTTAAACGTATCACATCCGTCCGTGATGCGATGGCTTTGTTTAGAACAAGTCGATAAGCGTGTTCTTGAAGATGGAAGTCTTAAAATTATATTTCAGTTTTCGCGATATATTAGTGGGCGCTAAGCAGGATGAAAAATTAAAGTAAGTTTACGAGCGTCTCAGCGATTCATCAAACCACCTGCACTAGGCCACAATTAACCATATCTTACTGAAAATCAACCGGTTAAATCAACTGTTTCAATTTGAAAAGCCAATAGTGTACAAGCTGAAAACAGAAACTAACAAACTAACAAATTGATATTTTCGATATTGGATTGTTTCATGAAACCACGACATTTAAAAGAATTTACGAGCCCTGGCTTTGTGGACCTGATCCCCAACAAGTGCTGTGAAAAACTGTACGAAGGTGTCAAAATGTGGGCCTTGATCCACGAATACACAAGAAGTGACAAGTTAAGCATGGAGCACTGGCATCATTTTCGACTAGACATGATTTTTTACATATGCTGCTGTAATCAAATAAAAAAAAAGTATTGACTTTACCGACGAAACCCTCAACAATTTAAGGCTTGTACGCAGTGATAACGAAAACGGAACGGCAACGGCAGTGGAAGAGCCCAATCTGGCTAAACTTGCTTGTCGGATAGAAAACTGATAGAATCCAAGTTGATTCCAATTGGACGTATCGATGTCAAACATGCCGTTTCCGTCCACATTGCGTTTGGACCTTTAGCGTTAGTTGATCCTGACAATATCAGAGCAAAAAGCCCATCCAACAATTATTCAACTTATCAAACGATTTGAGACCATTATAGATTTCCAGTGGCAGATTTTCCAGATAATCTACATTGTGAAGAATTTTGGAATAAGTGTTTATCCTTACGTCGTTGTAGTGGCTACTTAGTCTTTCCTTGTCATCGACGGTTCATTCCAGCAACATTGGCTATACCACATTCGACGGCCGCTGTTGAGCGAATTATTTCAATTTACAATATCAATTAAGCCAATGCTCGCAATCGCACTGCCACATAAACCATGAAAGGAATTTTGTCGGCCAAAGAGTACGTTAGATCACACACACTAAAAAAATATGTTAACTACAAAAAACGCCATTTAAAAAAAATCTCACAATTTAGCTCAACGTAATGGTTTTCTGCTGTATCTGTAGTTTCTTAGGGTATTTCAAATATCCGTTTTAAATAATAATAGGAATCAATCTAAATAACATAATATGACATGACCTCAGGAATATATTGGTTGCTCGTCATTGTCCTTTGAAATTACATGAATTTTCATGTGAACTGAAAGACCTCCCTTCTTCGCAAAATATGCCCTTTAGTTTTATCTTCACAGAAAAAAAATCTGAATTTTCATTATGTATGATATATGATGTATGATATGTACTACCACCCATTGTAGCACGGAAACTAAGGCCGACAGCAATGGGCTCTCCTCTCTGTTAGACTTGATCAAGCTTTAATAACCACTGATTATCCTAATCATGCCGTTGTATGAAGGGCCAAAAAGGGGTTGGGTGGATCGATATGCAACATCACTTATACGTATCCACAGGGATATAAAGAATCTCCTTCCAACAACAAGATTGAACAATTGGTCAAAAGAGCAAGCTATCTAACATGAGGATGCCCCAATGGGCGGGGAGAAGAGCCCGCCCTCTATTCACAAACTGTTAGCAATGGGGAGTTGGCATTCCCACTCTCCCCATCCAGAGTGCTTCAATCGGGTGCCCTGATGGTCCCTCCCATTTCCATGGAATATTTATATAATGGTGTCTATATTTATGTGAATGAAAAATACTACAAGCATTCGTATCTATAATATATGATCTTCATTCGGTTGATCCTGAAATGCAAGAAATGTTGTAAAATGTTAAAGTGTAGAGTTCTGTGGTTCACGCTTAAGCACGTTTTCGTTCGTTTTCAACGATAGCAGCATTTCACCAAAATTTTGATTTGAAGTATCCTGAAAAAGTTTATTAAATCTATTGAAATTTTACAAAACTAACATTTATACATTTTTATTTACTGTTGCCATGGTCACTATTTGCTACTTGATGCTGATTTTATAATAGCAATCCGCTGTTATTTTTCATTATGATGTAAATATCAGAGCATGTAAAATTCTTTTCCCTTCCACACGAAGCAGCAACTTGCATGAAATTGTTGTAATAAAGACGAGCTTTTGTATACAACATTAATCTCAGTGAATGAAATGTCCCAGAACTTTACACGATTTATAATGTTAATTTGTATGTTTTGTGACGCTCCATTTATGTGCATGATATTGCACAGAAATTCACAATACTTTTTTGAGCTGTGTTGACTCTAGGCAGTCATAGACGTATGAATTTTCTTCCTGCGGCAGTAAACTGACCAACACATTTTCTAAATCGGCATTTATCTGCACACTAGCAAGCCACTGGTAGTTGCAAAATCCAACCCAATTACTCAGCAGTAATAAAGTAACTACGCTTGATGCATAAATTATGATCTATATTAAAAATATTGTTTCCGCAGAGAAAAAGAGGTATATTAATCATTTTCACAAAAAATGTCTACCTCACACATACGTTAGCGCCCCCTGATTATAAAGCTGAGGTAAAAAGTAAAATAATGAAAATTCATTTCTCAATGAAGCATTCGTTTCAAGTAAGATTATACATCTATTGAACATTTACATCGTCTTGAAATATTACATCAACTTTATATGTGGCATAATAAGATAACAGTCCAAATTTAATTTGGTTGATGTAATTTTCCCCGCAACAGATTAATAAATCATAAAGGCCGCTCGATTTATGTGCATTCTTTTAGTCATAAATTTACACGATTTTTTCTAAGTGTGCAGAAAAAGAAAAACGGAGTGGTTGAAACTTCATTTTATGTGAAATGTCTGTTTACAAGCGACATGTACAACCAAATTTAAGTTCCTTAAGCCTTTGAAATCCATGAATTTTTTAGTGGTGCAGTGAAGGTGAGATGTTTCTTTAAATTTATTAATGATAATACAGTCATAGGGTAGGGAACGGCTTAATCAGGGGTGACTGTTTTAATCAGTTGTTAGGCAATAGGTCTAAAACTCCCACATTTTCCAAATTAGTTCATTTTTAATGATACGATCATAAGCTCTATCTATCGGGCTAAAGATTTGATGTATAAATCAAGATTGATTTCCAATTAATAACTGTCATTTTGAAGCTTTAAAATACATCATCTAGAAAACCATCGGTTTCCTATCTGCTGAAGAAGTTCGCTTAAATTTTGCCTTTGTGCATTTTGCATTTGATCGCGTGTACCCGGAGGGCATGTCTTCATCAGCTCTCTCTCTCTCTCTCTCTCACATTTAGGCTCGTTGCCAGAATGTGATGTAGATAATTGAGTTTGAATTTATTTCATATTTAGATGATCTGAAATCACTATTTATTTCATGTTTCTTCCAGTCATTTGAGGTTGATCTATGCTTATGAATATATTGTTCATCATCTGGCACTATCATATGCAATAAAAAAACATATGTTTCGGAGCTGTCCAATAGAACTCAACCATAAATAATGCTTCGCTGTTGAGCGGCAGCTAATCACTGTTACTTTTGAGAAAGCCCATGTTTCCTCTCTTCTTTGTTAAACCAGTCTTTGATTTACTTTTGAAATAACAAAATGCATCACTCCAAATATATTCAATTGATACCACAGATAAATGGACGTAACAGTATGAATTCTTCTTCCCATGTTTCGTAAAACACGGATTTTTGAAACAAAGTCGTGTTCCTTGTTAATCACTGGAACGAATTGGATGCAAATGAAAGGTAGGATTACAAGCCTCAAAGTGAATCACTGCCGATGGGGATGGGGTATGTCTCCCTACATATGGTCGGGGTTCTGCTATTTTGCATCAAGCGCCTCTTGCGGAATTTTGCATACCTGATCCCGTACAATGCATGTAGAATAATTTTCCGGTATTTTATAACTATGGAACAGTTGAATTGAATTTTGGTACATAATAAACTTCAAGAACTACAGATGAATTTTATCTTGAAATAGAAGGCTTGAATATATCTCACAAAACTGATGATTTTTGCAAGACGCTTAGTGCGATTTGGCAGAACACCAACCATAATATGGTCTCATAGATAATTAATTGCGAAGTGGCTAGTTGGAAAGAAGTACTTAAAATGCGCCAACGTGATTTCTCGTGTTAAACGATATGTATACCAATTTTTTTTACAAAAGTCGGAAAATATCTGCACTCAAGCGACTTTTTTAGGCTCTTGCTGGCTTTTTCTTGCATACAAGACCGTTACCAAGAACTGCTGAAACTACCAATTCAAAACAAAGTGAGTGTGACTGAGAGAGAGAGATAGCCCTCTCGCTCTTAAAAACTCACTACATTTTGACAGTTGCATTCCGCTACACTTTAACATTCTCGTGATTAGATGTTTAACCACCCACGTTTTAGAGCATTTAGACCAACCGCACCAATACGGTAATATCGGTAAATTGTTACCCTGTTTGAAAACTCGACACAGCACCGGTGGTTAGTAACCGGGTTGGAAAATGACAATTTGCTCGCTCGGTGAGCAGCCGGTTCGTAAATTTGACAACCCGACCCAACCGAGTCGGGCGTTGCTATTTGAAGAAAAATAAGCAAAACAAGTTGAAACGCTAAAACAATATCCTCATCTGGAAGACTTTCATTTCAATTTGAATGTTTCTGATTTGTTTTTAAAGTGTATTTTGATAATTTCACGTTTATTGTGATATGTTGTGAAAACACCCAAGTAACACCAGAAACATCTTCTTTGACAAGAATATAAGAAGTTTGTTGTAAAAAAGTCGTGAGGATAAAATACCAAACATGTCTGGTCTTGAAAAAGTTTTGAGGAAGTTTTTCTAACATATTCGGTTCAAACGTGGTACCAGAACAGCGAACACATTTTTGTTCTATTTTTGTTCGATCAACTTAAATCTTACTTCTTGAAAACATCGGTGACTGTTTGTCATCTTACCACTACGAATTATCTTTACACACTTTTGAGTATCCATACTTTTGACTGGTTTGAGTCAAACGTACTTCATTTGGATTGTTTGGAAATAGCGTGTATGCTAGATGTTTGTAAATATGTTGATAGGTTGCATGCAAGATGAATTTTAAACATGTTTTTAACATCCTCATGCAATAGTGAAATTATTCAGAATAGATTGTGAATCCAATACAGTGACGGCTGAAAATATGTTTATTTGAAATACTGGAATAAAAAAAAACACTACCTAAATGTAAGATTGTGATGCCACTCACTGATTCAAATAGAAGCCAAATTGGGCATAGGGGTTTATTCAAATGTAACATAAAGCAACAGTTCGGGAGATTGTTTAGTATTTTTTATAAATTGTTGTGCTTAATTTGTGGCGGAGTCTTTTGAAATGTAGCTACGCACAACATAATTGAAAAATTGTGTTTATATTTTCATTCATACTGACATTACTTGGTTCAATTTCACAACAAAAAACGCAGAAAAGAAAAAAAACGAACATTTGAAAATCAAATGAGTTACTAATGTTTTTACCCGTACTGTAGACTTGTACTGTAGGACTGTAGACATGCATAATCGCCATGTTGGTTTTTGTGAATTCCATAGAGAAATCTCACTAAAATTCAATAATTTATTCGGGGTACCTTCTACGTTTTTTAATCCAATCGATGGCGCATGAAATTAGGGAAGGTAAAACGGAAAGTTGCACTGCTAACCTTGAGCCGCATGTACAATTTTGATACAACTTCCATGCGTAAAGCACTTTTAATTTCCTATTTGAAAAATTTATAAACAATCATCTTTAACGCGTGAAATACCATTAGCTACGATATCGTTTCGCCATTAAAAATCTTATTTATATTATTTTTTTTTTACTTTGTTCATACCGTGCTTGCTTTGGCAAAACATATTGTTCGCGCACGTATTTGCTGATTTCGGACACAGCAGAAAAAACTCGCGGTTTCACAACACATAACATTTATTGAACAGAAACTACACTTATTCTACGCGAACAGAAAACAGATATATTTTACGGACTGAATGCAACGATGTACACGTCGCGACGGTTTTATTTTATCTACTTTGCTATGGTCTCAATCAGCTGGTAGTCTGATCGATCGAGAAGCGATCGGGAGAAAAAGCCTATTCCGAACACAAAACACATTGTGTTATAAGCATGCTGTTAGAAGCATCCATAGAACATATTATTTGTCCTATGGATGTTCTACAAAACATCTGGTATGACCTAAAAGATGTTAAGAAACGCCACATTTATTGCGCTTTTTCGGTTATATGTGTGTATGAAATTAAGTTATTGACGTTAGAAAAAAACATGAGCTTGGTCTAAAACGTGTATTATTAACATGAATATGACAAGTGGTGTTACTTGGGCAATGAGTGCATCAAAACCCCGTGTAAGGAATTGGACGCAACAAGACAACGAAGTGCTTTGCAGGGCTTGGCTGGATGTTTCCCAAGATCCAATCTTTGGGACAAACCAGAACGTTGAAAACCTGTACGGGAGAGTATTCAAACTATACACTGCACGAAATATTTATCAAAACGAAACCAGTACGAGAAAAAAATGAGTCTTATTGTGTTACCTTTTTATGAACGACCGGTGCGAAAGTGGGTGGCTAAATCAAAATAGGAACGCTTTCTTTCATCAAAATATCTTAGTGCGTTGCTTGGGAATGAGCAAAAGCAAAAGGCGTACATATACCATCAACCATCATTCGTATGTCACGCTTATGGAATTAGTATGTGCCGAGTTGAATCAATGTTATGCAAATTCATAAGTCTTGCCACATAATAATCTTAAGTTTATTTTCCTCAGTGTAACTGTCAAACTCTTCTACTATTGCACAACTCTTCATTCAAGAAAGTCTACTACGTCATTAAGTTATCGAAAATGGGTCATGTACCACGTAAAGAAGCCAAACGGCAAAAACGTGTTGGGTAACCGATAAAGTAAAAATCATTCAAAATCTCGAAAGTGGTGATTCAGTGAGGGACATAATGCAGAGGTAAAAAATCGGCTCTGCGTCCACAATATATGCCATAAAGTATTCGAAAAATAAAATTCTCAACAAATTTGGTCAACAAGGAAGCGTGTGTAAGATATCAGCGTGATATTTCGTTAAACAAGTTTTTATGTATTATTTTGTTTATACCTTTAGCAAAGCGGAAACGCTTCATAAAAACCCCAATATCCGCAGGTTGATGAAGCCCTGTACGTTTGGTTTCTCCAAAAACGGCAAAATCATCGACTGGTTAGTCAGAAAATGCTTCAGGATCAAGCGAAAAAAAAATTTCAACCTGATTATTGGAGATGTAGACTTTGGCAGTCGCGAGTATGTCGAGAAGTTCATAAAACGTAACGGCATTCGGTTATTGAAAATCAATGGCGAAAAATTGTCCAGTAACGTGACAGTTGTTGAACAATACACGAAAAAGTTCGCTGTGCTGATTCGTGATAAAGATTTGTCCCCGTACCAGATATTTAATGCTGATGAAAGTGGGTTGTTCTTCAAGAGTACTCCAACAAGCACATTTGTTGATAAAAATGCTAGATCTGCTCCTGATTACAAAATCAACAAAGAAAGGGTGACATTCATGCCATGTAGCAACATGGATGGTTCCTTAAAAAAAAATACATATACTGTAAGCTTCACGACTTCCTAGACATTTGTGAAGATTGTGCTTGCAGTGTATTTTTTTCGCACATAGCTTTTCCCAAAAATTTGTATTGAGTTATGTTTGAATTTAGCGTGCATATGTATTAACATGACGTCCCAAGTAACCACAATCATGATATTATCGCACTTATTCAACCCAAAATCAACATCATTATGGGGGATCACATCAATTCAACAGTTATCAAGTAATGAAGCGTTAGATTAGCTTTAATATATTTTGATGCATTACCAATGCAATTATGCTACTTTTGAAATGTCTCATGGCATAATAAAAGATATAACATTTGTTCGATCTTAGTGGGGCCCTTTTCAGCTTTAATCCAACTAGACGTAATGCATATGCCCTATATATGCATGCTTTTATAGCCTCGTGGTTTCTTGGGGTATCTATGATTATTGTTTGTTTACATGTGATACCAAACAAATCAACAGATCAAGCACACAAAATGGCTTCAAAAAAGTGTTTCGAACCAAATTCCGAACCCGCGAGAAAAAAAAACGCCGTTAGAAATATCCAGCATCGGAGTCGGGCACCAGTACGTACACGGAGAAGGAATTTTTGATGGACACGGAAAGGGATCCGGAAGAAGAGTATGACGACGATTCGAATCCACTTCCGCTGGACATCAATTACGATGCTGATCTAACCACGGATGATGACATAGAAGACCCAACAACTGCTTTTTCCGGCGGGTTTTCTCAACAAAAACTACCGAATGGCAACTATAGCTGTTCGTTGTCGATGTCTGTTCGTTATTTCAAAGGCCATTCTTCCGGAAAAGAAGTGGGAAAATGGGAAGGAGCAGGTGACAACGCAGAGGAATTTATACACCAGTGTTGGCTGTTTGCTCACAAATTCTTTAAGCAGGAGGTTGTTTTCCAGTGCGATGAGGTTGGTGCTGTCGCTCAACCAGCATGGAGTGGCAGAGAGCCAGAGGAAGCTGACTTCTAGAAATTTGCCTTATTCCAAGACAAAGCCAACCGCAGGCATTATACCATTGACAAGGTGACCGAAAACATCCTACAGCATTGGAAAACCAAAGAAATGTATCTATTCCTACACGTATATTCTTTATCGGTGTATAATAAAGGTGTTTTCAAAACCGTCTAGGAAACACTTCTGGATCTGACGGCTCGAGATAAATCGGGAGCAGCTTCTATAAAATCGGTGGACACGCTCGTAGCAAAACTTCGTGCTAGACATTGTGACCATATCCAGCACAGGACATTGCCTGGAAGATGTGGGCTAATATTATAAATGCCTCAGAATCGCATCTTCAAGACGCGATTCATTACTGATGCACCGCCTGTTGACGTTGTTAAGCTGTTTTCAGCCAATGAATCACTGAAGGTACGTTCCATTCAACGAAACTTTTCAATGGCACATAACGTCAACTCGGGGTACCACGACGAGATAGTCACAATCCGAGAAAAATTTGACGATTTAGATTCCACCATACAAAATTTGCCAACAAAAATGCAGTTGTTGAAACGACGCATTGAAGCATTGGAGGCACGTAATGCTACATGTGAATCATTAATTCCCGCTACCGAAGATGCTGTCCGAGTTAAAGAAAACTCATTTTCTGAATCCCTGGCCGAAAAAGTAGGCGAACAAGATGACACTGACCATCTTTAAACCGAGATATAGACGCAGCGATCCTCTATTGGAATAATTTATGTCCAATTTTTAAATAATTTGATCAAATGTACTAAATGAATTCTGCAGTTAATTAAACAGCTGCTATTTTGTGTTCTATCCCTGCCTTTGATCAGATCCCGCCATGCAATCCTACAATCATACACTTTGGGGCCATTCGAAAATGATGTCCGCAATTTCTTAAGATTAATAACACCAACCGCTCCCGTCCTAAAGACCGCCCCCACCCCCCCATCATTTGCCTGGTAATTCTTCCCTGAGAGTAGGCTGTAGTTGCAGCCCCCTAAACATCAAACCACAGAGAACAGACATTGATGTCCATATACCTTTTCTTGAAAAAGGTGTGTAAAAGTTAATATGGGCAGCCGGTATAAGAAGCAAGTGCAGATAAAAACAAACCAAAAATTTCAGGTTATGTGCTAAGCTTTTTATTGATAAACATTGCCATGACAGTTATCGCACAACTGCAGCGCCACCTTCCAGGAGCATAACGACATACATTTGAAATTTCCAGGAGCATAACGACATACATTTGGAGCATAACGACATACATTTGGTTTAAAGTTTTACACAAGTAGCAGACCGAAGATGAACGTCTGTTCTCTGTGAACAAACGTGCAAATGATTTCGTCCGTGTGGAAACACAGCAGCTTTGAAGACACCAACCATCTCTAGAAGAGTGCTCGCCATTTTTCATTCTCCTCGAGTTTTCGTTTCCTTATTGATTTTCTGGAATGAGTGATATTATTATTCAGGAAGTGACGAAGCACCGTGCATCTCAGAATACTGTGTATTATGCACTATACGGATATTTTTTTGTCTTGGACTCTCGAAAACAAAACTGGAGGAAGAAGCAAAAGATCTGTTCAAACAGGCATTCAACATAACCATCTCCGTTGCTTCCATTTGTCGGATCTTACACTAAGCAGGATATACGTGGAAGACACTGGAGAGACGGGCATTGTAGATCCGGTCCGGCGAAATCGTGCGGTTCTGGGAAGAGCTGAATGCAATCAAATGGGATTATCAGTAGCTCATCTTTCTTGATGAGGTGAGTTTCGACAATCGATCAATGCTACGAAAGAAAGGATACGGTGTGCGCGAGAAGCGACTCGTATGTGTTGGTGAATTTATCAGGAAGCCCAGAATGTCTTTGCTGTGTTTTGTTGGACAAAATGGGATGCAGGAGGTGTTCAGTACATAAGGTACCTTCAATCGTACGCAATTTTTTGAGTGCTGCCGTACTTACGTGGCAAATTTGGACGAGGTAGAGCGTCATCCCAGATCGCATTCCGTGTGGATAATAGATGGTGCCCGTATCCACAGTGACTTAATGATAATTTACTTTCTACGGTCACTGGGCATTATTCCAATCTTCCTGCCTCCTTTTTGCCCGATGTACAACCCAATAGGTTTTGTTTTGGGTCGCGGGGGAAAGAGGGTGGGGGGATTTTAGGGGGGGTGGAGGCACCGCCACCTTCCTGGTGGTGGGGGGGGAATTTTTTTTTTTTTTTTTTATCACTTGCCAGATCGGCCGTTTCACTGGGGACTTTCTTTTTTTTCCCCTTCAGGCTTCAACCTGGGATTCAGGGTCTTTTATTGGCTCCAAGGGGAATTGGGCGGAAAAACCTCCCTTACACTGCGTATCCAAGGTGGAGCAAGCAAAGAAAGAAGAAAAGGGATCAGAGCTTCAAAGAATAAAAACAGAATCAATAGATATATATTTTGTTTTACATTTCTTTTTAAGTTTATTCAAAAATTATTGGGGAAAGGAATAGGGAAGGGGAAGGGAAACTTACCGGTATTTGCTGGACCGTCCAACGGAAATCCTCGTCTCTACGGCGCTCCTTTGGCTATCTCCGATTTGCCACGAATATTCCGTCAGTCGGACTTGACTTTTATCGGACACCCAGGCCTTTGCCCACTTGATGCCGATACACTTCACTGTCCTCGCCACTTCACGGCTCGCACGTACTTTTCCTGCACGAAAAGTAAAAAAAACGTTCGTATTCACGAAATTGCGCACTAAAATAAACTGAACGGTTTCGCACTAAAATAAACTGAATGCTTTTGATGTTTTTACCTTATAAGATGTCGATCACAGTATAGACACTCAAGTAATAGACCGGCCAACGTGAATCTGGCACAGTTGATGTATCCAAAACAACTGTCAAATCGTATGGAAAATGTTCGTTTTGGATACAACATGGCGGCACGTTGGCAGGTCTATTACTTGAGTGTCTATAGATCACAGTGGTGACAGCTGCTTTTATCAGCTGATTACGTATTGTAGTATGGGAGCCTTCTCTTTGACAATAAGGGTCAACTGTGAGAGCGCACAGCATTGCGCGTAACGGTTGTCACAGCAAATGAGGGAATAGGGATGTCAAGGATGGGCAATGGGTGATACCATGCGATAATATATACTAATTCATTCTATTTAATTCTGTTTGATCTGTTTTAAAAATTTAATGCTTATAAAAATAAAGAAATGAAATGAAAATTTAGACAAATATTTACAAAATTATAAAACTAATAAAATTACAAAAATCAAAAATTTACACTATTTACAAAATAAAACAATGTAACCAATGGACAGGTTACACATTTTCAAGATTTCCAATGAATAATCTTTTCAGAAAATGTGGTTATATTCGAGGAGGACGATTCGATCCCACACTGCAGTTTAAAGACGATGTCGCTTACCTTGTTTCGAAAACAAATTTTCAACTGCCTTAAAATAAATAATATATATTAAATAATATTTCATAGTTTCATTCCGACCGATAATTTCCACGCCACACATTTTTGAAATTTCTCTTCAGTCAGCCTTCACTTCAATTTGTTCAGTAACCAAACTAACTTATCTCTCTCGAGTCTGAAGATCGTCGACAAAAGCGAAGCGACAAACAAGCGCGATCTGCTTCAGATACTAAGGAATTGCAAAGGGAAAATCAAAGAGGTTCTACGCGCCGACAAGTATAACAAACGCCTACGGGGATATTTGAACTTATACTAGCATCTGTACATGTACTACATACAGTTTTATTATTTATAAACCAATTACATTTTAAATATTTTTACACATGATTATAAATATATTCTGCTCGTTGGAATACTCCAAGTCAATTTCGCCCAAACTGAGAGGATATTTTCCAAATAAACAGCATCCGAAGGATTGGCCGGAGCACTAGTTAAATATCAGACCAATCGCACGTACAGGAACAGGCCAGCGCCTTTGACGAGGAAGAAATTACTAGCAAAACTGTTGATGCGATGAGTCAAAGGTTCGTCGTGTCAGCCAACAAAATACAGAAATCAGAATCATATCTTAGCACTATACGCCGGATAACAGTTTCTCCAAAACCGGTTGTCATTAGATTGCCCTGCTGTCTTCGTTTAGTCGTGTACTGAATCACCAGTCGATTTCGATTCCAGGATTTCGATTCGGTGACAGTTTGCTGAAAAACAGTCCCGATTAACCCTTGCCCCAACTCATATCAGACAACACTTACCGATAGTTGTAATAACAGCTTATAATGCCAGTAATCGCTATGCTGAAGCAATCCAATCAGTACTGGTCTCGCCAGGGAACTCTACGTCTACTGCCGGCAATGTTTTCCGTATAGAAATTCAGAACGTTCAACATTTTAATGTTTTTCTGCAGCATACACGCCTGTTCCTGATGATTTTATACCAGCTCGATGTTCATTGTGTGCACCATCTACAATTTAATTGGTCCACTTGATTGATTGGAACTGTACGGATTTGCTGTCGGAACGGTCGGAGCCGAACAAATATCCAGCGGTTAAACACAAACTTTCCACGATGTTTATGTTTATGTTGTTGATTTTCTCGCTTTGACATTTCGCCGAGCAGTTTGCACACTGAACTCAAACAACAATGCAAATTTTGGGACAATGTTGAGTGTGATAAAAATCACTGTGACAAAAACATTCTCACACTACTCTTATAAGGTACAAAAAGCGCAATATACCAATGCATAAGAAAGGCTGAATCACCCTGATATATGATAAAGAATGATTTCAAGTACGTTTTTAAGTAATTGAAGTTCTTCTTGTTGAAATTCATTTTATTTTATTTGTTGCTTCGATAAAACGTAACGAAAAAACAATTGAGTTACGTTACATCGAGGTATGACTGTAATAACGATTTGCCTAGAATTTTTCAAAACATCAAATCTTAAGGAGCAAAATATTCTGCTTTCTCATATTTAGTGATTAAAAACGACAGTGATTTAATCATACACTTTTAAAAAGTTCATAAGGTTCAACTTATGAACCATGCTTTTGAATATCATAAGGTTGACTAATGAACGGATTTTGTTTCACACGGGGTTTTTTTTTTAGCCTTTTTGCATTTTTGTTTTTTAGTGGTGGTTTTTTATTGGGGGGGAGGCCCTGGGACCAAAACCTCAACGGTTGAGGGTTCGAACCCGGGTGGTTGATTTTTTTTTTTTTGGCAAATTATTTTTTTTTCTTAGGGTAAGTTTTTAAAATTATTATTGTTTTTTTTTGGCAAATATTATTAATGAATTTTTTTAATTTCGGAAGTTTTTTTCGGGGGGTGTGTGTATAGAAGGGAAAGGAAAAATTATTTTTAAAATAAGGGCATCTTCAACGGCGATCCAAATCGTGGATTGGATTTATTTTTTTAGACCAAACGCAAAAACATCGCTGCACCGGTGTTGTAAAGTTTGTTTTATACTGGATCTATTTTGCATAATTTTAAAACTGGTATATGTTTTGATCTATTCTTGCAGCAGTTTGGAACAAGAAACATACCGTTCCAAAACACTACACGCTACTTGATAATACCAATTATTGTGTAAAATTTCAGCTTTTACTAAACAATAACTCAATTTTATTGAGTATATTCTGAGGTATATTTGTGAGCCGAAAAGTAACCGTGTTTGCTGCGTGTGATGCTGGCGGCGGACAAAAAGTTGTGTTGCTCGCCTCGGATGCTGATAATTACCTCAAGTTGCTCCCGGTGCTAGTGAATTACCTTTTCGTTCCATTCCTAAATAATGAATGCTTGTCTTAGTTTTTTTTACAGCCACTGCATTTTCCGGAAAATGCTGACTAGATCAAAATGCGGAGGTTCCGAGATTGCGAATAGTATTTCGATTGCTCTGAAATGAAAAGTAATGAAGTCTTCAAAGTAAACAATCGGTTTATTGATATATTGGTCATGATAAGCACTTGCAAATAGCTCATACAGGTACATTTTGGAGAAGCCTCTAGTTGACTAGCTGGCGCATAATGTCCAGGAACACCTCTCTATGCACGCGGAAACGCAGAATGTGCTTCTCGTTGTAGGTTTGCGTGTCGTTAAAGTAGTCCTGGAACAGCTTCTGATGACCGGAACGAAAATCACTGTCGACGTTGGGGCGTCATCCAGGACGTGACCCTCTCCGTCTCGACTCTTGTTTATCCGCTGCCTAACTACAAATCAGCATGATCTAATATCGTTTTAATGAAATGCATGCATTCACACACTCACCCTCGCACTCACCTTCAGCCAAACGAAAGAACAAGTATTCCTTGTCGTCAGCTAACGACGCACTACTGGCATTAAAAATTATTTGGTCAAACCAATCAATGGCAAAATGTGTGTGAACAATCTGCGATCTCTGAATAAAAAACTTCTGATCTCTGATGTTGAATGATCGACAGGATGACAGGTGTTGGCGGGTTCAACAACAAGAAATACAACACAGGTGTGGGGAACGCAAAGTTGGTCTATTTTAGCTAGTTCTATACAAGTTTCGCTGATGCAAATCAGGTATAAAGTTGATCTAAAAATAGACCGCCGCTGAAGATGCCCTAACACTTGAGATTGCCATCTCTTTTGTTTTTGTTTTTTGTCCATGGGGTGTTTGGAAAAAAAAATCTCTTTTTTTCTTTTTTGGGGGGGTTTAAAAAAATTGTTTTTTTTTTTTTTTTTTTTTTTTAAAAAAGTTAAAAAAAAAAAAAAAAAACTCCTTCTATTTTTTTTTTTTTTTTTTTTTTTTTTTTTTTTTTTTTTTTTTTTTTTTAAAAAATAATTTATTATTTTTTTTTTTTTTTTTTTTTTTTTTTTTTTTTTATTTTTTGTTTTTTTTTTTTTTTTTTGTTGGGAGGAAAGAATGGATAATTTTTTTATTTTCTTTATTTTTTTTTTTCTTTTTTGTTTTTTGGTTTGGTGTTTTTTTTTTTTGTTTGGGGGGGGGTGGAAAAAAAAAAATTTTTTTGGTGGGGGGGGGGGGGGGAAAAAAAAATTTTTTTTGACAATAATTCAGTTGAATCTATTCGTTGCGAAACGAGGTCGTTGACAAATGAGACCATAGCATAATTTCGACGCTCTTTCAATGATTGAATGTTGATCAGCAAGCAACGTGCTTCATATGAAGGGAGGGGAAACTGTGTCCATCCTAACCTACGTAGTGCGTATAATAAAAACTGATTTTGAATGGACTCTATACGCTCATCGTGCTTTTTTATATGAGGTGACCAAACAACACTGCAGTATTCTAATATTGACCTCACAAAAGAAATATATAATGATTTGATTGTATAAGGGTCTTGGAAGTTGTGGCCAAAACGTTTTATGAAATTAAACAAATTGCTTGCTCTATGAATTTATGTGCTATAATGATCCACAAATGTTAATTTGGTATCTAAAATTATTCCTAAACCTCTTATTTTATCGCATTTTTTAATATTTTGATTTCCTTAAGATACTGCAATACTTTGTGTACATCGTTTTCGACTATAAGTTTTAAGATTATTTTTTTTTACATTAAGTTCTAACAAACTTTTACAACACCATACATAAAAGACCTGGATTTCATTCTGAAATACATTTATATCATCACCATTTCTTATTTCAAAAATCAGTTTCATATCGTCAGCATATATAAGAACTCTTAGTTTTTTTTTTTTAAATAAAAGATATATCGTTAACATATAAGATAAAAAGAAGTGGACCTAAGTGTGAACCTTGAGGAACACAAGATGTGACTTTAATAGGATTTGATTTTTTATCATTGAATCTAACTATTTGCTGGCGATCAGTTAAATACGACTTAATCCAATTGAGGAGTCTTAACTCAATTCCTATTTTTTCAAGCTTGAATACCAACATAGAAATGTCAAGTTTATCAAACGCTTTGCTGAAGTTTGTATAAAGAACTTCTTTGTAATTACCTTTATCCATTGCTTTCAATGAGTAATCAACAAATTCGAGCAGGTTTGTAGTGGTGGAACGTCCCTTGAAAAAGCCGTGTTGTGCATTCGTTATTTTATGTTTGACTTGATTAAACATATTTTTGTTTATAATTGATTCGAAAAGTTTTGGGATGCACAATATTATTGCAATTCCACGATAATTTCGAACATCGGATTTTCTGCCAGATTTGTATATTGGGATTAAGAAAGATTTTTTCCATTCTGCTGGGAATTAACCGGATGCAAGTGACTTATTGAACAACCAAAATAAAGGGGATGTAAGCTCAACTGCCAAATTTTGCATAAATATTGGCGGAATTCCATCTGGCCCGGGACCTTTAGAGGCATCCAAGTCTTGGAAACCTGACCGAATGTCATGGTCATGTATTTGACTAACAACTACTGTTAATATTCACTTCCCAGATCGTCCTTTTCACTGGGGACCTCCTTTTATTCCCCTTCCGGCTTCAACCTGGGATTCAGGGTCTTTTATTGGCTCCGAGGGGAATTGGGCGGAAAACCTCCCTTACACTCTGTGTATCCAAGGAGAAGCAAGCAAAGATAGTAAAAAATGGATCAGATCTTAAAAGAATAAAAACAGAATCCATATAATATTTGTTTTACATTTCTTTTTAAGTTTATTATAAAAAAACTATTGGAGAAAGGACAGGGAAATTTAGCTATACTTGCTGGAAAGCCAATTGCACAGGCAGTGAGCTGATTTGTCGACCGACCCGTTCGCGAAAGCCACTCGACGGAAATCCTCGTCTCTACGGCGCTCCTTTGGCTCCGATATGGCACGAATAGTCCGTCCGCCGAACTTCACTTGTATCGGACACCCAGGCCTTTGCCCACTTGATGCCGATACGACACTTCACTGTGCTCGCCACTTTACGGCTCGCACGTACTTTTCCTTATTATTTCTCGATATCTCAGCGATGACAGCTGCTTATATCAGCTGATTTCGTTTTGTAGTATGGGAGCCTTCTCTTGGACAACAAGGGTCCACTGTGAGAGCGTACAGCATTGCGCGTAACGGTTGTCACAGCCAATGAGGGAACAGGGATGTCAAGGATGGGAAATGGGTGATAATATGCGATAATATATGCTAACTCATTTTATTTTATTCTGTTTGATCTGTTTCAAAAAAATTTTTTTTTAATCAGTTCGTTTATTTATTAGGCTCAAGCGTATGTAACACTTTGCGGAGCCGATATTCAATATTGTAATTAACAATTTTTCTTTTTCGATTTTAGTAAAGTGGGGTGCCAATTACTCGTGGTTAGCTCGAGGTTAATGGGTCACATTATTGTTTGGAAGGGGCTAGGTAGGTTACTTATTTCAGGTATTTGTTGCTGCTCATAGTTGCGAAATATACCAAATCCTCGGTCCCTGTAGTCCCTCATGGGAACTAAGCTGCAGATGGGTGACCACAGCTTGCTGGCAGGTACAAGTAGCACGGAAACAAGAGGAAAGTATAGCTAGAACACAATGGCGGGGAATTTACTAGAGTGATGGTGAGGGGGGGGGGGGGGGGGGGGGGCTGATGCCATTATACTCTTAGATCAGACAAACAAAGGAATTCGTAGATCGCTTGCATGTAGGGAAGATCACGCATTCTCAAAACATCTCTTACTTCGTGGAAGGGTTGTCTACGTCGGGCCACAAGGGTATCCAATAGTCGTGCTCTGGAGGCATCATTACCCGCGCAATGCCAAACTGCGTGATCGATGTCATCATAACCGGTTCCACACCTACATATGTTGCTATCGACGAGGTTAATTCTGTAGAGATGTGCGTCTAGCGAGTAGTGGTTGGACATAAGTCTTGACATCACACGAATGAAACCGTGGCTTACATCCAGACCTTTGAACCACGATCTCGACGAAACATTTGGAATAATGGAATGTAGCCACCGCCCAAGAGAATTACTTGTCCAATCGTTTTGCCAACTTTGAAGAGAACTCTGACGTACTAATGGGAAAAATTCATCATGTGAAATTCTTCTATCGAAAATCTCTTGAGCAATGTGAGGGGACCCATACAAAGGTAATCCCAAATGATCTTTCGACCAACGCACACATCTGCTCCCTTATTTTTGAAAGAAAGTAAGATGAGTGCTTAACTGTTCTCATCGACTGGAGAGCCTCAATAGAATTGAGACTATCCGAGAAGATGAAATAATGGTCTACGGGCATGTCGGAAATTATCCCCAATGCGAAATTGATTGCTGCCAGCTCAGCAACATATACGGAACAAGGTTCCTGAAGTTTCCGGAAGGCAGATGAGTATTCATTGTAAACACCGAAACCAGTGAATCCATCGATGCGCGACCCATCAGTGAAAATTCTTCTATTGCAATTGACATGTTGGTACTTTCCGATGAAAATATGGGGAATTAAAATAGGTCAAAGTTGATCTGGAACTCCTTGAATAGCCTGTTTCATGGAGAGATCATAAGCAATGGAGGAACTATGATAAGGAAAGCGTACACTAGGAGGGTTATTGTATGGAAGACTAATATCGGATGACATATTGTTAATATAGATTCGTAAGAATCTTGACTGGGTACTCAATTCGAGCATTTCTTCGAAGTTTTCAATCACAAGGTTGTTACTGATTCCACACTTGATCAGTATTCTAGATGAGAGCTCCCAGAAACGGTACTGTAAGGGTTTTACTCCTGCCAGAATCTCCAGGCTCATATTATGCGTTAAATGCATACAGCCAAGGGCAATACGTAGAGAACGATATTGAATGCGTTCCAATTTGATGAGGTGGCTATTTCTTGCCGAGAGGAAACAAAAAGAGCCATATTCGAGAACTGAAAGAATAGTTGTTATATAGAGTTTAATAAGGTCTTCCGGGTGAGCAACCCAACATGTCCCGGATATTGATGTTAGAAAATTGATCCTTTGTTGACATTTCTGTTTTAAATACGCAACGTGATTACTCCAAGTGCATTTTGAATCAAACATGACTCCAAGGTATTTAAAGGTCAAAGATTGGGTAATTTCTCTTCCCAATAGCTTAAGACGCAGTTGGGCTGGGAACCGCTTTCTAGTAAACACTACCAATTCGGTTTTATGCAGTGAAAACTCGATCCCCAAATTTCTGGCCCAGATGGAGAGATTATCTAGGGAATTTTGCAATGGTCTTTGCAAGATTTCTGCACGTGGACCTCTAAAGGAGATCACAGCATCGTCTGCAAGTTGTCTTAGCGTGCATCTATTTTCCAAGCAGTTATCAATATCTTTAACATAAAAATTATAAAGCAAGGGACTTAAACATGAGCCTTGGGGTAAGCCCATGTAGAAAATTCTGGAAGTTGTCAGTTGACCTAGATTGAAGGTCATTTGTTTTAAATTATACAAAAAGTTATTTAAAACTCCTGGTAATCCACTACTGTGTCGACTATCTGCCAGTATATCTATGGAAACTGAATCAAATGCGCCCTCAATATTCAGAAATACTGAAGCCAATTGCTTCTTGTGTGCAAAGGCCAGTTGTATATCAGATGAAAGCAACGCTAATCAATCGTTTGTTCCTTTGCTCTTTCTGAAACCAAATTGCGTATTTGATAGTTGTAGCGTCGTACCGAGCACCACAAGAATACGTCATTCTACTCCGCGTGTCTTAACACGAATCCCTTTCGCTTACAATATACTGCTAGCCGTCGTCCCACATTATTGCACCAATACTTATAACGTATTCCGTCAGGGATGTAGCCAAGGGTTCTTAAACTATGCATTATATCTTATGACTCTACATCCTTTCTCCACTCAGAAAAAAAAACTGCAGTATTTTAACAATTTTATTGAGAAAAAATAAATTACATATATAAATATATACTCAGGACTCATAACTTGTTGTCAGCTACGGGCTATAGCGTGTAGGAGATTTCCTTGTCCTAGCTGGACGCTTTGATCCAGGAGCTTGGTATTCGAATGATTTGCGTTTTCTTCCAGGAATTGTTACCAGTTCCTTCTCTGTCTCGGTCGTTTGAGAACGTTCCGCTGGCTCTGTATCTGAGATCAATGGTTCTGTATCCAACGTGGATCTTTGTTGTGGCCATTTCCGAAGATGACTGACCGGGCGACGATACTTAACCCCTTCTTCGCTCATAACGATCGTATCGCTGCCTGATCTTTCGACAACTTTGTATCGCTCTAATCGAAAATTAGACTCCAGTTTACCCATGTCGTTATTTTTCATCTTCACGATATCACCGACGGAAATATCAGAAAATTTGGCTTGTCTCTTTTTATCTGCGTAAATTTTCCCTGCCATCTTCTTCATATCATCCTTATCACGGATGCCTTCATAACGCAGTTCTGGTTCCGTTTTGCTAGAAGGTATCAAATCTTTCACCGGCCTTCCCATTAGAAGCTCCATTGGAGGTTTCTCCGTTACCGAGTGTGGAGTCGTGTTGTACGTATATACGTACTCGGCTAAGGCCTTCCGCCAATCTTCTTTCATCACCTTTGCAATACGCAATGCTCTCAAGATGCCCCGGTTTTGCCTTTCGACAAGACCGTTCATCTGAGGCCAATATGGTATCGTATTTGTTAATTTGATATTCTTACCTCGACAGTAGGTTGAAAACTCATCGCTCGAAAAAGGAGGTCCATTGTCACAGTGAATTTTCTCCGGGTATGACTGTTCAGTAAAAATCGATTCGCGGGCTTCGATTGTCTTCATAGCAGTGGTAGTCTTCATCTCTATAACCTTCAAATACCGGCTAAAATAATCCACTACCACGAGAAACGTTGCGCATTCCTCAGCAGAAAAGAAATCAATGGCAATCTCTTGCCACGGCCTCTCTGGCATTTCTTTTCGGAGCATCGGTTCTGGCGGAAATTGCCTGCTAACAGCCGTGCAACCTAAACATTCTTGAACCCATTCAGCTACATCGTTGTCCATACACGGCCACCAAACTCTTTCTCTAAGGCTCCGGCGCATTGTAACAATACCCGGGTGTCCACGATGTGCTATGTCCAAAGCTCTGGCTCGTAGCTTTTGGGGAAGAACAATCCTTTCATCCCGCACTACAACTCCGTCGATGATGCCCAACTCATTGGCAAATGCTTGATACCGGAACAGTTCTCCAGGCCACTCGTTGTTGCTAAGGGTGGTAATTACTGCAGACAGTACTGCGTCCCGCATGGTTTCTGTTCTTATTTCCTCCAATGTAATAGCTAGTGGATCTTGTCCAATTGCAAATACGAAATGTTCCGAGTCTTCGTCAAAAGATGCTTCCTCTTTAGGACAAAGTCGAGAGAGAATGTTCGATATATTGAACGCACCAGGAATGTATTTCACCTCAAAATTATGCGGCTGCAAGCGTAGAGCCCACGATTCTGCTCTTGTGCACGCTCGCCGACCATCTCTATGCTTTCCGCTGAAGATGTATTCAAGAGCCTTATGGTCGGAGAAAACTTTGAATCTAAGCCCAAAGAGGTAAAGATAAAACTTCTCTACCGCCCAGACAACAGCTAAAGCCTCGCGTTGTGTTTGAGGATAGAGGCGTTCTGTAGCCGATAGTCCCTTTGATGCAAAACTGATAACTCGAGGTGTGTTATGTGCATCCCTTTGCACCAGAACCGCGCCCAGTCCCACAGGCGAGGCATCAACGTACAGCTCGGTGGGATCGTCTGGGTCGTAAAATCCAAGTGTTCTCACGTTTTGAGATAGCTCGTTTCTCAGATCGTTGAAGGCTGCCACTTGTTCCTGTCCAAACGCCTCCACGGCTCCTCGGACAAACTGGCGTAACGGCTCTGATCTTGTTGACAAATGTGGTACGAAATGTCCAACAAAATTGACAAGGCCAAGAAAACTTCTGACCTCCTCTTTAGATTGCGGTAAACGAAAATTCTTAACAGCCAATGTTTTCTCGGCTGACGGACTAATACCAGCCGCACTAACTTTAAACCCAAAAACGTCCATTTCCTTAACTCCGTAGACACATTTGTTTTCATTTAGCATCGCATGATTCTGTTTCAAAACATCCAGTACTTCCTCCAACCGAGCGTTACGTTCTTCGAGCGTTCGTCCTGACACGATTATATCATCGATGTAAATAACAATCCCTTCGATTCCTTGCAACATCTGAGTCATAATGCGCTGAAATATTTCGGGAGCGCAATTGATCCCGAACATAAGTCTTTTGAAACGCATCAATCCTCGACTAGTCATGAATGTGGTTATACTGCGGGACTCAGGATGGAGTTCAACATGGTGGTATGCCGACGTAATATCCAAGCGTGAAAAATATCTCGATCCTTTTAATTTGTTGAGCAACGTATCAATTACCGGTAAAGGGAAATGCTCTCGTTCGATAGCTTCGTTCGGAAATTTCATGTTGATGCATAATCGCACATCATTGGATCCTTTCGGGACAACAACCATAGGTGATATCCATTCTGGAACGCCTTCGACTGGCTCAATTATGTCCAATTGTAGCATTTCATCGATCTTCTCGTCAACCTTCTTTACCATTGGCTCAGGTACACGAAGATAAGAAATCTTTCTCGGTGGAACGTCCTTTTTGATTGATAGCTTGACCTGCACATCCGGAAATTTTGGGAAAACATTCCATTTCGTAGTGACGTTTTGCACATCCAGTCCTACTTTCAATAATTTAAGTTCTTCTGCCGTTCGTTTACTCAGCATAACTTGTTATTTCATCTAAATCCATCACGTCCTCGAGCCCTTTGTCACGCACCCGTTCATCACGAGCCCCCATTGTGACTTGCTGAAGGATCTCCTTCTCTTCTCTGTCCTTGAATTCGCACCGTGCAGCTTGCGCGCGAAGTCGTAATAGAAAATTATTGAAACTTTCATCATTCCCTTGTTTTACGGAACGAAACACTTCTAGCTCAATGCGGTCATTTCGCTTGCCAACGAAGAATTTCGTCAACCTCTTAACCGCATTATCGTATTCCGGCACTTCTTGAGGATGGTCTAATGGACCGGAGCCGGGTAAATTTCTTCTGGAACGAGAGCGAGATTATAGTAGATGCGCTGCAGTCCACGGCCGTCAACCGTCAGTAACAACACCAATTTGCAATGTTGCTCTTCCACTTCTCGCAATTCCAAAAGAAGCACGAATGCCCGATGCAATTCTTCCCATTCTCTGCGCATGTCCTGCGCATCGACACAATCATTGAATGGCTCAAGTGGCCATTTTGATTTGTCTCGGAGGCTCATCTGTAACCACATTTGAAATAAAAGTTGGTTTAGCCCCAAATTAAGAACATAGCTCGCTTCAATGTGATTCTATGTAAATATACGACACGTTCTTTTTCCACCTCATTGCTGGTTTGATTCTAATTATGCATTACCTCCATTTCGCGATGATTCCACGGTGTAAGAGTATCAGGGCTTCACTTAAAAAAAAAAAACGTAACTCGAAATAGCGTTGCACAACTGCACCCGCACTTTGCTTTATTTCTGGGAATAGCTTTTGCAACTGCTCTCGCTTACGGATCGATTTCAACTGCCGTCGTCAGCGACTGTGAGCTCTTATCGTTCTGTCTCCCACAGTCTCCTGCATTTCCAGTCGATGCCATCGACACACACACATGCATAAATCTCTTTATACCTATACTGCGTTTCAGTTCCGCGAGCGTTTGTGTGGTTTCCATGCTTTTACTCTCTCATCACCAACTCACAAACATCCATTCCACCACGATTTTTTTACGTCTCTTTTTCACATACACCTTATCCCATTTCGCCTCCGGTCGCGGTCTACATATACATACGGTCTCATCTTTGTCGAATGCACATTTCTCTATTTTTCCAAGCACCGCATCTCTCTCTTTCTCTTCTGTGTCAGTTAACCTTTTCTTCGTCCCTCTTTTCTTGTTTTGTTTTTCGAACGAAACAAATGTGAGAATGTGTGAATATTGCCGCACTGAAGGATTTCTCCATTATGCTTTACAGCGTCTTGCTGAAATAGCTACGAATTTACACGTCACAATGCGCTGCGGTTTATACCGGACCCGCTTCCATTTGCTCTACAGCATATTGCTGGTCTTACAACGAATTATTTCTAGCGCTTCGGTTTCCCGGCCTCACTTTTACATCTGCTCTTCAACTCATTATTGGACTAGCGTTTCCTCAAGCGCTTCGGACATTTTTCCATCCGGTCTCGCAATGCCCTTCAGTTCGAACTGGTCTGACATCTTCCTTTCATGCTAGTACGACATTTCATGTCTTGTAATGTCCGTACATTCGATGATCGCATCATATTTTTTTTTAAATATGCTACGCAAACTGGAAATTTTAATTATACATACCATTTTTGATCCTGCCGACTGTGCCAACTGTCGCGTCGTACCGAGCACCACAAGAATACGTCATTCTACTCCGCGTGTCTTAACACGAATCCCTTTCTCTTACAATATACTGCTAGCCGTCGTCCCACATTATTGCACCAATACTTATAACGTATTCCGTCAGGGATGTAGCCAAGGGTTCTTAAACTATGCATTATATCTTATGACTCTACAATAGTAGGTTGTTTGATTCAACCCAACGGTCAAGTCTTGATAGGATCGTTTTTTCTAACAATTTCCTTAAACATGATAGAATAGAGATCGGATGGTAAGAATTGTAATCAGATGCTGGTTTCCCAGGCTTTTGAATAGCTATTACTTTAACCTGCCATCATGCGGGTGGAACTATGTTTAATTCCATGAGAGTGTTATACAGGTTAAGTAAAGGGTGTATTCGATAAAAATGGCACACACATGTATACTCATCAAAATTAAACTGATTATCGGATTTTCTTGAAATTTTCAGGGAATGAAGAACTACTAATGAGTTTTGATTTACAACATTTGTTTTATTCAATTTCGTCTCCCATCCCGAATGCCCGCACCTTCCTTTTCACTCCACCCATCAAATTTTGTACAACCGATTTTCCCAGTGTTTTTGTTGTTTTTACCCAAATTTTCTTCAATTCTAGCTCTGTTTTTATAGTTTTGGGATGTTTGCGAAGTTCCGTTTTCATAATTGCCCAGAATTTTTCAATTGGACGAAGTTCCGGTGAATTTGGTGGGTTCATATCCTTTGGCACAAAATTGACTCCGTTGGCTCGGTACCACTCCAATACGTTTCGAGCGTAGTGGCAGGATGCTAGATCAGGCCAAAACAGAGTTGATCCTTTGTGCTTCTGAATGAATGGCAAGATACGCTTCTTAAGGCACTCTTCCGTGTAAATCGCACCGTTTATTGTTCCGGAAGTGATGAAGGGAGCACTTATTTCACCACATCCGCAAATCGCCTGCCAGATTAGAAACTTCTTTGCAAATTTCGATAGTTTCTTCTTTCGAACATCCTCCGAAACATCGAACTTCGACTTGGCAACGAAATATTCTTGCCCAGGAAGTTGACGGAAGTCGGCCTTGACGTATGTTTCGTCATCCATCACGATGCAACCGGATTTGGTGAGCAGCTTCGTGTTAAGTTTCCGGGCGCGGGTTTTCGCAGTGATGTTTTGTTTTTCATTCCGGTTTGGGGCTTTTTGCACTTTGTAAACATGTAACCCAGCACGCTTCATGGTTTTCTGCACAAAACCGACTGACACCTTAAACTTTTTAGCGACATCTCGAATTGACATGTTTGGACGGTTCTTGAATTGTTGTACGACTTTCCTGGCCATTTTACTGTCCATTGGACCACTTTTACGACCACTCCCTTCCTTCCTTTGGACACTCAGACGCTCCTTGAAGGTTCTTATTGCACGAGACACAGTTGTATTTGCAATTCCAAGCCTCTTAGCAATCCACCGGTGGGACGCCCCTGGATTTTGATTGTGAGTGCACAAAATTTTCACAAGCTGAAACAAGATTTTTCAAAGATTGATTCGCTAGCGTGAGATTTTTCGATCATCTTGAATCTGGATTTAGATGTGTCGCACCCCCAGTATAAAGTACACGATTTGCACAAAAATGATTTCATTTACATATTCAAGTTCGATTGATCGACGGTTGTGTTTTTCGCTCGCTCGTTACGAAGATTTTTTCTCGTTTTTTCTTTATCTCATCCGTTTTCTTGCGATTGCCCGTCTGACTCGTAAATTATAGCCTCCGCTTCCTCATCTACAAACCAGAAGAAAGCGCTGCAAAGTTTTTCAAGTTTCCCCGCTCAACCTATTGCCGTGGCAATGGGTCGTTAAAATCGATAATCCACGTGGGCGCAATCCACTTCCGATGCCTTACCGGAGCCGGACACCTCCCAGCGCAAAACGATGTTTGTGACAACTAGATTAATAGAATCATCCTAACTATCTTGCCGTCGGCAATTCACAGCGACGAGGAATTTTATAAACTACTATCCGGATTAAATACAGCACATTATGGTGTCAGGCTGGCCAAATAAACCGAAAATAGAAATTAATTTCATAGGCGTATCAAAACCATCGTCCTTTTCATGACGACCAATTTAATTTTGCCAGAAAAGAGCTGGTGTTTAAGAAAGTGAAATGTTCGTGATTTATCCTGAACAACCAGTGCTGCATATTATCAAAACTAGTACATTTTGGATTGTTTGAGGTATTCAGTCGAGAGTAGTGAATTCGGCAGAGATTTGTGATCAAACCCGAACTGATTTTTTTTTTCATTAAACTGAACTGCATTTCATAAGAAGAGACGGGTCAAGCAAAATAATGAAAGCATTTTAATATTAACCTACTGTATGTGTTATGATATATATAAATAAGATGATACCATTATAACTGGGCACCAACGCGGTCCTACGTGATCCTCGTGGTTATATACCTGACATAACCAACCTCAAATTTTTTAGAAGGTTGAATTTAATCACATCGCTTCCCGGAGCAGAGTTATTCGATGAAAGAAGTGCCATTGAAAATTCCAACATTGTGAATGGTTCGTCCAGAGAACCGTTATTTCGGGTAGTATCCCGTAAATTCGGTTGTGTTTGGACAGAGTCTGGACAAACCTTTTTAGCGAAGTCGAATATCCACTGCATGGAGTATTCTTCACTCTCATTGGAGGATGAGCGGTTTCGCATGTGACGAGCCTTTCTCCAAAGCGCTCGACCTATTGCCGTGGCAATGGGTCGTTAAAATAGATAATCCGCGCGGGCGCCATCCACTTCCGAAGCCTTACCGGAGCCAGACACCTCCCAGCGCAAAACGATGTTTGTGACAACTAGATTAATAGAATCATCCTAACTATCTTGCCGTCGGCAATTCACAGCGACGAGGAGTTTTATAAACTACTATCCGGATTAAATACAGCACATTATGGTGTCAGGCTGGCCAAATAAACCGAAAATAGAAATTAATTTCTTAGGCGTATCATTACCATCGTCCTTTTCATGACGACCAATTTAATATTGCCAGAAAAGAGCTAGTGTTTAAGAAAGTGAAATGTTCGTGATTTATCCTGAACAACCAGTGATGCATATTATCAAAACTAGTACATTTTGGTTAAAAAAGTGAAATGTTCGTGATTTATCCTGAACAACCAGTGCTGCATATTATCAAAACTAGTACATTTTGGATTGTTTGAGGTATTCAGTCGAGAGTGGTGAATTCGGCAGAGATTTGTGATCAAACCCGAACTGAATTTTTTTTTCATTAAACTGAACTGAATTTCATAAGAAGAGTCGGGTCAAGCAAAATAATAAAAGCATTTTAATATTAACCTACTATATGTGATATGATATGTATAAATAAGATGATACCATTATTACTATGCACCAACGCTGTCCTACGTGATCTTCGTAGTTATATACCTGATATAACCCACCTCTAATTTTTTAGAAGGTTGAATTTAATCATATCGCTTCCCGGAGCAGAGTTATTCGATGAAAGAAGTGCCATTGAAAATTCCAACACTGTGAATGGTTCGTCCAGAGAACCGTTATTTCGGGTAGTATCCCGTAAATTCGGTTGTGTTTGGACCGAGTCTGGACCAACCTTTTTAGCGAAGTCGAATATCCACTGCATGGAGTATTCTTCACTCTCATTGGAGGATGAGCGGTTTCGCATGTAACGAGCCTTTCTCCAAAGCGTTGTCATCGAGGTTTCTCTAGATAGTCCCTCTACAAACGAACGCCAGTAATTGCGTTTCTTTGCTTTGAGTAAGTTTTTAAGCCTTTTTTCAAGCTTGAGGTACTTGTCAAAAAGCTCGCATGTTTCATGTCTACGATAATCTTTAAACGCATCGGATTTCTCAAGATACAACTTAGTGCATTCGTCATCCCATCCAGGGGTGGCGGGTCTTCTTTTGAGGGATGCACTTAGAACACGTAGTTTCTGAGCTTCTAATGCACTTTTATACATCAGGTCGGAAATGAAACGATACTCTTCTAATGGTGGAAGAGGATCGGTAGAATCAATACCAAGGGTTACCGCCGATGCAAAATGTTGCCAATCAATATGCCTCGTGAGGTCACAAGGAACATGGATTGACTGGTCTGTTTTATTAAAACTATTTGTGATTGAGATAATAATTGGTAAGTGATCACTACCATGGGGATCATTGATTACCTTCCACAGACAATCTAATGATAACGAGTTAGAGCACAAAGATATGTCAAGTCGAATCTCCCTGGCAGGAGGTTTTGCTATTCGTGTCGCTTCCCCAGTGTTCAAGATGGTAAAGTTGAAATCGTCGCATTAGTCATAGAAAATACCCGCTCTGTTGTCATCGTATTGTTCGCCCCAAGCAGTACCGTGGGAGTTCAGATCACCCAGAATAAGAACTGGAGATGGAAGTAATGTAATTGAACTCCAAAGTTGACGGCGGTTTATTGATGCCCTCGGAGGGACATATACGGAAGCTATGCAAAGATCTTTATTCTTTACATTTATTTGGCAAGCGACGATTTCAATGCTTGAGATTGTTTGGAGTGAGATTTTATAGAAGGGGTAGCACTTTTTGATCCCCAGAAGTACGCCACCATATGAATCATCTCGGTCCAGGCGAATAATGTTAAAATCGTGGAAGTTTGAGTCATCTTCGGATAAAAGCCATGTTTCACAGAGAGCAAATATATCACAATCAGAATTGTGAATCAAATACTTGAACGAGTCTAATTTAGGTATTAGACTACGACAGTTGCATTGTAATACGGTGATCATATCTTGATGCTCACTCGACGAATTATTCATCAAAAGATATGAATTCACCAATGTGGGGCCATGATACAGTCAATTGCTTGAAGTAGTTTCCAACTATAGGAATAAGCTGGTCAATAATTCCTTGGAGCGGTGAACCATCCGAAAGGCCAAGAGCATAAATGTTATCCACAATGTCCCTAAAATTAATCTTACCTCGCTTGGACGGATATTCTTAGAATTGCGAGAAGACGTAGTTTTTGGTTTTGGCAACCTCTTACGGTTACTGTTATGAGGTAGCGGCGGGTTGGTATAGTTACAGCTAGGAACGGATGTATCAGCTATTACCGGTTTATTCGTTTTTTTTAATTGACCCCCGCTACCTTCAATTTTTTGCAAGCTTTTGAGAGTAGGTTTTATTTGTTTCCGGCGCACACCCGGAGAACTAGTAGGCTTTCTTTTACCGGGGGCGTGAACCTCCGGAAATCCACTCTTATCGGCCACTTCAAAGTCTAGTTCATCGGAAGACAAAATCAAAAATGGATTTTCATTTTGAGCGGCTGATACAGACGATGCAGACGCTCCGTTTTGCGACTTTAACATTTCTCCATTCGTCTGCTTGGAGCGTTCTTGTATGGAACGTCTCACGTTACTAGTGTGCTTCTTGTACACGGGGCAGTTCTGCAAATCGTTGAGAGGCTCTTTGCCACAGTAAGCACACTTTGTTGCTTCCTGTTGGTAAGCATCCTCAAGATGCTTTTGGCCGCATTTGCCACAACGGGGCTTGTTGTCGTAAAAAGTAGCCGTATGACCCAACTGTTTGCACTTGATACAATTAAATACCCTTGGTACAAAAAGGCGCACTGGGAAAAAAAAACTTTATCAATTTCAACCAATTTTGGGAGAATTGATCCGGCGAAGGTCACTTGTAGCGAGTCCGATGGTAAATACGTCTTTTTTCCATCTACCATTGATCCTGCATGCAATTGTTTGCATTCCAGGATTTCAATGGTAGACGAAGCTGAATTTGGAAGTCGCCCCTTACCTTTCATAACGTCTTCACACGTCAGGCTCGCTGCAGAAACCACACCATCTATCTCCACATCTTGAGATGGGATGTAGACGTAGTACTCGACATTATAACCTTCGTCACTAGCAATTTCATTTGCAATTTTATATGTTGGTGCAGTAACACGCAGTTTGTTTCGGTTGACCTGATGGAATTCGGTCCCCGGATAACGACGCGTCAAATTTCTTTTTATGCCCAAAAAGTCTAGGGCTTTCACTTTCTGCTGAAAGTAGACAACCCAAGGAAGGGCAGAAGACGGCTGATAACAGCGCGCCCTAAAAACATCTTTGGGAGGCATGTCACCCCCCGTAGAATCATCCATGAAAAAAAAAACAAATTAGGGGACAAAAAAAAATTAGATAAAACAAAATAAAAATCAGATGATTTTTTTTTTTTTTGGACCATCCTATGCAGAACGATTTACTATATGCGAGAGAGATACACAACACACTAGCAGATGAGGGAACAAAAAAACAAATGTGCTACTTGCCGTTTGCCGGTATGGCACCTTCTGCTGTTGTTCGCAAACAAAGCACCGCTTGCTGACCGACAGTGGATGGAGCGATGACCTTCCCTGCTGCGATGATGCTTATGGGGTTGCAATTTTTCCCCTCGGGTGTTTGACGATGGTACTGGCTAGACAGACCATCCGTCGGGCTCGGCCGAGAATGTCTGCTTCCCTAAAGGACCGCTCGGCTGGATATCGGTGGTTCAAACAGTGCACTACCCGAATAAAAAAATCTCATAGATTGACAATTGAATGTATTGTAACCATACAATAGAATGTATGGTATGTACAATTAATATTATTGTTCACAACGATAAGATGACAATAGGAGTTATTGTTACCACAATAAAATCTAATGTAAACTGAGACATCGACAATAGAAAAGGGGGGTTGTTATGTATCTTAACTATGGAAAAAATCATTATTTTCCGAACAAATTTGAATTAATTACTATTAATTGTATTGTTTCACAATTGTTGAAAATTCAAGCATATGGAGTGAATTGTAGATCTATTGTAATGACAATTTGCATTTTTTCTTTATCTGATTCATGAACAATAAGATTCATGGTTGGAAATAGATTTCAATGTTATTTTATATTTTTGAATTGTAATTGTATGGTTATTTTTATCCGGGTACAAATACCGCGTGGTTTTCGGCGGGTTGAAAAAACAAACGAAAGAGGTAGTGCGGAGTGCGGAAAAAAAACAACCGTAGCACTTCAGCGTTCGATGCGGAATCGTTTCAAAAATTTAATGCTTATAAACATAAAGAAATAAAATAAAAAGTTAGAAATATATTAACAAAATTATAAAACTAATAAAATAACAAAATATAAAAATTTACAGTATTTACAAAATTTACAACATAAAACAATGTAACCAATAGGCAGGTTTCATTTAGCTCACACTTGGGAGAAAAAAAAACTAAAACTTGTTTTAGTTTTTTTTCACTTGGTTAGGGTGATAGTCATGGTCTATGGATTGGGTGCTATTTTGATAGCTCTCTTTTCATTGATGGTTAGGTTTATTTTGTGGAATGATTGTGCTCAGTGAGATCTTTTCCACAAAATCACATAACTCTCAATGATAGAGTCTGGCTACCAAAACAGAAAGACTAGGTTAGGAAGAGTAACTGGTGGCTCTCTTTTTATTGATGGTTAGCTTGATTTTACGGAATGATTTTTCCATGGGAGAGGAGCTCTTTTCCGTAAAATTACGTAACACTCAATAATAGAGTCTGGCCACCCATGAGAGTGATTAAGTTTGGGTAGAAGTTCTTTTTTGCTATGGAAACTCTCTTTTCGTGGACAGTTAATTTGATTTAGTGGAAGGATTTTTCCATAAGAGAGGAGCTCTTTTCCACTAAATCACCTAACTGTCAACCATAGAGTCTGACTGCCTAGCGCTAGGAATCCTGCTTCATTCCCTTCCAAAAAATTGGTCCGGTGGCGGTGGCTCTCTCTTCTTTTTTTGTGGGTTATTAGTAGGAAGGGTTGATGGATAGGGGAGGCCGGTTCTTTTTAATATAAAAAAAAAGACAAGGGAGCGCGAGCCCGGTTCTTTTTACTATTACTTGGGGGAGGCGGGAGTAGAATATTTTTGTGTGTGTGTGTATAAAAATATTCTTTTTTTTTGGGTTTTTTTTTTGTTGGTGGGTGGGGGGGGAGAAGCGGCCCCCCCCCCCCTCCTCTTTTTTTTTTTTTTTATTTTTTTTTTTTTTTTTTTTATATTACAACTCTTTTTTTATATAATAAAAATAAAAATAAAATAAAAAAAAAAAAAATTATATCTTTTTTCTTTTTTTTTTTTTTTTTTATAAAACTGTGTGTGTGTATACAATCCAACTCCCACTGTCCGGCAGTGCTTTTATGGAAGAAAAATGTCTGCAGCTATCATGCTTTTATCCTAATCCCAGACTGTAAACATTTTTAGCCCGGGTGTTGGAAGGTGATAGCTCTGTTGAGATCTAGTGACCCATTTCAGAATGCCTGGTCACTCACGTCCATTCCGAGGTCACTTTCACTTACAACAAGCCCCGCATAAACACAATACTTATATCAATTGGATATTTGTACTATATTTACACTTCCATTATCGCAACATGTTCTGTTACGATCATGGCACGTATTTAGTAGTATATATTTTGTATTTGTTTATAATTGCTTAGATCTCACCAGTAATGTTTGATGTTTCCTTGCTGATCCTGCTCCTTTTGTTCCACTTTTCGTATTTTTTTTCGTATCTTCCGCTGTAATGAGAATATTTGTATTAAGTTCGATCCTGCATCAACTTCATAGTAGTTTTTTTTCACTTCTTTTTTTTCAAGTATGTCGAATTATTGGTTTCATTTTTATACAACTATTTTTTTCAAATTTCTTCATTTCCTAATTCTGTTTAATAATCTCTGTCGTTATTTTAATCATTGCTTATTATAATTCATTAATTTCCTTACTCTTCTATATCTGATTCTGAGTCTTCTTCGCTTCCTATAGTTTAATAAATCTCTTCTGCCTGTTTTTTTAGTTTATCCTTATTCTTTACCAATTCTAACCATTGCTCTTCTGTTACTTCTGGTAATTTATTCTTGTCTTCTGTTAAGCTGTCGTTCCAAGTTTTTGCGGGCCTACCTCTTTTGTTGCAAGAAAACTTAAGTTTTCTTGCTACTTTTAGTGGGTGTCCTTCTGATCTCCTCTCGATATGTCCCCAGTAGTTTATACGCATTACCCTAACTTTTTTAACTGCTGATTTTCCATCCAATAAACCTGATACTGTTATCCTGCCCCTGGGTCTGCTTCTTGAGTACCTGAGCATTTCTTTTCATATTTGTAACTCATATCGATTGATTGATTTCCTATTTCTTTTAATAACTGCTGCTGCTTTCAGTCCATATGTGATAGCTGGTGAAATAACTGTTTTGTAGATAAGTTTAGAAAGTTCCCACGGTGGCTTGTATCGTCTTATGAATTCAATTATTATTTTACTACTATTAGTCGCTTGCATGCATCTTTTCCTAGTTGTTTGTGGCATATCCAAGGTTTCTGTTAGATATGTTCCAAGATATCTCATATTCTTAACTACCATATATTTATCCCCATTAATATTAATCGACTCAGGTATGTTTCTGTCAGAAAGCGGCTCTCGTATCATAATCTGACTTTTATCAACATTGATTTCTAATCCTATTTTTCCTAATTCTTCTTTTAACAGTTTGATAATAGACTCTATTTGTTCTACTGATGTGCCTATAATTAACAAATCGTCTGCAAACGATAATATTACCGGTAACTTATCATTATTTAATTCTAGTAGATTTAAGCTAGGGTGTTTTTTTTTTAACTTCTCTTAAAACTTTTTGGATTATTAAGGTAAAAATATAAGGTGATAGCGGACATCCTTGCTTGATGCCCTTTCCCTTCAATTTTTCCTCCGAGTATACACCTTCCCAGCGAACACGGGGCCGGGCGAGCGATTAAGGGGCTTTTCTTAATATACACCTTCCCAGCGAACACGAGTGCGATTCCGCATTCAGTGCTAAAATGACTCTGTAAAAAAAATGTCTGGGCAAATTTTATTCTCCCAATATTCTGAACCTCTTCTAATACAAAAAAAAAAAAAAAAAAAATAAAAAAAAAAAAATAAAAAATATATATATATATATATATATATATATACACATACATATATATACACATACACACACATATATATATACAGATATACACATATACATATATATATATATATATATATATATATATATATATATATATATATATATATATATATATATATATATATATATATATATATATAACTTAAGTTGGTTAACCGGGAATTTCACTTTTTAAAAAAACTAACTACGAACTACACTCGCTTGATGCACGAACTGGAATGAATTTATTGTAATTATCAAAGACCTAACTGCCCTAGCTGTGTCCCTAAAACTGCTGACCTTGTGCCTAGCAACGACGGTCCTCCGGTGCTCACGTTGTCCAAACTGCCGGTGTGGCTATCTTGTGCTGCGTGGTTTCCGATGACGCTCCACTTCGATGTCGCCACCTTCGATACTGCTGACTTCGCGGGTCCGGTGCTACCATGGGTTGAGTGCACAGGTGCTGCTATGTTGGTGTTGATCGATGAGGTGGTATTTTCATGTTTAACTGCTCCCCCGATAAGTATTGCTCGTCCCGAGCAATGTCCTGATGATGATTTGATGATTTGGTGATATTTGAAAATGCCAAAGCCAATGACTGCGAGGATGAAGATGATGACGGTGCCAAGCGATGCGAATCCGACTAAGTGCTTGAAGCGTACTGTATCCAGGTGTTGTCTGTTTTGTATGTTGAGCTCATGAAGTTCCGAAATGTTAATATGTCGATCAATTTGGAATGCTTTGATTTTTATCGGTTGTAACGGTAAAATTGTTGGTTGGTAGAACCGAAGTTCAAAATTTTCGTAGAGTTGATTTCTCACGTACAGTGAGCAGTTATGGAACGTAACCAAATGAATTCCGGTTAACGTCTTATTATTGATTCCACAGGTGCTGTTGATGGTTACGTCTTGATGAACGGTTATAATCAGCAGCGTCCCTGGGCTTATCATTCTTGTTTCTGTAGTTGGAGGTTTTTCCGATAAGTGACATTGTCCATGCTGTTCCCGTAACAGTGGTGCTTCACAAGGATCATCGCTAATCTCGACCAGTTGACTTCTCTCACAGATTGTGACTTGGCTATTCTCTCGGCAATTGGATGTAATGGCGAATATTTCGTGTTGATTGATGAAAACTGTTTTGTGTACTAATTTGATGGTATGGTTGAGCAAAGGCAGGGGTTCCATGATGACCTTTTGGTATGTTGTATGGTGAAGGTGTGGGATGTTTACGCTGATGATGAGTGCTGCTTCCTTGTAGAACACGGTTGTTGTCAGATAGTCGCTGGCTTCGTCTAGGTCATGAATTTGTAACCCGTGGTCTTTAATCTCCTGAGCTATTATTTCGATTTCTTTTGGTGTGAGGATGAGTTTACTTATAATATTGATTTTTGCTAACATAATGGAATATTCAATTGATTTTAAAGTATTCAAAAAGGTATCTAATTGAAAAATTATTAGAATTTTTTGATTCTCTATAGTAGCAAAGTCACTGTTATTTATAATTTGACGTAATGCATTTTCTTGATTTTTGATAGCATTGTTGATAAGATTCAGCCTATTTTCAAATTTTGAATTTATTTTTATTTGTCTGTTATTTTGGTGAATCAAGGTATTCCCCGTCCTTCTAAGTTCATTTAAATTTGTGTTAATAAAAGTCAAATCATCTGCATCTAAATTACCAGTTACAAATTTAACTGCTTTACCTAAAAAATCGATAGATCGTTTACTTCTGTATGTTTTGGTGTGAATGGTATTCAGAATAAATTTAATTTCTCTTAGTTTTATGTTGATAATATCTGAAAAGCTACTTGAAGAATTTGCTAGTTGGCTGATCATGTTTTCCATAATTGATAATGATATTTCAAACTGGGGGAAATCAATGACGTGTAATAACCTATCATAACCAGTGACTATTCTTCCTTCCCCCTTTTTCAGAATCAACGCTCCCGCGTTGTTAGTTATGTCGTGGATTTGTATGGATTTGGGATGTGATGGTATGAGGAATGTGGATAATAAGCCGATGAATAAAGTCCAGTATTGATGCCTCATCTTGTGTATCTGAAATAGTAAGTAGTGTTAGACTCTTTTAATGTTTTCCTTATGTATTTCCCTGCTAGAGTCGTCGACAAGCAATCTTCCCTTGTTCTCCGCGACTGTAACAGTTGAATACATGGGGTTTGTTTTCTTCTTTATTCCTTGCACCTTTTTAAAAGCTACTGTATCTTGTTGGAAGTCTGGCGCGACCTCTCTGTGTTTATTATGGTAGTTTAGATTTTGTTTCTTTGTTTTGTTATGGGCAAGCATAACTTCATCATATATTTTGTTTCTGTTTGCGATTATCAATTCCATGTTAAGAGGCCTTTCCTGGGAATCTTTTAACCCATAAAAAACCTCTCTTGGTTTCATTTTAATAGCGGAATGTATGGTATTGTTATATTGGGTGCAAGCAATATAGAAAATCTCCTTATGACTTAAATCTACATAGGTTGGTTTGATACATCTAAAAATTTCTGCTACTGTAGAGTGAAATCTTTCTACAGTACCATTACTTTCACTATGATTAGCTGGTGTAAAAAATATTTCAATATTGAGGTCATGAAGTAATCCTCGTATTTCCACTGATTTCAAGGAGGGTTCATTGTCACATACTATTTTTCTCGGTGTTCCATAAATTTTAAAGAACTTTAATAGCCCTTTTCTTACATCCACAATATTACGTGATTTAATATTTGTCAACGATCCAAATCGAGAAAATTTATCTACTGTTGAAAGGAAACACATTTTTTCTGCAATGAAGATGTCTATGTGCACGATGTCTAGAGGTCTGTCAGGATTAGGCGTTGCTCCTAGTAAAATTTTGAAAGGGTGTCGGTCATATTTGTTTTTATTGCAGGTTTCGCACAGTTTAATATATTGTTGAATTTTTGCTTTCATCCTAGGAAAGTAAAATCTATTCGAAATTTGTTCATTATTCTCCCAAACTCCTCTATGCGAACGATCATGAGTCTGTTCTATAATCAGGTTTTCTTCCTCTCTAGTTCTTAAGTCGATTAACAACTTTTGAGTTATATAAATTTTAAATTGCTTCGTCCTATTAAAGTGGTTTTTATACACGGTTTGGATTACATTCATTAGTTTCTCCGGACAATAAATACAATTAGTCCTCTTCAAGTCCATGTAATCCTTGAAAGTTTTGAATATTATTGGTACTCCGAATACAAGTCTAGTGATTGTTCTTCGGTACACCCTTGGAAATATTTCTTCATATTGGTCTGGCTCATCCGGGCCTATTTTAAAAATAATTTGGTTACTGAAAACATTTAGCGGTTTTTCAGTACACTTTATAAACTCTGAATCATCTGTGTCGGCTGAATGGACAGACGCGTCATCAGATGAGGAGTTTTCATGATTGTTCAATTCGTTTCGGACTCTGGAAAGACTATCGGCGACAATATTCTGCTTACCAGGACGGTAGCGTATGTCATAATCAAATTCACTTAGTGAAAGACGCCAATGGACAAGTCTGTTATTGGTGTCCTTCAAATTAAGCCCATAGGTGAGAGGCTTATGGTCCGTGTATAAAACAAACTTTCTTCCGTACAAGTACGGTCGAAAATATTTACAAGCCCATACTACAGCTAACAGCTCTTTCTCTATTGCTGAGTATTTCTCTTCAGACTTGTTTAGGGTTCGAGAAGCGAAAGCTATTGGCTTATCACTCCCGATAGTCCCTTGTGAAAGCACAGCGCCGACTGCAAAGTTACTGGCATCTGTGGTCAAAATGAATTGTTTGGAGAAGTCAGGGTACTGTAAAATGTTACTTCCGGATAATATTGATTTACAATGCTCGAAGGCGCTAACAAATTCTTTTGAATGAGAAATGCTTTCACCTTTTCTCAGAGCATTTGTAAGAGGCTTGGCGATTTTTGCGAAGTCTCTAATAAATTTGCGATAATATCCTAGGATTCCTAGGAATCCTCGCAATTCCTTTTCATTCGAGGGCAATGGCCACTCTTCAATGATTTTAATTTTGTCTGGGTTTGGTTTAACCCCTTCTGGCGTGACAACATGGCCTAAGAAGGCGACTTCTTTTTGCAAGAACTCACTCTTGTCCAGTTGCACCTTAAGATTATGCTTCTGTAATGTTTTAAAAATTTTGGATAAATTGTCTATGTGTTCTGTCAGGCTGGATGAGAATATAATTATGTCATCCATGTACACCAGACAGATGACACCTATATGGTCTCGAAGAACGTTGTCCATCACCCGTTGAAACGTTGATGGGGCATTCTTCAATCCAAAAGGCATTCTTAAAAACTCATAGTGCCCATTTTCGACACTAAAAGCGGTTTTAGGAATGTCTTTTTCCTCTACCTCGACCTGGTGAAATCCAGATGCGAGATCTAAGGTGGTGAAATACATGCACCGTCCTAGTTTGTCTAAGATATCAGTGATGTTCGGTATCGGATATCTATCGTCGACCGTTTTCTCGTTTAATTTGCGGTAGTCAATTACTAACCGCCATTTTTGTTTCCCCGAAGCATCTAGCTTCTTCGGCACTATCCACACTGGGGAGGTCCAAGGGCTGTTCGAATGACGAATAATCCCTTGATCTAGAAGTTTTGAAATTTGTCTTTTCACCTCGTCCCTGTGACAAAATGGATATCGATAGGACTTAGTGTGTATTGGCACTTCGTCCTTTGTTTTAATGTTATGTTTTATGGCACTCGTGAAGGAGAGTTTCGTGCCTTCCATGAAAAATATATCGTCATATTGAGAAATTATCTTAAAAAGTTTATTTTTCTCATCGTCATTCAGGTGATCAGTTCTGATTTGATCTAATAAAGCTTTCTTCCGGCGAGAATCCTGTTGAATAATATCTGGCCTTCTAGCCTCAAAGTTATTTATTTCGGGTTCGAACATATTGGATTTCAAAGTAACATTGCAAGCTTCATCAGAATAATTTGTAATTGGCATATGAATGTTAAAATTTTCTGCTGAGTACAATCCCGAGTGGATTGTAACATGGGAGTTAATTTTCAGATCATCTTCTAATAGAAAGTCACCGTTTGCGTCAGTGGGTATGGGTACAATTTTTGTTTCGTGTGCATTTAAATGTATGGATCTGCTGTCAGGGTATTTACGCTTCATTTTTATACTACCTTTGGGAAATTTTAATTCGTTATTGGAGGTGATAATATCTGCATTTAAATTTGTCAAAGATTCGTAGCCTATAAGGCCATCAAAGAAAGGGTGGAAATCAAAAATGAGAAATATTTGTTTTTGTGTATCAGGAATAGTAGAGAAAGGGTTCAATTCTACATATTGATTTATCGTATGCGTACCTTTTACATTTCTTACTGTGGTAGGTGCTGTATATCTGCAATTTGGAAGGTTTACATGTTTTTCTGAAATATAATTACGATTGCTCCCGGTATCTACTAGAAATTTGAGTTCACCTTTAGTTGTCTCTATGGTTATGTAAGGGATAAAATTGTTTATGTCGTTGCCTGTATACCGCTCACTTGTTGAAAATTTAGATCGTCAACATGTAGCTGTTCACTCTGATTCGTTTGAGGCTCAACGCTTTCTGCTGTCGGCTCGTGTGTCTCGACGGCGTACCTTGCTGAGTCATATTCTGCGGGTGGTTGATAATTGTAACATTCAGGGTATGGTTCGGGATAATAGTAATAATTGCTATCGTCGTATGGTTGCTCGCAATAATTTTCTGGATTATGTTCTAAGTGAAAATTTGGTCTATTCATGTAATTTATTTTTCTAGACCTGATGGAAGGATCGACTTCCATCGGTACTGGTTTTGATTGGGGATTGAATCTTGGGGCAAAAGAATTTTGAGTAGGAGGTTGTTGTCTTTGTGGAGTGAATGGGTTTGGATTAGTGTATTTTCTGAATGTGTTATTGGTAGCGTTGAAATTGAACGGTCTTGGTGGTGGATGGGAATTAGATGGGAATGGTGTTGGTTGGAAAAACTGTTGTTTAGGTGGGTGCTGTGGGAATTTAAATTGTGGATTAGATGTTGTTTGGTGTTGAGGTTTGGGTGGTACGGGTGGGGTGTGAGTCTTGAAGGGATTTCTAACGTAGTTGTAATTACTTTCCTCTGAGCATAATCTCAGAGCTTCTCGCATGCTGCTAGGAGCTTGCGCTCGGATTATTGGTCCTAAGGGCTCTTTAAGCCCAGCCAAGAAAACTTTTAGTCCTATTTCTTGGTAAAATAGTTTTTTGGATGCTCTGATGGCTCCATTTAGTTCGTTCAGACATAATTGGTTTAGAAGTAGGGATATAATGTTTGACACTTTACCATAAAATTCTTCCACAGTTCCTGCCTGTGAAAGCTTGAATAAGTCTCTCGTAAGAGAGACCTCATCTCGTTTGTCACTATAATGCGTGACGAGATTGGTTTTAATTTCGTACCAAGAGAGATCGGTGCCATACAGCTCAAGCACTGTATCTGCGTCTCCTGTTATTTTTGAGCGTATGGATTGCATCCATACGCTGTACATAGGAGTCCCACGGGCCTCTTCGAGTACGGGAATTATATTATCTATCGCTCGTAGAAATTGATGTAGTTTAATGGGATTACCGTCATAACAAGGTAGGTCCCTTAAGATATGCGGTGTTTGCAATTTTTTTAAAACACTCTCTGAGGGCGATTGCGTCCCTTGTGGAGCATTTCTTAATTGCTCGTTCAATTTTCTAAGAATTTCGTCCTTTTCTAGAAGGGACTGTTGGGCAGCTGCTGCTTCTGCCTGAGCAGTTTGAACAGCGTGTGCTGCGCCGTTTGCCTCAATCCCGAGATGAGCAATTTGATCATCTCGGTCGGCTAGAGCCTGTTGCAACTGTGCGATCTGTTGCTGAATGTTTTCCATTTTGTATTATTACAAAAGGTTTTATACTATTGGATTTAGTCTAAATTTACACTTTTCGATTCTAGTCACAAATCACTTTTCAACTCACAAATCACTTTAAGTCTAGATTATTTAGCTATGTAAACTTAATTCTAAGCACTCACCTGGTAAATCCTCCTTTCGTGTAGAGTCTGGCCCCAATGCACAATATTCACTTGTACCGCGATATTCGTTCGCGACTTGGTTCTGCGGATGATTTCTAAGTTTTTTCACCGTAAATCACACAATATTCTTTCGCGGACGCACTAAATGCAGATGAAAAGTCCTTTGAAACGATCCGCGCCGACTGCGCCACTTAAGTTGGTAAACCGGGAATTTCACTTTAAAAAAAAAGCTTACTACGAACTACACTCGCTTGATGCACGAACTGGAATGAATTTATTGTAATTATCAAAGACCTAACTGCCCTAGCTGTGTCCCTAAAACTGCTGACCTTGTGCCTAGCAACGACGGTCCTCCGGTGCTCACGTTGTCCAAACTGCCGGTGTGGCTATCTTGTGCTGCGTGGTTTCCGATGACGCTCCACTTCGATGTCGCCACCTTCGATACTGCTGACTTCGCGGGTCCGGTGCTACCATGGGTTGAGTGCACAGGTGCTGCTATGTTGGTGTTGATCGATGAGGTGGTATTTTCATGTTTAACTTATATATATATATATATATATATATATATATATATATATATATATATATATATATATATATATATATATATATATATATATATATATATATATATATATATATATATATATATATATATATATATATATATATATATATATAATATATTTTGGTATATATTTTATATGTATACTTCGACTATGGTAGTATAAAATTCCCTTACATCATCATCACAGTCTTTTTCCTTTCAATTATTTGTAATGTTGTTTGTACTTTCGTTTTGGGTAGGCGTCGCTTAATCGTTCTCACGATGAAACAAATGCATCATCTATAAAATTATATATTGTAGCTCATTTTACCTTGTCAACATGAAGAATTATGATTTTTTTAAATCTACTGTATCATAAACTAAGAATATTTGTCTCAGAAATTTCCTAGAAAAATATAATATTTTAATAGACGAGTTTTAATGGAACTTTGAAAGCATAACGCTTTTATAAGCTGGCCGACTTGCACTGTATCCCGATTTCACCTATGATCGAATTGAGTTTGCTTGACTGTCGGGATACGAACAATCAAATCTAGATTCAGAATTACTTAGTAAGTAACCGAAAATAAGTCCTTTATCTGATTTTCAATTCGTTCCGCTTTTGAAAAAACGGAATCTTACCAAATATTTTTGAAAAATAGTGAATGTCAATCAAAACTGACTTGATTCTTTTATGGAGTATCTTCATTGGACTTTTTATTTTCATATTGGATAAACGTTTTAAGTTTTTTGCTCCTATCCCGTTCGATGCGTCATGGGGTTCGCTTGGTTGATATGTATAAAAATATGAAAAATTATTATGAAATAGCTTGAATATTATAAAAATAATGAAAGACTATGTAATATATGACAACGTGCGTCGCATTCAGGCTAATCTAGCGTGCTGTGATCGACCATCGCTCGCCAGAGCATCTAGTTTTTTAGTGTATATTTCTCGTCTTTTATGTAGTGTGGCCAGATCGATTAATTTGGTTGACTATTGTACAATAGGTACATGTGATTTTTGTGAACCTTTTACAATCGGCGGTGCGAAAATAGTGACTTTAGTGACCATTTTTCCGAAAAATAGTGACTTTAGTGACTTTTGGATGTAAATAGTGACTTTTTAGTGACTAGACTCAAAATAGTGACTAAGTCACTAAAAAGTGACCTGCTACCAGCCCTGCACGTTGATTTATTTAAACCATGAATTCGTTAAGTTTGAATTTTTAAAGTAAAGATTTGATCAACAAAGGGCAAACGTATATTTAATTTGAATTAGTAAAAAGAATAATAAGACAAAAGCTAATAAAAAAAATGAACAGATGAATTGAAATATAAAGCTTCATTAACGTTTCTAAATTGTTGTAATATTTCAAAAAGAAAATGTAGAAAAACCTCCTGTATTGGCTAATGTATTTGTTTCCCTGTGTATCAATGTGGCATTAGTGATGATATAGTATTATTTGCTGGTATCGTATCTAAGTCAGACTCAATTTTATTGACAGATGGATGGACATAGATTTGATCCCGCCGACATGATGATTTTGTACACGGTAAGCGTAATCAGAGACGACAGCGTAGTGCACGCAAAGGTAGCTGGGATGCCATGTGAGTTCTTAATAGACTCTGGTGCCCAGGTGAACACAATTACCGAGACGTCATTCGAAATGCTACTGAGTAATGAAAGCTACAGGAGGGAAATGTTCAATCTTCGCAGTGGATCTGACCGGCCATTAAAGGCTTACGGAATGGCAAGTGGAATATGCATACTAGCAACCTTCGAAGCTTGTTTGTACCTCACAGACGAGCGGCCAACGCTGATAGAGAAGTTCTATGTAGTTAAGGAAGTCAACCCGCATAACGAAAAACAATTTTATATATATAGTCAAAACTATATTTCGAATTTAAGATATATTATCACATTTTATGTTATTGTTATCAAATAGTTTAATCTCGCTTTTACCATACAACCTCTACATTTACACATATTGTTGATGTATGCCATATTGTCATTGAAAGGTTTTTTATTGTCTGCACTCGGTCTGGATTACACACCAACTTTTTGGCATAGAGTACAGCAAAAATTTTGTTCGTGAAAATTGCCATTTTTTTATGGTAACCTAACTTAACCGCCTATTCAGCATATTGTTATTTGGTTTTTTACCATCTGAAATATTGTTGAAACTATATAAGAGATTGTTAGTTTATAGTTGTCAACTATAAAGGTAAATGTCGTAACAGTAACGGAAACGGTCGTCAACAAAAGGGAAATGGTCCAGGAATGGTTTGTGATTATGCGGGAAAGCACTACTTGGAAGAGCAACAGCTACTAGATACAGCGTATTCGTGCTAGGACTAAATGTACCAGTAGCAGAGAAACCTAAAGGTAGAGTGAATACTGGAATGAATGAAGTGGCATCTATTACATTAGACGAACCATTCCCAAAATTCAACGTACCACCAGTGAAAATCCACTACAACAAATCGGAACCACCACGCCGGAACGTCTTTGTGAATATACCCCAAGCAGTCAAACCGCGCGTGGAAGAGCGTCTTCGACAGCTAGTCTCCGCTGATATCATCGAACGAGTATCTGATGCTATGGACACTTCTTTTTGCTCCTCTTTGATAGTAGTTCCGAAGGGTAAGGAGGATATTAGGCTTGTGATCGATCTCAGGGGACCAAATCGATATATCCATTATCCATTATATCCATTCGCTATGCCTACACTCGAGTCCATTCTTGCTGATCTTGATGAAGCAAAATGGTTTTCGACTATAGATTTGGCGAACGCATTCTTTCACGTCGAGCTTGATATTGAGTCACGACATCTGACGAATTTTTTCACGGAATACGGGATGTTCCGGTGTGTACGTTTGCCCTTTGGGCTGTGCAATGCGCCCGACTTGTTCCAGGAAAATTTACAACGTAAAGTCTTGGGTGGGTGTAAGGGCGTTACGAACTATCTCGACGATATTCTCGTCCATGGCCGCACAAAAAAGGAACACGACGAAAATCTAGCAGTAGTGCTGGCTCGCCTAGAGAACCACAACGTCAAGCTTAATACTTCAAAATGTGTATTTGCAAGCCAAACGGTAAAGTTCATTGGGTTCGTACTCCAGAAGGATGGGAAGTTCAGGAAGAAAAGGTTAGCGCGTTGAAAAACTTTCGAACGCCAGCAAACGGTGCTGAAGGGAGTTCGAATTCTTGAAGAATGAGGCGCTAAAAGTCATCACTCGGCTGGGATACTATAACTCCTCCGATAAAATTGAGCTTTTTGTCGACGCTTCACCAGTAGGGTTAGGTGCTGTGCTGGTACAGTTCAAATCGGAAGGTACCCCTAGGATTATCGGATGTGCTTCCAAGGCTCTTACGACTGTGGAACAGCGTTACCCCCAAACGCAGAAGGAAGCGTGGGGGGTGGAGCGCTTCTCACCATACCTTCTGAGTAAATCGTTTATTGTACCGTGCGTGATGCAGAAGCGAACGAATATATATTCAACGGCACACATCGTTTGGGAAAGAGGGCTGCTACCCGAGCTGAGTCTTGGGCATTGAGCCTGCAGCAGTACGATTATAGTATTGAAAGAGTACCCGGACACCAGAACGTAGCGGATGCCCTATCCAGATTGATTCGGCAAACACAAGAAGCAGTCCCTTTCGATGAGGAGAATGAAAGTCATTACTTGTATGCTTTGGATGTGGGTGGAACGAAAATAACGTGGAGTGATATTGAAACATGCTCGGAAAACGATGTCGAACTACAGCAGGTACGCGAATCGCTTAAAAATGACAAATGGCCGAAGGAAATACGCAAGTACGAAGCTCAAAAACGAAGTTTGCACTACCTTGGGAGCATTGTCTTCAAAGATGATAGGACCGTTCTTCCAGCATCGCTCCGATCAAAGGTAATCAAGGCAGCTCATGGTGGACACTCAGGGGAAGTGGCCATGAAGCGATCCTGCGTGACTTTTTTTGGTGGCCCGGCATGTCATCAGAAATTTAGAATTTCGTGAAGAACTGTGAAACATGTGAATGTGGTCGAAGAAGAACCCACCGGTACAGCTATCCAGCAGAATCCTACCAGAAGGCCCTTGGGAGGTCCTTCAAATAGATTTCCTTTCGATGCCTAATTTTGGCTCAGGAGAATTTTTAATAGTTGTCGATACATACTCACGGTACATCTCCGTCATGGAAATGAAATCTACTAATGCAGAGTGCACAAACAACGCACTCAGTGAAATTTTCATAATCTGGGGTTGCCCACTTGTAATACAGAGCGACAATGGGCCACAATTTCAGAGTTCAACTTTCATTTCTTTTTGGGAAAACAAAGGGGCGAAAATCAAAAAGTCAATCCCATTGTGCCCGCAAACGAACGGTATCGTGGAGCGCCAAAACCAGGGCATTATAAAAGCCCTGGCAGCATCAAAGATCGAAGGTAACAATTGGCGAGAAGCTTTACGGAAATATGTTCATAACCATAATAATCTCGTACCACATGCCAGACTCTTAATCACCCCGTTCGAACTTTTGGTGGGATGGAGATATCGTGAAACATTTCCCAGTCTTTGGGGCCCTGCGAAGTCTATGGAGCTTGACCGTACCGACGTACGAGAACGGGATGCGGAGGCTAAGTTGGTGAGCAAGAAATATGCGGACAAAATGCATAATGCTAAGGACTCTAACATCGTTGTAGGTGACTTAGTCTTGCTATCCCAATATAAAAAAGGCAAGTGCGATCCCACCTTCTCGGCAGAAAGATACAGGGTTGTAGCAAGAAGTGGACCAAAGGTGGTAATTGTCAGCAAAGGTGGAGTGCAGTATGCTCGAAATGTCCAGGACGTCAAACTTTCTCCGTCTCCGGTGTTCCTAGATGATAACGACGGGAACAATCCGGAAGAACCAGGGAACAGCAATCTTGCATTGAATGAACAGCAGAATCAACAAGAAAGTCCAGAAGAATCTTCTGCAATGCTCTCTGCCGCAAAGCGTACCGTTCGAAAGCCAGCGCGTTTTGATAATAAGTATGTATATAGCGTTTTTTTTTTTGAAGTTTAATGGTTGTAAATGTACTGAAATATGGAATAGGCAGTTAAAGTAAAAACTACATTGAATAAAAATAAATATATGTTACCTACAGATACTCATCTTACTCGTATTCTTATGCCAGTTGAAGGATCCCAACCTTATGAAAAAGGATTCATCAGCATTTCCATCAAGATTTCCGGAACAAATATCGTTGAGTATACATCTTCCAGGGAATGACTGTCTTTTGCTTGCGTTTTCTCCTATTGGGAGTTTGTCTCCGACTCCGCAGCAAGTTATTTCGATTTCACCTTCTTTCTGCTTGAGAGTGGAAGCGATTTATTCTCTAAATCCTTGCTTACGGTACTCGGGCGTGTAGAGAATGAAATTTTCTTTGAAATCTATTCAGATTTGCTTTGTTGACAGAGCAAACAAAAATTGATAAAACCAGCAAAATCGATTATGATAAAAAGAAAACAAACAAAACTGTGAGTAAGATGGTCAGCCTGTGCACGCTGCTATAATTGTTACGTCCTTTTTACTTTTACTGTGAGCCGTGTATTGGTGCTGCCTCACTCACTCTCACAGTAAGTAATTTTTTTATAGCGTGATAATGCTCATGTCACGGCGGTCCAATGAAATCTATACAGGTGGAGAAGAAGTGGTTAAGTTGTATTAGTGTAATGCAAAATACTGTCATTGTGTTCGTGAGATCTTGCACAGCCTGTTTTTTGTAAACATGAGTGACGTAGATCTCCAAAAACATCAATTTACAATAGCAGCAAATCACAAGGTGGAAGGTTTATTTTCGGTAATTGGTGTAGTTTTGAAATGATTTCGGCTGAACAATGCCTTCTTGTGCACTAAAAGGATGCGGACAAAACCTAAACTTGCTTTGTTATCATTCGCTTGTTTATGGAGTTTTACGTCACTACCCGAAATTATGGATTGTTTACTCATTTTTCGTTACTAATACCGACAAGCACCATGCTCTTCTCTACCTGTTTAGACCTCATTGAAGGCGGTCAAGACCTGGAACACAGTTAACAGGTCTGTGCCACCAAAGGGGAAAGTAAACTGGCCCATGAAAAGGCCTACACGGAAAAATAAAATACTCTAAAACGTTTGTTTAAACATACGCTATTATGTCCGAAAATAAGGTTCTATTTTTACTAAAAATTTAATGTTGGCAGTAAATCTCAAAGCACAGACAAACAGATATAACAATTGTTAGTTGTTCATCGTGAATGTATATAACGATTATTTTATGTGTTTTTCTGTGGTGATAGTTTGGCCCAATAACGTAAAAAAAAATGCAAATGTTGACAAGGTAAAATGAGCTACAATATATAATTTTATAGATGATGCATTTGTTTCATCGTGAGAACGATTAAGCGACGCCTACCCAAAACGAAAGTACAAACAACATTACAAATAATTGAAAGGAAAAAGACTGTGATGATGATGTTAGGGAATTTTATAAATACCATTACCAAAAACTAGTCGAAGTATAAACGGACTCATAACAATATATATATATAAATATATATATATATATATATATATATATATATATATATATATATATATATATATATATATATATATATATATATATATATATATATATATATATATATATATATATATATATAATAGTGAAAATAAGGAGAAAAGTAAAAAGGACATAACAATTATAGCAGCGTGCACAGGCTGACCATCTTGCTCACAGTTTTGTTTGTTTTCTTTTTATCATAATCGATTTTGCTGGTTTTATCAATTTTTGTTTGCTCTGTCAACAAAGCAAATCTGAATAGATTTCAAAGAAAATTTCATTCTCTACACGCCCGAGTACCGTAAGCAAGGATTTAGAGAATAAATCGCTTCCACTCTCAAGCAGAAAGAAGGTGAAATCGAAATAACTTGCTGCGGAGTCGGAGACAAACTCCCAATAGGAGAAAACGCAAGCAAAAGACAGTCATTCCCTGGAAGATGTATACTCAACGATATTTGTTCCGGAAATCTTGATGGAAATGCTGATGAATCCTTTTTCATAAGGTTGGGATCCTTCAACTGGCATAAGAATACGAGTAAGATGAGTATCTGTAGGTAACATATATTTATTTTTATTCAATGTAGTTTTTACTTTAACTGCCTATTCCATATTTCAGTACATTTACAACCATTAAACTTAAAAAAAAAAACGCTATATACATACTTATTATCAAAACGCGCTGGCTTTCGAACGGTACGCTTTGCGGCAGAGAGCATTGCAGAAGATTCTTCTGGACTTTCTTGTTGATTCTGCTGTTCATTCAATGCAAGATTGCTGTTCCCTGGTTCTTCCGGATTGTTCCCGTCGTTATCATCTAGGAACACCGGAGACGGAGAAAGTTTGACGTCCTGGACATTTCGAGCATACTGCACTCCACCTTTGCTGACGATTACCACCTTTGGTCCACTTCTTGCTACAACCCTGTATCTTTCTGCCGAGAAGGTGGGATCGCACTTGCCTTTTTTATATTGGGATAGCAAGACTAAGTCACCTACAACGATGTTAGAGTCCTTAGCATTATGCATTTTGTCCGCATATTTCTTGCTCACCAACTTAGCCTCCGCATCCCGTTCTCGTACGTCGGTACGGTCAAGCTCCATAGACTTCGCAGGGCCCCAAAGACTGGGAAATGTTTCACGATATCTCCATCCCACCAAAAGTTCGAACGGGGTGATTAAGAGTCTGGCATGTGGTACGAGATTATTATGGTTATGAACATATTTCCGTAAAGCTTCTCGCCAATTGTTACCTTCGATCTTTGATGCTGCCAGGGCTTTTATAATGCCCTGGTTTTGGCGCTCCACGATACCGTTCGTTTGCGGGCACAATGGGATTGACTTTTTGATTTTCGCCCCTTTGTTTTCCCAAAAAGAAATGAAAGTTGAACTCTGAAATTGTGGCCCATTGTCGCTCTGTATTACAAGTGGGCAACCCCAGATTATGAAAATTTCACTGAGTGCGTTGTTTGTGCACTCTGCATTAGTAGATTTCATTTCCATGACGGAGATGTACCGTGAGTATGTATCGACAACTATTAAAAATTCTCCTGAACCAAAATTAGGCATCGAAAGGAAATCTATTTGAAGGACCTCCCAAGGGCCTTCTGGTAGGATTCTGCTGGATAGCTGTACCGGTGGGTTCTTCTTCGACCACATTCACATGTTTCACAGTTCTTCACGAAATTCTAAATTTCTGATGACATGCCGGGCCACCAAAAAAAGTCACGCATGATTCGCTTCATGGCCACTTCCCCTGAGTGTCCACCATGAGCTGCCTTGATTACCTTTGATCGGAGCGATGCTGGAAGAACGGTCCTATCATCTTTGAAGACAATGCTCCCAAGGTAGTGCAAACTTCGTTTTTGAGCTTCGTACTTGCGTATTTCCTTCGGCCATTTGTCATTTTTAAGCGATTCGCGTACCTGCTGTAGTTCGACATCGTTTTCCGAGCATGTTTCAATATCACTCCACGTTATTTTCGTTCCACCCACATCCAAAGCATACAAGTAATGACTTTCATTCTCCTCATCGAAAGGGACTGCTTCTTGTGTTTGCCGAATCAATCTGGATAGGGCATCCGCTACGTTCTGGTGTCCGGGTACTCTTTCAATACTATAATCGTACTGCTGCAGGCTCAATGCCCAAGACTCAGCTCGGGTAGCAGCCCTCTTTCCCAAACGATGCGTGCCGTTGAATATATATTCGTTCGCTTCTGCATCACGTACGGTACAATAAACGATTTACTCAGAAGGTATGGTGAGAAGCGCTCCACCCCCCACGCTTCCTTCTGCGTTTGGGGGTAACGCTGTTCCACAGTCGTAAGAACCTTGGAAGCACATCCGATAATCCTAGGGGTACCTTCCGACTTGAACTGTACCAGCACAGCACCTAACCCTACTGGTGAAGCGTCGACAAAAAGCTCAATTTTATCGGAGGAGTTATAGTATCCCAGCCGAGTGATGACTTCTAGCGCCTCATTCTTCAAGAATTCGAACTCCCTTCAGCACCGTTTGCTGGCGTTCGAAAGTTTTTCAACGCGCTAACCTTTTCTTCCTGAACTTCCCATCCTTCTGGAGTACGAACCCAATGAACTTTACCGATTGGCTTGCAAATACACATTTTGAAGTATTAAGCTTGACGTTGTGGTTCTCTAGGCGAGCCAGCACTACTGCTAGATTTTCGTCGTGTTCCTTTTTTGTGCGGCCATGGACGAGAATATCGTCGAGATAGTTCGTAACGCCCTTACACCCACCCAAGACTTTACGTTGTAAATTTTCCTGGAACAAGTCGGGCGCATTGCACAGCCCAGAGGGCAAACGTACACACCGGAACATCCCGTATTCCGTGAAAAAATTCGTCAGATGTCGTGACTCAATATCAAGCTCGACGTGAAAGAATGCGTTCGCCAAATCTATAGTCGAAAACCATTTTGCTTCATCAAGATCAGCAAGAATGGACTCGAGTGTAGACATAGCGAATGGATATAATGGATAATGGATATATCGATTTGGTCCCCTGAGATCGATCACAAGCCTAATATCCTCCTTACCCTTCGGAACTACTATCAAAGAGGAGCAGAAAGAAGTGTCCATAGCATCAGATACTCGTTCGATGATATCAGCGGAGACTAGCTGTCGAAGACGCTCTTCCACGCGCGGTTTGACTGCTTGGGGTATATTCACAAAGACGTTCCGGCGTGGTGGTTCCGATTTGTTGTAGTGGATTTTCACTGGTGGTACGTTGAATTTTGGGAATGGTTCGTCTAATGTAATAGATGCCACTTCATTCATTCCAGTATTCACTCTACCTTTAGGTTTCTCTGCTATTGGTACATTTAGTCCTAGCACGAATACGCTGTATCTAGTAGCTGTTGCTCTTCCAAGTAGTGCTTTCCCGCATAATCACAAACCATTCCTGGACCATTTCCCTTTTGTTGACGACCGTTTCCGTTACTGTTACGACATTTACCTTTATAGTTGACAACTATAAACTAACAATCTCTTATATAGTTTCAACAATATGTCAGATGGTAAAAAACCAAATAACAATATGCTGAATAGGCGGTTAAGTTAGGTTACCATAAAAAATGGCAATTTTCACGAACAAAATTTTTGCTGTACTCTATGCCAAAAAGTTGGTGTGTAATCCAGACCGAGCGCAGACAATAAAAAACCTTTCAATGACAATATGGCATACATCAACAATATGTGTAAATGTAGAGGTTGTATGGTAAAAGCGAGATTAAACTATTTGATAACAATAACATAAAATGTGATAATATATCTTAAATTCGAAATATAGTTTTGACTATATATATAAAATTGTTTTTCGTTATGCGGGTTGACTTCCTTAACTACATAGAACTTCTCTATCAGCGTTGGCCGCTCGTCTGTGAGGTACAAACAAGCTTCGAAGGTTGCTAGTATGCATATTCCACTTGCCATTCCGTAAGCCTTTAATGGCCGGTCAGATCCACTGCGAAGATTGAACATTTCCCTCCTGTAGCTTTCATTACTCAGTAGCATTTCGAATGACGTCTCGGTAATTGTGTTCACCTGGGCACCAGAGTCTATTAAGAACTCACATGGCATCCCAGCTACCTTTGCGTGCACTACGCTGTCGTCTCTGATTACGCTTACCGTGTACAAAATCATCATGTCGGCGGGATCAAATCTATGTCCATCCATCTGTCAATAAAATTGAGTCTGACTTAGATACGATACCAGCAAATAATACTATATCATCACTAATGCCACATTGATACACAGGGAAACAAATACATTAGCCAATACAGGAGGTTTTTCTACATTTTCTTTTTGAAATATTACAACAATTTAGAAACGTTAATGAAGCTTTATATTTCAATTCATCTGTTCATTTTTTTTATTAGCTTTTGTCTTATTATTCTTTTTACTAATTCAAATTAAATATACGTTTGCCCTTTGTTGATCAAATCTTTACTTTAAAAATTCAAACTTAACGAATTCATGGTTTAAATAAATCAACGTGCAGGGCTGGTAGCAGGTCACTTTTTAGTGACTTAGTCACTATTTTGAGTCTAGTCACTAAAAAGTCACTATTTACATCCAAAAGTCACTAAAGTCACTATTTTTTGGAAAAATGGTCACTAAAGTCACTATTTTCGCACCGCCGATTGTAAAAGGTTCACAAAAATCAACCAAATTAAACGATCTGGCCACACTACATAAAAGACGAGAAATATACACTAAAAACCTAGATGCCCTGGCGAGCGGTGGTCGATCACAGCACGCTAGATTAGCCTGAATGCGACGCACGTTGTCATATATTACATTGTCTTTCATTATTTTTATAATATTCAAGCTATTTCATAATAATTTTTCATATTTTTATACATATCAACCAAGCGAACCCCATGACGCATCGAACGGGATAGGAGCAAAAAACTTAAAACGTTTATCCAATATGAAAATAAAAAGTCCAATGAAGATACTACATAAAAGAATCAAGTCAGTTTTGATTGACATTCACTATTTTTCAAAAATATTTGGTAAGATTCCGTTTTTTCAAAAGCGGAACGAATTGAAAATCAGATAAAGGACTTATTTTCGGTTACTTACTAAGTAATTCTGAATCTAGATTTGATTGTTCGTATCCCGACAGTCAAGCAAACTCAATTCGATCATAGGTGAAATCGGGATACAGTGCAAGTCGGCCAGCTTATAAAAGCGTTATGCTTTCAAAGTTCCATTAAAACTCGTCTATTAAAATATTATATTTTTCTAGGAAATTTCTGAGACAAATATTCTTAGTTTATGATACAGTAGATTTAAAAAAATCATTATTCTTCATCAATTATCATCAATTATTAAAGTTTATTCTGACTTTGTTTGACTGCTTTTAAACCGAATATTTTTTGGCAGAGTTGTAAAACTTGTAGAGTAGAATTTGATCTAAAAATTTTTGATAAAGTTTACGATAAGCATACTGAACTATTTCAATGAAATTTTCTAAGGTTTCTTCTAGAGGGAAGAACAACTCATACATCTAATGTACGCTGATCTGGAAAGGTTGGTGCGAACCATCGTCGGTCGAGTTTGTAAGCCCAATGTGTGGCCCGTGAATATTTCACTTTCAGGGGACTTTTTCGACAATATTGAGAACTTGCTACCTGCGGACAAAGTTTATGTTGGGGATGAAGCAAAGGCAGAGCTGGTCAAATTAAAGGAGATCGACAAAACTCCACTTTTTCAACAATGCAAATAGGCATTACGTTGCTGCTGGTAACCACGTAATCAAAAAATACAAGGTATACAGCCCCATTGGGTTGTTCGGAATGATGACGTAGAACTAAGCCATTTGGATGGTGCAATGCAATGTTCTTTGAATTAACTCTTTCTGGCCTAATTAATACAGGAAATTTGGTGAATTCTGATTGATTTGGTGCTCAATAACATAAAATTATTGAATTTGTAACTTTGTATAGCCCAAAACGCTATAGCTACTACTGTAAATCTCAAGTTATGTACTCAAGTTTGGATGACCTAGAACATCAGAAAGTTATCAAATAATGACTGTTGACCTTCCAAAAGGTTCATTCAATATATTTGAATACATATCGTAACCTTATATACCCCTAAAAGCTACTGTTACAACTTTTGATCTGAAGTTCTGAACTCAAGTACATTTTGGATGACCTAGAACATCCCACAAGGATTAAAAAATATTTAACGTTTATCAACATGAATTTAATAATACGTATGTATATGTACAATATTCTAAAACAACGCTTCATTTTTTCTTCCTGAACGTCTTCATGTTCAGAATGTTCTAGGTCAATTACGCCTTAAACTCATATGTTTTTTTTTTTATATTTTCGAGATAGAAGAGTTTATGGAAAACAAATTTGCCAAAGACAGTGTGCAACTAGTTCTCAACGGTCTCACTTACTTCGGCCGGATCAATATCAGGCTCCATCTTGTCAACAGCGGCGATGCTTTCTGGTTTTACTTCCGATGTTCTGATTTCGTTGTCAGTTGAACTCTTAAAATTACGTGATGCACCCGTGCTTCGACAAGCTCTTCGGATATGTCCTGTACGACCGCATCCCAGGCACGTTTTATCTGCAGCGCTGCATGCTGACAGGAGGTGATAGACGCTGTTGCATCTCCAGCATCTGTCAGGATCTGAACCTGAATCACCTGTTGGTGCTCGGCGACTTGTCCCGTTACCGCCAGTAGCACGAAATCCTCGGGTTGGGTTGAACCGATTCTGCGTGAGTTAATATATTGGTACCTTCCTAGCCTTGGATTGAGACGTGAGGTCGAAGCTCGCTCATTAACCGAATAACCTGCGCTCACTGGTGCTACTAGTGCGGGCTCCTGTTTGCCATGGTTTTGTTTAAAAAATTCTTCGTTGATTCGTATAGCTTCGAGTTCTCGTACCTTATCGACCAGGCTTGAGAATGTTCCTTTTCGGCTAAGCATTTTCAAAGCCGCAACGCGAACTTCCCTGCACATTGCGTGCTTCGCTATAGTTCCAACTATTTCTTCGAACTCCTTATCCTCCGCAAATTCGCATAGCCGTGCAGTATCACCGACTCGAGTAATAAACGTCAGACTTGACTCATTCGGTTTTTGTTTCATCATCGCCAGTTTTCGTCGTTGCAACATCATATCGGATCCTGACCCGAAATGCGATCGCAGCCGATGCATTGCATTGGAAAATGGTTCAACCGCTGCATCTGGTGAATCATTTTGAGATTTGGTGTTCCGAAAAATCTGCAGCAACTGTGGTCCTGCCTCGATTTTGAAAACGGTAAACTTCGTACCCTCATCTTCCACGCCGGCAAGCCGCATCGTGTCCTCCAACAGCTCTTTCCAAGCCTCATACGTAGAACGGTAGATTCCATCATCGCCCTCTAGTGGTTTGAACTCAGGAACGTGCACAGACGACACTGATAGTTGATTCACCGATGACACGAATCTTGATTCTTCCAGGTTACCAAGTGATCGTGCCACCCGCTGGGTACTTGATGGGCCTATGGCACGGACGAAAGCGATGCTGCCATCTTCACTCGTTGGAGTTTCAGGCGTAAAATGTGAACCCTCCATTGGCGATCTGAGAGCTTCCTTCTCTTCATAAGCTTTTAGATGCTGCTGCAGCTGTTCAATTAGCGCTTTACCTGCTTCAACTTCCTGTCTCAAATCCTTCACTTGTTCGTTATGATCAGCTGAACAATTTTCTTGTGATCCTTCTACATATAGTATAGTGGGAGCGTACGGAATAGTTTTCTTCGTTTTCAACTTTTTAGACGCCTTTTTTCTGTAAATTAACATAAAATACGTTCAAAGTTATGAAAAAATATTTTCCTGATCTTGATCAGTTGTTTTAATCATTTCATTAATTGGAATACGCAATCAAAGTAATGATGAATAATCGCCGTTTTCATTTAGATATGTTGAATTATTGAAAGTAGTCTATATAAAAACTAGTCTTTTTGGCTAACATCTCATAATTCATACACTGATAGGCAAAATAAAGTGCCCACCTCATCGTTTTTTCAATTTCTCTCATTTACTTGGTTCAAATTAAAGTAAACACACTGTATTTTTTTATTATCTTATTTTTTATATTCTTTTTAAATTTCACTTATGGAATACTGAAAAAAAAGGAGATTTACTTAAAGAAAAAAAAATCAATTTGTGTTGAAAAAAAAAACAGTGACAAAATAATGATGAATGATGAGGCTACAGAAAACATAAATTATAGTAAAATAAAAGCATTTCAATAATTGATGTGTCCTCCTTTGGCATTCAGGACCTCCTGCAGGCGCTTCGACATGCTCTCGACCAGGTTTTTTAGGTGCTGTGGATCTAGCTCTTCCCAGGCGCGCTCCAGGGCTTCAAAATAGTTATTTTTATTGGTAACACCAGTTTTGTCAACCCTGGCATCGAGAATCGCCCACAAATTCTCGATGGGATTGAGGTCCGGGCTTTGTGGAGGCTATTCCAGCGGTTTGATCCGACAAGACCGGAAGAAATACTTGGTCTTCTTGGCAGTATGCTTCGGGTCGTTGTCCTGCTGGAATACGAACTTCTCTTCAAGGCCCGTCTGGATCAGCGAAACCTCCAGAAGAACCGTATGTCGAGGCTGATCAGTCCACATGATTTTCATCAAATACCTACCACGAGCCAGGTTTTGTGTCAATTATTCTTATAATTTTATGACTTATCCATTCCGCAAGAACATACATGGTGATGTTTAATTTTTCGCATTCCAGGTCATGTGATAGCCTGATTTTTAATATGGCGGATGCTTGACCTTTCGCAAGCCAGATTAATTAGTTAGTATTTTTCTTTGTAGCAACCATGCCGTGCCTGTGCCTGACCTTTCGCAAGCTATGCTAACTGAAATCTTTTGATATATACATATATATATGTATATGTATATATATATATATATTTTCACCCTTTCGCAGTGCCTGGGTCAATGGTTTAGCTATTTTCGCAAAATCACGTATAAACTTGCGATAGTAGCCTAAAATGCCAAGGAAACCTCTAAGTTCCTTTTCATTTTTCGGTAGTGGCCACTTTCTGATAACTTCTAGTTTATCAGGGTTAGGCCTGACTCCATCACGTGTTACAATATGTCCAAGAAAGGCAACTTCCTTGTGTAAAAATTCACTCTTATCAAGTTGAATTTTCATATTGTATTTCCGGAGAGTATCAAAAATTTTCCTCAAATTGTCGAGGTGTTCTTTAAGGCTCGTTGAGAACACGATGATGTCATCCATGTAAACCAGGCATCTGACACCTATATGTTCTCGCAATATATTATCCATGACGCGTTGGAACGTCGATGGAGCATTTTTGAGGCCAAAAGGCATTCTCAAAAATTCATAGTGCCCGTTCTCGACACTAAAAGCTGTTTTCTCAATATCGCTCTTACTAACCTCGATCTGATGAAAACCAGATGCAAGATCGAGAGTAGAGAAATACATACAACGGCCTAACTTATCGAGAATATCGGTTATGTTAGGTATGGGATAACGATCGTCAATCGTTTTCTCATTCAACTTCCGATAATCAATGACAAGACGCCATTTCTTTTTGCCGGATGCGTCCAGTTTCTTAGGAACTATCCAGACGGGTGACGTCCACGGGCTGTTCGAAGGTCTAATAATACCTTGGTCGAGCATTTTAGAAATCTGTCGCTGAACTTCCTCTCTGTGACAGAAAGGGTAGCGGTATGATTTCGTGTGAATTGGTATGTCGTCACGTGTTGTAATTCTATGTTTGATTGCGTTTGTGAAGGTCAATTGCTGTCCTTCCATAAAGAAAATATTATCGTAGTCTGCAATCATTTTTAATAAGTTGGTTTTTTCTTCGATATTTAAATGATCAAGTCTCAACTGATCAAAAAGTGGTTTTCTATTAAACTCGTTTTCCTCGTCTTGAGTTGGTTCCTCTAAAGAGAAGTTATTAAGTTCGGCTTCCAGAGGCTCGTCAATTTCTAATTTTGTAGGTTCATTTTTCAGGTTTGTTACAATTGCAAGAAAACGTTTATCTGTACAACTGTAAATTCCAGTTGGTAGTAATATGTCTGGGGTTAAAAGAATATCATTCTCGAGAAAAAAGTCTCCGTCATTCAACATTGAAGGTAGACTCAACACTTTAGATTCATTGGAATTAAATTGAGCCACTGTTTTTTCTGGGTATTTACGTGACATTTGTATTACGCCAGTGGGGAATTTTAGTTTATTTTCTGTTGTCAGAATATCAGCTTTCATCGTACGCAAGGTTTCGTATCCGATGAGGCCGTCGAAAAAATTATGGAAGTCAAACACGTAAAAGATTTGTTTGTTCGAACCCGGTACGCTTGGAAATGGGTTGAATTCTGCAAATTTATTAACAAGATGCGTACCTGATACATTTCTTATTCTCATGGCCTGTGTGAAACGGCACTTTTCATAATTAACGTGTTTTGTACTGATGTAGTTTTTGTTTGCACCAGTGTCAATCAAAAACTTCAGTGGTCCTTTGCTAGTAAGAATTTTTACATATGGTAGGAAATTATTTATCTCTTCCTTAGTACTTCCGCCATTAAATGAAAATTTATCTCATCGGTATCACAAGCTACTTCTTCATTCCTTTCTAATTCTGCTGAACCCGATATACAAGGGATGGGTTCAGTGTCGGGGGCTTCGTCATAATATTGATGTGTTTCATCGTATTCGTAGTGGGGCTCATAAGGCTCATAAAAATCTTCACCCTCATGATAGTTTATCACGCGGGGTCTATTTATATAATTTATCTGCTTTGACCTTACAGATGGATCGACCTCCATGGGTGTTGGTTTTGGCAGCTGCATTGGTCTCGGTTCAAAAGCATTTCTTAGTTGCACATTAGGTGCATTATTGAAAGTGGTTGGAAATTTTCTTGGTGGGACTTGTGGTCTCGAATTAAAGTTTTGTGCGGGAAAATAGTTCCGCTGTGGCTGATTAGGGAATTGATAATTTTTGAAAGGTTGGGGTGGTTTGAAATTAAATTTTTGTTGTTGGTTTGGGATTTGGAAGTGTTGCTGTGTTGGTTTTGAAGGACCTGGCAACATAAGTGGTTTGGGAGGCCTGATTGGCTCCGGTTTGTTTAGGCCAAACCTGTTTTGAAAATTTCTTTCTTCCACACACGCATCAAATGCTTCTTTCAATTTCTTAGGCTGACGTGCTCTCACGTTACCGCCAATGGGTTCTCTAAGCCCAGCTAAAAACACTTGTAGTGCATTTTCCTGATGTGTTTTTGTGCGATCAGCTCGCAGATTTGCATTTGTTGTAGAGATATTTGTATGGTTGATAAGCAGTGAAAGGACGTTCTGCACTGAACCATAAAATTCCTCGATGCTACCAGTTTGTTGCAACTGGAATAGCTCTCGAGTAAGCGTGACTGAATCTCGCTTATCGTTATAGTAGGCGATTAAATTTGCCTTTATTTCATTCCACTTTAGTGGGGTGCCGTGAATTTCCAGTACTTGGTCGGCATCTCCCGTAATTTTAGCCCTTATAGATTGCAACCAGACCTCTTCGAACGGAGTGTCTTTCATTGTATCTAAGAAGGGAAGTAAATTTTCAACTGCTCGGATGAATGCGTGCAGCTTCACAGGGTTACCATCGAAAGACGGGAGTTCCCTTATTGCTTGAGGCGTTTGCATCGCCTTTAGCACTTTTTCGGCTCGTTGGAACATTTCGTTTGTTCGCAAAACTTGAGCCTCCTCTTCTTCTTGGTTTGGAACTGAATTATTCACTGGTTCCATTTTGAGAAAAAGGTCTCTATTTAAAAATCTATTTAATCACAATTTCACTAATTACAAATTATTTAAACAATTTCACTAATTTCACTTTTTCGGATTTGGAAAATTGAGAAAGCACTATAGTATTTTTTGATAGGTAGAGTAGAAGTAAATAGGTAGATAGTTAATTGAAAATTACTCACCGTGACAATCCGATGTTCGCTCGGGCTGGCCTGCCTGGCTGATGATGTAGATTTCTTCGAAGGGAGTTGGTCCGATTCTGCAAAGCTCTTCTGTAGAAATGGTTCACTACACTGCGATATTCACTCGCGGCGACCCGAATGGTGGAAACTATTCACTACTTCTGAACTTTTAAACAAAACCGATCCGCACGACTGCGCCAATTAAGAACTCATTTGGAGTTTCGGGGTTTTTAAAAAAGGTGAACACTGAACTACACTATGTGAAGGTAAGACTAATAATGATTTTATTGAATGATCGAAATTGGTTGAAACCTACCAATGTCCCTAAAAGTCCTAACACTGCAATTCTCAGCTCAGGTGGTCGGGTTCGTAGTCCAAGTCGATGTCGCATGTTGTTGTCCTACTGTTGTCATGTGCTGCGTCGGCTGTCCTGGGTGCGTTGGCTTGTTATTATCCGGTGGCCTCGATGGGCTCGGTGTCGAATGTGCTTACGGTTGCACGTTGGTTATTATGTTGATGAGCTGTTCTTTGGTGACGGGTGATGATGTGTTGGAAAGTTGAATGGCCCTCGTGTTAACTTATATATATATATATATATATATATATATATATATATATATATATATATATATATATATATATATATATATATATATATATATATATATATATATATATATATATATATATATATATATATATATATATATATATATATATATATATATATATATATATATATATATATATCCGCGGCTCCAAAAACCGCTGCATAAAAAATTTCACGCCAATAGGTTCTATTTTTGTTGCATTTGTATAATATCCCACCCCCTTTCAGAGAAAGGAGAGGTCTCGAAACACCATAGAAAAAAGTTCCGCCTCCAATATTCCCACATGCCATATTTGGTTTCATTTGCTTGATTAGTTCTCGAGTTATGCAGAAATTGGTGTTTCATTTGTATGAAAGCCCCCCCTTCCCGAGGGTGGGGTCTCAAGTCCATCCCAGGCCCCAAAAACCACTGCATACACATTTTCACGCCGATCGGTTCAAAATCTGTTTCATTTGTGTGAAAGCCCTCCCTCTTCGAGAGGAGGGAGGGGTCTCAAATCACCGTTAAAAAAATTTTGCCTCCTGTTTGCCATATTTGGTTTAATTTACTTGATTAGTTCTCGAGTAATGCAGAAATTTGTGTTACATTTGTATGGGAGCCCCCCCCCCCTCTTCTTTTCAGAGGGGAGAGGGATCTGGAACCACCATTGGAACCTTTCCCGGCCCCAAAAATGCCTGCATACAATTTGCCACGCTTATCAGTTCTATTTCTATTTCATTTGTATAAGAGCCTCCCCTTCCACAGGAAAGAGGGGTCTCGAACCATCATTAGAACCTTCCCTGGCCCCAAAAACCTCTGCATATAAGTTTTCACGCCGACCGGTTCAATTTATATTTCATTTGAATGAGAGCCCACCCCCTTTCAGAGGTAGGAGGGGTTTCAAACCACCATAGAAAAAAGTTCTGCCGCCAAATATCCCACATGCCATATTTGGTTTGATTGGCTTCATTAGTTTTCGAGCTATGCAGAAATTTGTGTTTCATTTGTATGGGAGCCCTTCCCTCTTTTCAGTGGGGAGAGGGGTCTGGAACCATCATTAGAACCTTTCACGGACCCCAAAACCCCTGCATACATATTTCCACGCTGATCGGTTCTATTTCTGTTTCATTTGTATGAGACCCCCCTCCCCACCTTACATAGGAGGGAGGAGGGAGGGTTAAGAATCTTCTCTGGCTCCAAAATCCTTTTTATACAAATTTTCACGCCGATCGGTTCAATTTCTGTTTCAGTTGTATGAGAGCCCACCCCCTTCCAGAAGAGGGAGGGGTCTAAAAGCCCTGTAGAAACAGTTCTTGCCATTGAAAACTTCCACATGCCAAATTTGGTTCCATTTGCTTCATTAATCCTCGAGTTATGCAAAAAAAATCTGTTTCATTTGTATGAGAGCCATCCCTTTCTCATAGGGGAGGGGTCTCGAACCACCATTGAAACATAAACATAAACATAAAATTATCGATAGTTTCGCCTGTGTTAGAGACATGTTTCACAATGTTCTGTTTGTTAATGGTAACGTTTAGAGCCTCCGACAAAGGATCTACAATGTTCCGTACACCCTCCCATTCGACGGCGTTGAATGGGGCATTGTGACAAGTCACAATTTTTATTAGGCCACCCACAACTTTTTGCTTAGACACTCTTTCAGTCACCACTTCTTCACCTTTAGTGCGTTTTTTACCTCGAGCAGCGATTTTAACTTCGGAAATCTCCTTCCCCAACATCAACACATTGTAACTCTCCGGATGAGAGTTCTTGATGTGGTGCAAGCAAGGAGGAGGGTGTTGGGTAGATATTTTGGTTTTGATTTTTAATTGTGATTTGTCAACACAAACGTTTTTGGACTAAACTTACAATTAAGACCCGGGCTACAACAAAGATCCCCGTTCTCGGAACGAAATATGTTTCGAACTTTTTCGGACACATTTTCTTTGTCCTCTTTAAAAACTGTAGAATCCATTTTTTATTTTCCAAAACAACACAACGCAACAAAATGCACTGAGGAAATGCCACAAGGAACGGAAATTACTGATCGCTCGAATATTGGAAGCACAATTGCAAAATCTTTGATGAAACGTATGCAATAAATAGGGGAATGTCGCTAGAAACGGACCATGGTTGAAAAGATGAACACTAGCTATTGCAAATCAAATTATTTTTAAGAACAAATTAATTATCTTATGATATTAAAACAACATGCATGAAATATTTTAGTTCATGTTAACAGAACAAAGTGAAATTTATTGCAAATCGTATGTTTTTCATTAAAACAGTAGGTATCCATCTTCCATCTTTACCAACTATCCCCTATCACTCGTCAAAATTTTTGGGAGAGAAAGAGGGATAAAACTAAACATTGTCTCTTTTCGGTAGATGCAACATGTGACATTATTGAATTTATTTTTGTTGCATACAAAGCAACATACAAACAACGCCTTGTCTCTTGCCTAAATAACAATCGGATGTTGTGAAACATTAATATCTTGATTCTACTCCCATGCAATTTGTCATTATTGTGTTGAGTATGCAACAATGATAAAGATACAATATTTTTTGTCCCAACATTGAAAAGTTAGGACAATGTCTTTATCATTCATGCATTCACGAATTTTGATTCAGAATGGAACTGCTCGAAAAATTTGACAACGAGAACTGCCAGAAATACTCGCTCCCAAATATAAATGTGGCTAGAACAGAACGTTTTTAGAATTGGAACTCTTTTTTACTACGCATATCTAATTCTTATTTTTGTCATATAAAATTCTACAGAAACGACGGAACTGAAGAATACAACAATCTACGACAACAGCTACAAGAGATACGCGTTAATTTTGAGCCTCACAATAATCGAACAATAATTACTTCGACATGGAGTTTTCATAAGGACATGGAGTTTTGCAAACGTTAGCTTCTCCCGCAAATTGCTTGAGAATGCTAACTTAATCAAAGTAAATTACCACGACGATTGTACAGAAGAAGAGTCCCCCTTTACAATAGAAGTGGTAGTTTACTTGAGCGAGTTGATTTTAGAAAGTGGGACAATCAGTCGACTTGCCCGCAATGCGAATCTCAAGTGGTGTGTAATACGGAGAGAAGTGGAAGTTGTAAAATATTCAACTTTGTTGCTCACGTTAAATCGCACCAGATGAAGTGCCTGAAACCTGCAACAAAAAGACGAAAAACTACTCTTGAATTAGAGCCGTTGACCGGTTTAGGAAAACCTGCTGGCTTGGATTCACTTGCTCGAAATAATCAAAACAAATTTGGACACTGTTGCCAGAAAAGAAAAGGGTAGCTCGCATCTAAATATCATGGCTGCCAGACATCAATATCACTGCTCGCGATTCGAGTAAAAATCGGTGACGATGACACGCGATAACGCGATGAATTTCGCGATTCATAATACTGTTGCGATTAATGGCGATAGTGGGAGCGATGGTTTTTTTTTTGCGAATTTGATAAGGATTTGCAGCGATCCAATGTGCAATCGCAAAGTGGCGTACCCCTCGATATTAGCTATGTTTTGGCATAATTTATTTATTGAATTTCCTCCCCCAAGCTGAATGCTCGAACATTTCTCTTAACACTGCTCATGAGATCTTGGGCGTGGCTTTGTCCATCTTCCTTACACAATTTCTCCCAGTTTTTCTTCAAAGCTTCATCGGTTTTGAATGTTTTTCCGCTTTTCTTCAACTTCTTCTTCATTATCGCCCAAAACTTTTCGATCGGACGAAGTTCTGGTGTATTTGGCGGGTTCGCCTCCTTCGGGACCACATTAACGCCCTTCGCTTCGTACCAATCCATTACAGGCTTGGCGTAATGGCACGAAGCGAGAGCCGGCCAGAACAGCGTGGGACCACGGTGAGAGCGGAGGAAGGGCAGCAAGCGCTTCTGCAAGCATTCCTCTCGATAAATCTGCCCGTTTATGGTGCCGATTGTAACGAACGGCTTGCTGTACCGTCCGCACTCGCAGATCGCCTGCCACAACAGGTACTTCTTCGCGCATTTGTCCATTTTTCTCTTCCGGAACTTTTGCGGAACCTCCATGGCCGGGGATTTGTTTGGTGTCCGCCTTGATATATGTCTCGTCGTCCATGACGAGACAGCCTGGCTTGACCAGCCACTCACGGTACAGCTTCCTCGCACGCAATTTGGCCACCGTGTTTTGCTTGTCAGTCCGGTTTGGCGCCTTCCTGACCTTAAAAACACGTAGCCCAGCCCGCTTCATGGTCTGCTGGACGATCCACTTCGACAAATTGACCTTTTTGGCCACGTCTCGGGTGGAAAGGTTCGGGTTATTCTTAAAGTACTGCCTTATCTTCCGCGCCTTCTCTGGGTATTCCGTTTTCGGTTTTCGGCCGTTTCCAGCGCCCCGCTCGATGGTCTTCGTTTCCTGGAACATCTTCACAACGCGGAACACGGTGGACTGGTGGATTCCAAGCCTTTTGCCGATCCATCTGTGCGACTGACCAGGATTATCGATCACCGCGCCCAAGATTTGCTGGCGTAGCTCTTTTTGTATCGAATGCATCTTGAAAACTATTTGACAGATCGCAACAAATTTTGCACACATAAACATAACACTCTACGCTAGTATTACCCAAAATTTCATTAATTTTTACCCACGCGATAAAAAGTTACACCCAAAACAAAGTGTCGCATTTTTTCCGAGTCCAATCTTTAAAGCAGTGCAAGGAATCGGAGCAGCAGATAGACTTTTTAGGCATACTTTTCTTTATATATAATTCAGATCATCCATGGAGTTTCCAGGTTTTGTAAAAAAAAAAGCTCGTGGCTATGATACATTTTCTAAATATTTAGGTTTATAACAGATGCGCGGATCCTTCTGCAATTGCAGTAGGATAGAAGTTTGCAGACATGTGTATTTATTATTATCATTTTGCATTATAATATCCCTTCACTATATTTTGTATACTATTCTAAATGACATTGCATATTGATTTTACATTTTTATCATTATCATTACCATTTTTTTTTTTCTTAACTCGGATTCTCATTATTAATTCAAATATTATTACCTCGGATCGTATGGTACGGTATGTCCACGCATCCTTCTTCCCCTGTAGATTCACAAAATGCGCTGTGGTTCAAATCTATTCATTTGAATCCAATTCATTTTACAGAATCTTTTTTTGCGGTTAATGCAACGCAGTAGGCCTGGCCGCTTTGACGCTTGTATGATGTCTTTGATGTGCTGCAAGCATCAATATTGACAAAAAAGATAATTGGGCGTCATCTATTATTATTATTATTCTTATTATTTCATTTTCGTCAACAGATAAAAATGTTCATCCCAATGACCCTTTAAAAAATTAAATTACATACGAAAATTAACAAAACTTAACAAAGACATATACGGAAACAACGCTTATTAACATCACGGGATACATTAAAATCAAACACATTATAGCAGCTGTTGAAAACGCGGCACATGCTTTGCACAGGTTCGTGTTTTCCGTAGTTGGTCCTTGAGTGCCGGAACACGAAGAACTGTTGTAAACGGAGATTTCGTCGTCGAGTGTTGATGGTCAAGAGATCCAGTAGAACGGAACAATCAACATTTCCTTGAAGCAGATCACCAATCAAACACGCTTTGGCTACCATACGCCTACCTTCCAACAGTTGCAGGTTGATGAGCTTGCACCGGCTTTCATAACTTGGCAATCTGCGAGGGTCTTGCCAGCGAAGATGTCGCAAAGCAAAGCGTATAAACCTTCGCTGAACAGCTTCGATCCTCTGGACTGCGTTTTGGTAGAAAGGGGACCAAACGATGGCACAGTATTCCAAGAAAGGGCGAACCAAAGAGCAGTATAATGCCTTCAGACAGTAAACGTCCTTGAAGTTTTTTGCGAAGCGGAACATAAATCCTAGCTGCGAAGAGGCCTTGGAAACAATATACGAAATGTGAACCTTGAACGACAGTTTGGAGTCGAGCATTACTCCCAGATCCTTGACCGTTGTTTCTCGTTTCAAGCGCGTACCTCGAAGGATGTAGTCGTGAAGATACATCGCACGTTTTCGGCCGAAGGAGATAGTTGAGCATTTGGATACATTTAAGGACATTCTGTTGATTCGGCACCAGTTATCGAACACTTGCAGTTCCTGCTGAAGAAAGTGGGCCTCTTCCGGACATTTTATGACGTAGTACAGCTTCAGGTCATCCGCGTAGGATAATTTCAGGCATTTGAGGAGCAAGTTCACGTCGTTCATATATAGCAGGAAAAGGAATGGGCCGAGGTGGCTACCTTGAGGAACGCCGGATGCTACCGGAAAGCTAGATGAGGCGTAATCGGCAATCTTCACGGACATAGTTCTACCAGTCGGGTATGAACGGAGCCAGTTCAACAACTGATCGTGAACCCCCATATTGCCGTATTTAGAAATGGCAATCTGATGGTTCATTTTATCGAAGGCCGTAGAGAGATCTGTGTAAATGGCGTCTACTTGATGACCGCGTTCCATTTCGCGCATGATGAACGATGTACATACGGTTAGATTGGTCGCCGTCGAGCGCTTGGGCACAAAACCGTGTTGGTCTGGAGAAATAGTCTGTGAATAGTCATTGACCAGCCTTTGGAGAACAATTAGTTCAAATAGCTTGGATACAGAGCTTAGTACAGCAATCCCACGATAGTTGGCGACGGACCGTTTGCATCCCTTCTTGTGTATTGGGAATACAAATGACTCTTTCCAGCATTCAGGAAACTCGCCAGAAGTTACAGACAAATTGAACACCGTAGCTATGGGCGCAGCAAGCGTGTTTAGGCAACGCTTCAGGACAATTGAAGGAATACCGTCAGGACCGCATCCAGTTGAAGTTTTCATCTGCTTCCCGGCTGAAATCACCATATCACTATGAATAGTGAAAGCAGAGCCAAATACAGACATGCGGGGAACATTGCTAGTAGCCGATTCGAGGCTCTCGGCGTCCAGAATTTCGTCGCAGAAGACACTGCTGAACTGCGTACGGAACAAGCTGGCGATATCTACGATAGTGTCAGCTTCAAGAGTGCCATCAGTCATAGTAGAGGTTAAGCCGGTTTCTTTCCGTTGTTCGTTCAGAAACCGCCAGAAGCTTTTCGGGTTCGTTTTGAGACGACTCTGCAATTGAAACTGATGGGCGTTGTACAAGCTGTTATTGAGGTATTTGTAATCGTCGTTGGCGCGAGCGTAGTTTGCCCTCGTGGAATCGGTGCGATATCTGCTGTGTTTCCTCAAAGCAGCCCTTTCAACTCGTTTCAAGTGTTTGAGGTCAGCATTTGACCAGGCAGGTTTGGGAGGCTTACGGTTGATTTTCTTAGGCACGAATTGATCGACGGCGTAAAGCAAAATACAGCACATAGTCGAAGCAGCAAAATTTGCATCCCCGTTTGCAAGAGTCGTGTTCCAGTCCACGTCGGCGAGAAAGTTGTTCATTCCCTCATAGTCAGCATGGTTGAAGTCATAATAAACATTTTCGAAGTTGTCATGGAAGCGGTACTCAGGATTTAATTCCAGCGTCAGTAGCAGAGCGGAATGGTTTCTGCAGCTTTTGACAAGCGGTGCCGGAGCTTGAATGACAGAACATCTTTGACCCAGTTCTTCAGTAATGAAGCATAGATCCAGCAAACGATTGTTGTTATTCGGAATGCCGTTAACTTGCCGAAGTCTTGCGGTAGAATAAGCATCAAGCAAGGAGAGAGATGCTGGTCTGAATGACGAACATGAAGTATCTGGATAGTGGAAGCCGTTAGTATCGACATGCCATGAAATCGTGCTGAGGTTGAAATAAGGATACTTGCCTTGGATGGCAGCTTGGAGAGCCCTGTCCCCGTCGCTAGACCCAGAGCCGGGACGACTTTTACGGCTGGAACGGGCAAATACAGCGTCACTGATACCGGTAGTGGGAACAGCTGGGCTAGGAGGGTCCAGGGCCTCCATATTGCTTTGTGACGTGCGTCCCAGACCGGTTGAAGTGGCGGTCGATGTGTGTTGATGATGAGCGGGCTGGTTGGGCATAATAGCGGCGAATTACTGCAAGCATCAGCATGCCAGGAAGCGGCACTGGAAATCGGGAAAGCATCAGGAGCAGAATACCTTGGATAACACACATACTTGCCTGGAAGTTCAGGTTGGGAGACCCTCCCCCTAACTCCGACCACAGGACCGGGATGGCTGGGATGGCAGGAACAGATGCTAGATAGATGATGAACATCGATTGGCACGACTGGGTCGGAGCGGTTGAGGGCTCCCGTAATGCCTTGCAGTGTGCATCCCGGTTTCGTGAAAGTTATGGTATCCAACGTAGGATGAAGACGGCGGTTTAATTCAAACGAGGTGTTTTTAGAAACCCCTGTCCGGATTTCTTGTCTTGGTAGTTGACAAATTCTCGAAAGAAAATCCCGTCTGGCCATGTGTCGGCACTGAGAGCCACCTCACGGTACTTTTCGTCGACTCTAATTTTAAACGAAATGAATCGCATAGCCGTTAGATCAGCGTCTTTCTTCACTAACTTTCTAACCTCGATCGGTCCGTCGATCTAACCCAATTATTTCCAGGATGCTTTCTCGTACTGGCTGCGTTTGTATTAGATTAGATTAGATTAGATTAAATTAGAGATTTCAGCTGTGCCATCACATAAAATTCACAAAAACATGCCTTTTTTGTACGAATTAACCAACCTTACATCCCCCTCCTTCTCCTCCCCGCCCCTTAAATTGGTTTATGGATAGTCGAAATGCCCGTACCTTGGACTTAACCCTACCCATCATATCCTGTGGCAACACTTGCGCCATCTTTGTTAAACACTTTCATACTCTTTCTTCAAATCCTTGTCGTTTTTGAACACCTTCCCTGTTTTCCGGAGCTTGCCCTTCATAATCACCCAGAGTTTTTCTATTGGGTGAAGTTCTGGCGAGTTTAATAACAACATCTTTGGCTTCATACCACTCCTCGCGTAATAGCACGATGCCAGATCCGGCCAAAACATTGTGTCACCTTCGTTCGCCCGGAGGAAGCGCAGCAGGTGCTTCTGGAGGCATTCTTCTTTACATATTTGGCCTTTAATGGTGCCGGCGTTATGTACGGCTTGCTGAATTTGCCGCACCCATAGATCGCCTGCCACACCAAGTACTTCTTGGCAAATTGGTCAATCTTTTTCTCCTGGACTATCCAAGCGGGACTTGCCGACGAAAAACGCAAGGCCAGGGATCTGCTTGGCGTCCAATTTAATGTACGTCTCGTCGTCCATTACGATGCAATCCGGCTGCACCAACCACTCGCGCTGTAGCTTCCTGGCGCAGGAATTGGCCACCGTATTCTGTTTCTTGGTTCGGATTCCTTACCTTGAAGACATGAAGTCCGGCCCGCTTCATTGTCTGCTGGACGAACCAGACGGAAGAATTGACCTGTTTGGCCCCGTCCCGAATCGAATGGTTCGGATTGCGCTTGAAGTAATCCCTCGCCTTCCTTGCGTTCACGGGGTGCGTCGTCTTCGCTTTTCTTCCATTGCCAGCTCGCCGCTGGGTCATCTCGGCTTGCTTGAACGATTTTATCACACGGGACACGGTCGAATTGTCGATTCCCAACTGTTTTGCGAGCCCTGTGGGACTGGCCTGGATTTTCCACGACCACGCCCATATTTTTTTGTCGAATCACAAAAAAAATGATTGGAAGCCATCTCAATAGCCACTTGACTGATTGTGACGAAATTTTGCACAAGTAAACATTACACTCTAAGCTAGTTTTACCCAAAATTTCATCAATTTTTACTCATGAAAAGGTAAAAACAAAAGAAAGTGTTGAATTTTTTGCGAGTACAATCTTTAGTAGCTGTTTTAATCTTTAACTTTCCTAATGAAAATCACATTGAAATTACGATAAAATCTATTGTGAAACTACGGTGAAATAAATGGTTTATACCATAGATTCTATTATTTTCAACGATGATTTAACAATTCAACTTATTGTTTTCCCCCATATGATGTATTGAGGATGACAATATGATATCAAATCAAACATCATATGCTTTATCGCCAAGGAAAGCCTCCAATCCTATCCAATTTCCAACTTCAGATGTCTAAGAAGGTACACTCAGCGAAATAAACTTGCGATATTTATGGGATTGCATTATGATTATTTGCAAAAAGAAATCAGTATGAATTTCATAAATTTGCCTTATAAAATATAATGATGATGAAAAAATAAAAATATGGAGCAACCTGGATTCGATCCTTGAACGTTGAGGTTATCGGTCCAGTGACACTAGTATATATCAACACTTGTAATCATGAAAGCTTAAAGGTGTACAAGAACAACGTCTTGTATAACAAAATCCATTCATAAGTCAGCCTTATGAAATTCCAAAGCAACGTTCATTAGTTGAACCTTATGAAATTCTTAAGTTTATTTGCCTGAGTTCTCGGTATTTTCTTAAGAAGACAAATCAACACTTCCCTCCAATCCCTGCTGATAATAAAGACTGGAACGCGCAAAAATTGGTCGACAAGAAAATCGTTTCTTACAGTCAAAATTCATAATACAAAAATCTTCTTATTTTTCTTTTGGTAGTTCAATTCATATATGTAAAAGAAAAAATGTTCGTTTATTCTTTTGGTATGCTAAATCCGAACTGCCGTGCCTTCCGCTTAACCCCGTTCCATTTGTTAAGAATTCGAATATTTGTGCACATCCCTACGAGTATAACAGATTTATCGATCTATACCATTACACAATACCTATATCTCTCTTATCACCCATCCGTCTGATATGTGAGCGAAAGATCGTTGCTAATAGTTCGGAAAACCAATCGGGATCTGTGCGTATTATATAACCAGTATAGAATAGTCAGATCGAGTTAGTCAAATAAAGATCCCCAACCAGATCATATCGTCTATCAGACCGTTGCGTCAATTAAATCGTATTCAGATACCGAGGCAATCTAGTTCTTATTTCGTACATAATAAATTGGTCCTTCGAACCGGATCGATTGGTTTCGGTTTTATTGCATAATTGTCGGTTCGCGTCAGTGCCAAGTGCTTGCCGTGAAGAAATTCACATTGTAAATTTCACTAGTTGGTACATATGGTACATTCCGTTTCGCGCCGGTCGAAGTGAAGTACCGCCGTCGTTTGCGTACTATCGTGTCTGATGCGAGTGTCGTGGACATAGTGTGTGAGAACAAACTCACAGTGCATGCAAGTGAGCAATAAAAAGAACATATCGTACTATCAACGCCGCAAGTGATATCTATCGTTTACAACGGAACCGAAAAAATTGACAAAAAGTGCATAATCGTGAGTGTGACACCAAAGCGTGATCTGAGTCGACCGCGTGTTAAGAAGTCAGCGTGGCTTGGGTCTTCACAATAGGATCGGAGATAATAGCCATCGTCACAAAAGGCGCTATTCCAACGACCTTTGCATTGAAGCTAATTAATGAGGTAAGCGAGTAGAAGCATGCGACTAACCCTTTCGTAAATTGAATGCCATCGCGCTGAATAGAAAAGAAGGATTTGAGCATTTTGTGAGATTTTGAGCTGTGCGGTTGACGATTTGCGAAAGGAACTAACACGAGGTGGTGGAAATATTTCCCGCGAGAAAATAAAGCTGTTGGTGGTTGAAAAACAACCAGGATTGATTTTTGCATCACACCGACGAATCAAACGTTGGTTGTGATCGGACGATTTTTGTGTTTCTTTCCGTGAAGTTTTACAATTGAAGTGGAACAATGGCTCCTACTTTGAGGGCGTTGAGCAAGCAAGAACGTTTCTGCTTCGATACTCTTAACAACGTGGCCAAGTTTATTGAAGGCTACGATGAATCTCGGGATAAGGGTCAGATCGCCGGGTGGATGGACCGTTTGGAGGGAATTTTCGAGAATTTTTTGAAGGTCCGTTTAGAAATCGACATGATGCAGGATGAAGAGTCATCGACTGCTGACGATGACGAAAAGGCCAGTCGTACGTCACGGGATAAGTTTGAAAAAATCTACGTGTACGTGAAGGGGTTTCTAGTAAATGCCGAACGGAAAGCTAACCCATTACCAACCATCAGTCCGGTTGTAAACTCTGCTGGTTCGAGTTCCAATCGCACTAATCCAATGGCGCGAATAAAACTTCCCGAAGTTAAGCTTCCTTCTTTCGACGGATCAGTTACTGAGTGGCTGACATTCCGAGACACATTCAAAAGTCTCATTGATTTGAATCCCAACCTATCTGATGTGGACAAGTTTTCCTATCTTGTCGCATCACTAACAAAAGAAGCAAAACGAGTAGTTGAGTCTATTGACATTACCGAGGCCAACTATACAATAGCGTGGCAATCACTGACAAGACGGTTTGACAATAAAAAGTTAGTGGTGAAAACCTACTTGGACACACTTCTTTCCGTGGAACCCTTGAAACGGGAGAGTTATGAGTCTCTTTCTCGACTCATTGATGATTTTGAACGTAACCTACAGATGATCGAGAAAATGAACATCGATACAAAGGGATGGAGTGTCTTATTGGCACACATTGTATGCTCGCGCCTGGATATGTCAACACTGAGACAGTGGGAAAATCATCATAGTTCAACAGACGTACCCAAGTACGAGCAGCTCATGGACTTTTTGCGTTCTCATTGCACCGTTCTTCAATCGATCACACCCGGCAAACCACGTGTCACCGAACTCCCCCGATCTGATCCTGGACGAATGCAGAAATCCAAGATTAGTAGTGTCCATTCCATCGTTAGCACCTCTTCGAAGCCATGCCTCTTTTGCAACCAGTCTGTCCATTCGCCATTCAAATGTGAGGTCTTCCGCAAGCAACCAGTTTCTGAAAGGTATGATTTAGTGAAGAGAAAGGCTCTCTGCATAAATTGCCTAGCCGTAGATCACCAGGTTAGAAACTGCCCTTCTGGTGCATGCCGTGTCTGTAACCAAAAGCATCATACGATGCTCCACCAACAAACTTCAAATCGCAACCCAATCCAACCCCAAGCTACAAAACAGCATCCAAGCCAAACCGCCATCAATCAATCTCAATCTCAAATCGCTAGACCAACGTCGTCTGACATAACCAAGACTTCCTCGCAAATTCCTCTCGCCGAACCACAATCCTCATCTACGGGATCACTCAGTCATTGCTCCACCTCTTTGGTTACCAACGTTCGTCGAATTCCATCGACCGTTCTGCTACAGACGGCTCTCGTGAAAGTCATCGATTCATCCAGGAACATCATGTGGGCTAGAGCTTTGCTTGATCCCGCCTCGCAGCTGAATATCATCTCCGAGTGTTTAACCCAACGCTTGCAGGTGCAACTGGTCAAGGAACATCACACCATCGGAGGAATTGGGCAGTCATCTATCGCTTCCACCCAATCCATCCATGTTCAAATCCAGTCGCATTGCCGCATTTTCCGTACCCAACTTAAGTTTCACGTGCTAAAGTCTGTCACACGTGAGCTGCCTTCGAATTGCATCGATATCACCGAATGGAATTGGCCTTCAAACGTCGTACTAGCTGATCCCAACTTCAACAAACCAGCTGCAGTGGACATGATCATAGGAGTAGACGCTTATTATGACCTTCTTCTCGATGGATTCATTCGCCTTGGTCCTGGTGAACCTGTATTGCAGAACACTTTACTTGGCTGGGTCGTATCCGGCAGGGTAGGCAGTCGACCAGATCCAGAAATCGTTAGCATTGTCCATGTGTGCAGTCTGGAAGAGCAACTATCCAGATTTTGGGAATTGGAGTCCTGTCAGTCCCACAGTACCATGTCTGTGGAGGAATCAACTTGTGAGGCACATTTCGTAGCGACTACAACGAGAACTGACTCAGGTCGGTTCGTAGTCGAACTTCCAAAGAAACTGTCCGTTCTATCACTGATGGGTGACTCGTACGAAATCGCCAAACGCCGTTTTTTGTCGGTAGAACGCCGATTGCAAAGCAAACCCCAACTCAAGGTTGCCTATTCCGCTTTTATCGATGAGTATCGAGTATTACGGCACATGAAGGAAGTCACCGATATTTCACAACCCACCATGTATCAGCCATACTACCTCCCACACCACTGCATTGAGCGTCCCGATAGTGTTACCACTAAACTTCGGGTTGTTTTCGACGCGTCTTGTGTAACGGATAGCAACATTTCTCTCAATAACGCACTAATGGTGGGGCCCGTTGTACAAGGTGACCTGTTCTCCCTCATTCTGCGGTGGCGAACTCATCGGTACGTTATAGTGGCGGACATTGAAAAGATGTACCGCCAGATTCAGATGCACCCTTCCGATCAATGTCTTCAGAGAATTCTTTGGAGAGACGACCCGTCGGAGCCCATCCGTACGTTTGAGCTAACGACGGTGACCTACGGCACTTCTGCTGCGCCATACTTAGCCACTCGATGCCTACAAGAAGTATCCAAGCTGGGTCACCATTCGCATCCTATGGCAGCCAAAGTTGTAGGAGAAGATTTTTACATGGACGATCTAATCACTGGAAGTAACACTGTCGAGTCTGGAAAAAATTTATGCACTCAGCTCCTTCAGCTCCTGAGTTCCGTTGGATTTCCACTACGTAAATGGTCATCGAATTCACCGGAAATTCTGAATCATATTCCTGAGTCACTCCGAGATGAACGGAACGTACTAGGTCTCGATCCAGGAGCTTCAATCAAAACTCTCGGATTGAAATGGGAACCAAGGTCCGATTGTTTTGGTTTCCACGTCCCAAAATGGAAAGAAAACGTCAGCGTCTCCAAGAGACAAATTGTATCCGATTCATCCAGTCTATTCGACCCATTAGGTTTTATCGGACCGGTGGTAGTAGTTGCAAAAATGTTTGTGCAGCAACTCTGGCGAAGCAACCGATCGTGGGACGAGCCCCTCGAAGATGAGCTTCAAAAAAGCTGGCTACAGTTTCGAACCGAGCTAGCGTTAATCGAATCGATTAACGTACCGCGTTGGGTTGTCCCTATAGTCAACCCGACATTTATTGAATTACACGGTTTTTGCGATGCTTCTGAGAAAGCCTATGGAGCCTGCGTCTACCTTCGTGCGGTGTCCTCGAGCGGCGAAATATCAGTGCATCTTTTAACCTCCAAATCCAAGCTCGCACCACTGGGAAATAGCAAGAAACAGAAAAAGGTATCTCTAGCTCGGCTGGAGCTTTCGTCGGCGTTACTATTGAGCCATCTGTTCCAGAAGGTCCAAGAAGCACTCAACCTACAAATGAAGTACATTTTTTGGACCGATTCTATGATTGTTCTCCATTGGATTTCGGCAGCTCCATCCCGCTGGAAGACTTTTGTGGCGAACAGAGTGTCGGAAGTACAGCACCTTACCGAAGGTGGGCTGTGGGCACACGTGCCTGGAATCGATAACCCGGCAGATATAATTTCCCGCGGAATGCTGCCCGCGGAACTGAAGGATTGTGTGCTCTGGTGGAATGGTCCACCGTGGCTCAGTCAGCCGAACCGATTTTGGCCTCCTTTAGTTCGCCCAACTTTCGAAGATTTGCCCGCAGAAGAACTCGAAGAACGATCCATTGCGCTTCCAATACAAGATCATGCTCCAAATCCGATCTTCAGCCTACGATCATCGTATGCTGGTCTAGTGTCTCTGGTGGCATACCTTCTAAGGTTTTGCCATAATTGCAAACAACGAAACTCTAACGACCGGAAAACCGGTTCTCTCCAAGTTCGTGAATACAAGGAAGCGCTCAAGGTATTGGTCCGTCAAACACAGCAAGATTTATTGAAGAAAGACATTGAAGACGTAGCTACCTGTGGCGAAGTTGGATCCAAATCTAGACTAAAATCTTTAGCGCCAATCTTACAAGATGGCATTCTGAAGGTTGGTGGTCGCTTACGTAATGCACCTGTTCCAGAATCCCGTAAACACCCAATGATTCTTCCATCAAACCATCCGTTCACGAAGATTATAGTTACGTACTACCATCAGAAGCTTCTGCACTGTGGTCCACAATTATTGATTGCCAGCCTGCGGGAACACTTTTGGCCATTGAGAGCACGCAACTTAGCTCGGAAAGTGGTGCAAGACTGCATAAAATGTTATCGTTGCAAGCCAACCGTTCAAGAGCAGCTGATGGGTGACCTGCCTGCCGAACGCGTAACACCAACACATCCGTTTTTGAAAACCGGCGTAGACCTTTGTGGACCGCTCTTCTATCGGCATCTCGGACGCAAGACACCTCCGGTAAAATGTTACGTCGCAATTTTCGTGTGTCTTGTCACCAAAGCAGCTCACATCGAATTAGTTGCGGATCTTTCAACGAATTCCTTTATTTCCGCCCTGAAACGGTTCATCGGCCGACGCTCCAAACCGGCAGTCATCGAGTGCGACAATGCGAAAAACTTTATAGGAGCTTCCCGAGCGTTAGCCGAGCTGCTAGCGCAATTCAAGTCGCAACAACATCAACACACCGTCACCTCATATTGCCTGGAAGAAGGTATTGAATTTAAGTTTATACCGCCACGCTCGCCAAATTTCGGGGGCCTCTGGGAGGCCGCCGTGAAGTCGTTTAAAAAACATCTCAAATCAACAATCGGTACTACAGTTCTCTACAAGGACGACCTCGAAACACTGCTCGTCCAAATTGAGAGTTGTCTAAACTCAAGGCCCTTGACACAGTTGTCCACGGATCCTGAAGACCTTGAGGTTCTTACACCGGGGCATTTTTTGGTCCACCGTCCGCTGATAGCTGCTGCTGAACCATCGAACGAAACCATACCCCAGAATCGTTTGGATCGCTACCAACAAACACAAGAATTTGTTCGACGAATTTGGAAACGCTGGAGCACGGATTACTTGTCCGGCTTGCACCCGCGTACCAAATGGACACGCCAACGTGATAATGTTGCGGTGGGAACATTAGTGCTACTGAGAGGAGGAGAATTTACCACCACTGCGGTGGTGCCTTGGTCGTGTGATTCGTGTCTTCCACGGCGACGACGGAAACGTCCGTGTAGTTTCAGTAAAAACAAAGGGTGGTGAATTCAACCGTGCAATCAGCAAGGTTTGCGTTCTTCCCATCCAACGATCAACAGTCACTGATGAAGCTCACCCTAACACATAACGTCGCTTAACCCCAACGGCGCGTATTGCGTCTTTTGTTTTGTGCCGTCCCCTTTTGTAAATTGCAAAACTAATGCTTACTATCGTTCCATGCTGACCTGCTCCAATCGCCGAGATGTTGCGTTATGCTATTGTGGTCATCCGATCACTCCTGGTCCTTCAATCAACTCGCAACGACGACATCGATGATCCGGCCTACACGTCCCATCGTCAACCGAACGAAAACTCAACACGACCGATTATCAATGACATCTGAGGTCCCACCGTCGTAATCGCTTAGTTCAGTCATCGTCAAAGCCGAAACCTATTCAACATTTCGTCAGCACCCGTGAATGATCGAACGTCCCATGAAAACGCCCATACTCGATGAGTGCAGGAAGGATCAATGGCCCATTGACCGAGGAGAAGCCGAAGCAGTTGTCAACAAACCGAACCGTGATCGCCGATCCGATGAGTCACATGGTATGACCCGATGCGTCACATGGTCAACGTTTCGGCAACCACATCTAACAGCGACTTCGAGACCGAAAACACGAAGCATACATTGTTTAGCATATAAGAAATGAATTAGATTAGAAGATTCAATAAGCCGCCCCGTCTAAGATTAAAATTGAATTAGTATTGGTAGATTTGTATTGAAAATCACACTTTTCAACGGAGGCCGGCATGTTAAGAATTCGAATATTTGTGCACATCCCTACGAGTATAACAGATTTATCGATCTATACCATTACACAATACCTATATCTCTCTTATCACCCATCCGTCTGATATGTGAGCGAAAGATCGTTGCTAATAGTTCGGAAAACCAATCGGGATCTGTGCGTATTATATAACCAGTATAGAATAGTCAGATCGAGTTAGTCAAATAAAGATCCCCAACCAGATCATATCGTCTATCAGACCGTTGCGTCAATTAAATCGTATTCAGATACCGAGCCAATCTAGTTCTTATTTCGTAGTAGTTTAAAGGCTATAAGGAGATAGACAATAAAGTGATTGGGGGAAGGGTCGTAATTTTTATGAGTAAACAAAAAAAATTTGGGATGGTTGAAAAAATGATTATAATGTCAGTTACATTGTTTATTGACGCAAAACATACTCATACATTTTCCTATTTTCAAATTGCAAGCCAGAGACATAACCTGAAACGTTTTCATGGCAGTAAAATAGACTATAGCGGAGGATGCCTGCAAATATAATTACAAAATAAGTATCAACTACTAACAGAAGATTTCAACTAAACGTGCATCCTCCTGTTGTAGTCTCTCGGTATTTTTTTTTCTATTTCCACGTGACAAAAAACACACGATTTTTCAGACCTTATCAGTCAGCTAAAATAACCGAGTTTTTCGGTAGACATAGCCGTCGAGGAATTCGACAAAACTTTTTCATTTGGGCCTAACTGACAAACGTAAGTTGACTAAAACATACGGATCAACGGTTGTTCTATTTCATCCAAGAACTTCGCGGGGAAAACATTTTCATATCCACAAACGTAACCGAATAAACTAGTTGATGAAAAAGGTTCGAATTTGTCTGGGTCAATCAACAATGTTAACTTGGGTTCAAAGCATGTTCAGTGACAACCAAAAACCTCTAGGAGTACAAATATTTAAGTGAACAGGCGCACTAAACGAACGCTTTCGATTAAAGAATATTCTAGACCAATCAGATACTGATGAATCCTAAAATGTATAATTAAACCACGTGGTCTGTTTGTAATGTGTAAAAACGATATTTCTCTATCTAAACTGAATCAAATGTTGAACAGATAATTCAGGTAATCATAGAAATCCCTGGGATATAAGACAACAGATCCACAAACCACAATGAGCACCAGTTCAAGGCAAATTGGCGTTTAAGGTCAAATAAGGGGGACACCGGTACAAAATTTGGAAGATGTTAAGATGTTAGGTAAAGCCCGACTGTGCACAATTCGAAAATTGGAAAAGAAATAAAGTTGGATCATTTATATAATATAATCAGTGCACACTCCATCATGTTTAACCAATTTTGACAATTCCACCCTCTATACTTAATGAGGGTAAACTTATAGACAATTGGAGACAAAGACGCGGAAATAAGAATACGCAAAATTAATGTGCTTGTTGTTCATTATGATAGTTATTTTTGTATTCTCCCATGCACGGAGTAACGATCTATAATGATGTTGTTTAAGAAGGAAAGAAGTTATTTCTTGTTGTTGTTTATTTTAATATTTCTAATTTCTGAATATGTTTTAAAATATCTAGCAGTTGGTATCCATATTATTTACGGATAAATAAACAGGAGAGAGCAAAACCAAAGTGTATAATAACCCTTGAAGAGAACCCCTCATTTTCTATGCAGAAACGGCTACCATATGTTGAAGATAATGCTAAATCAGTAACGATGTCCTGTTTAAATCTAGTAGAATTGGTAGCACACCATTTTCCCTTGGTCGTCATTAAAGATCATAGTCTGGAGCCTCCAAAAGCCGATAGAAAAACTCTGAAGTCTAGCTCCAGACTGTAATTTGGTTTCCATCTCTTAGGATTTGTGTTAAGCTCACCACCGCAGTATTGCAGACGTGTTTTCTTCAATTGGCATCCAGAATGTAGATCCTGAAGAATGTCGTAGCCGCAGCTGGGTACGTTCTCGACATGTACGAATATATACAGTCTTAAAAATAATGGCTTTTACGCGTGACGTTATCCCTACTATCAGTAAATATTTTAAGACTTTAATTTAAAAATGGCTCAGTTTTCAGTTCATTTGTATGTATTCTGAAGTATATGTGTTCACATTAAATTTAAATTATTAGAGCTGCCAAAAATAGACTGAACAATTGCATAGATATTTGAACGCATTATGAAAATTATGTACTTATGATGGTATCTGTATCTTCTTGTAAAAACTGTCGAAATATTTAATGGTTGACAGCCATTACCATACCATAAATATTGAAAGGCGCTGCCTTCATACAAAGTTGAATCATATTTGTAACAATCTTCCAGTTTGAATTCATATCAACAATCGTGTTATTATAAGACAGTTTTTAATTTTTTTTCATCAAAACGCTTCAAATTCTTATAGCTTGTCAAGTTTGGATGTGAAATGAAGTGTGGACGATTGTGAAGTACGTTTAAAAAGTGTACGTAAAAACGTGTTGGATTTAGGAATGTAGTCAGATTTTATGAATCACAACCAATCAAATCCACCGAAACCTGTTTGAAAACAGTGTCCAGACGAGAAATTTAAGCTCTTTTCCAAAATTTATAAATCATTCCAGAATCACTAGAAGAAAAGGTATGTAACTGTTGCACACAAGTAGAAATAGCTTGAAACAATGTTCAAAATAATCAATAAAACGAAGTTTTTTTGATCAATCACTTATTCCTTTTATTTTCGAAAAAAAAGAAAAGAAATTAACAGCTTTATATCGACCCCAAAAGTAACATGGACCGTAAATTAAAGCAGATTTTAAATTTACAGATCCTATGTATTTTTTTTTTTTTTGTCTTTATTTTACGTCGGCCTATTTCCTCATATGGTGACAATCACCGACGCCAGGAAGACGACTCCACCACCTAGACCCTACCTAACGACTCATGAATATGAGCCGGGACCAACGGCTTTTACTTCCCTTCCGAAGGAAGACGTGACCAGATTTTTTCGCCTCAGAAAAACCACTGACGTCGACTGGGATTGAACCCAGACCCACTGGGGGTGCCAAGTAGCAGTCACGCTTACCTCTACACCACCGACGTCGGCATCCTATGTATTAAGAACGAGTAAATTTATATCTAATGTTTTCCAGTGTTTTTGTTTCAGACAAATATTGTTATATTCTTCGGTGTCCTATTCCATCAGGATAATATAAAATTAAATCCATAAAAGCTTGAGTCGCTGTCTAGAACGACCAATTCGCCTGTTTTGAAACAATGACTTCTAACGAATATTTAAATTAAGTTTTCAAAAAACTTCAAACTCAGAAATGAGCGATTTATGTGAGATATGACATAACGAACTCACATCTACTGAGGTGGCTCGGTGTAAACGGTAGTATCCGATTTTACACCGAGCCTTAGTCATTTTGACATTTCGTTCCTGATTTCCGGTTAATAACCCGCATAATCGCAAACCATTCCTGGATAATTTCCCTTACTGTTGACGACCGTTTCCGTTATTCTTACGACATTTACCCTTATAGTTGACAACTATAAACTAACAATCTTCTACATAGTTTTAACAATATGTCAGAAGCTAGATGGCCAAACAACAATATGCTGAATAGCCGGTTAAGTTAGGTTACCATAAAAAAGTGGCAATTTTCAGGAACAAAATATTTGCTGTGCTCTATGCCAAAAGTTGGTATATAATCGAGACCGAGTGCATACAATAAAAAACCTTTCAATGACAATATGGCATTCATTAATAATATGTGTTAAAGTAAGGGTTGTATGGTGAGAATGAGATTAAACTATTCGATTTCGAACTTACAATCGAAATATAGT